>JAZFAU010000272.1:0-445342 GCA_037178615.1 Dione vanillae
ACTACCCCATCGTTATCTTGCGTCTCTGTCTTGATAGCAGTTTCAGACATCGGTTTTTGAGGTACCTAATTCTGAGGTACCTCGATTGTCTTTTGGTATCGATTACGACGCTCGATCATCGATATATTTGTCTGGAAATATCGACATATCAAATACCTATTTTAAAGTCTACGGTCGAATCAATGTTATATATTATACAGTTTCTTTTATAGCTTACCTCCTAACGTTGTTCTCACACATGAGGAATGTCTTTGAATTGAATCAGTTCATCAGTTCATGTTCGCCAGCATTTTGTTCTGGAACAAAATAAAATAAAATTTAATATAATTTTGACCATCGTTATACACCAAACGCCAATAGTATCGTTGGAAGTTAAAATATGTATTACAACTTAATTGTAATTGTAATAAAAATTATGAATATAAAACAAACAGAATGCCTCATCTGTGGTTTCTATAAAACTTAGAAGCATACATAATTAACACACCATAATGATAATACGCTTCGTGTAAATTATCTACTTAAAACCTCATCACATTTAATAGGTTTTATTATTTATTATCTGTGTAATATAATCCCGTCATCCTTTTGTTCGTTTGACAGATTGGCTTTTTAAATGTCAAATTGTCAAAATCGATATCGAAAATCGATTAATCACACAAACTACATAACTAAACCAATGTGTAGATGGTAATCGTAAATACTTCAGGAATGTATTATTATTTAATGACTATTCCTTAACTTGACTATACGATTTCGATGATCTTTATGCGATGTATGGAACACTAAGAAACTTTTGTAGGATTATTTGTAATAATTTATAAGTTGAAATCCCTATAATTTAAGTTTTGATTAAGATAACAATTAATTTGTATTAAAAATCTCGACAAATTTTTGTTTTCTCATAAGTTAATTAGAGCTTTACGAAGTTATGAGAAGGATATTAAAACTACAGGAAGAAGAAATAAGGCAGTTTCTGAAATTAAGGTATAATTTAAAAAAATGAAACTACAAAAATAACTACTGAATTAAATTACCTTCAAAATAATAATAAATTATTAAATAAATATCAATAAATTATTAGCAAAGGTCTTTTTAATTTTAAAATAGTTAGTCCAAAGAATTATGTAACTTTAAGAGATTTAAATTAAAGCTCGTCGTATGTTGTGAATGTGGTCAATTGGCATTACAAAACTGCATCGTAACACACTTGACGCAAGATCACAAGTACATGTTAGCTTAAATAAATGATTTAAAACATTCTAATTGGTAATTTTAAAAGCTTTCGTTTTATTTAAGCTGATATTTTTAAGTCTTAGAAAGAAATTTAGCTAGAAAAGCTCATGAAAAATATTTTTTTTAAAAAAAAACTCAACAATAGTGTGTAATAGATGAAACTAGTGATGTATTATTGGGACCTACATATATAAAATTCAAGAGTTTAAGGAAAAAAGATAAAAAAACTGGCAAGGACCAAATTACAAAAGTCTTGTAATAAAAAAATAATAATGTAATGTAATGTTTCTTATAACTTGAGACAAAAATAGCATTTTCGTTCTCTGTACCTATATAGTAAAGTTACTTTTGTATTTAAAATGTAATTACCATGTTTTATAAACATTGCATTAGAAATTAGTTGTTAATCGTTTTTCTTGATAAATTACCTATAATGGACTTTTTATTAGAATTATATAGGTAAAAAATACTTGCATTTTGTGCAATGTAGGTGAGTGGGTATGACCTAACTAATGACTGCAGTTGTAGTTTTAGTATACATGACAATTGGAATGGATGATATATAAAGCAAAAGTGAGTGTATGTAAGGAGTATGAGGACTTCCAGGAGAGCATGTACGAAGAGGCTAATGACAGTGGACGAGGCGAAAGAGGTGTGCAGGGACCGCAGCGTTTGGCGCTTCGTTCTCTCTGACTACCCCGCTAGGGATAAAGCGTTAATTTATGTATGTATGAATGACAAGTGGAAGGCAAACAATGAAACACAATATATAATGCGTATTTTTTTTAAAATAAATACTACCCTAAGTGGTTCTCTATATTATAATAATATATTTTTACACGCTTTATCCCGCACAAGGCAGGGTAGGCAGAGGAAACTGCAAGGACCTTGGGAACCTAGTGTTAAGACACTCCGTTGCTTAGTCCCTGCTTTCTCCGTCCCCGCTTTCCGCCATTTTCGAGACATTGTGTGTTGAGTGGCGGCACTCAACGCCGCGCTTTGCCTAGTTTGCCAGAGCGAAGAAAATGGAAATAGAAAAATCCATCTTCTCCGACTAGGATCGAACCCAGTAACCGTCGCGTAACAGGCAGACGTTGCGCCTCTGCGCTACTACATCAATTAATATTACGCTCAAAATGTCGCTGCGCTCATATTTATTAAATTAAGTAAATTTCGAATTTTCGAAACTCATGTAGCTGGGAACCTAGTGTTAAGATAATCTGGTGCATATTTTCCCTCAAACGGAAACCGAACTCACTACTGTCACATTTTAAAAATAATTATTTGTTATTTTTATTGTTTTTTAAGTGTTAATTCACACTGAGAATAGAAAAATCTTAAATAAAAGATACATTTTTTTCATTTTTAATAATATTATTTGACTAATTTATTAACATCATTTGAACGTAGTGGGATTTGAACCGGCGCCCTCATGAGAACCGTACAAACACTTTCACCGCTGAGCCATGCGTTCTTTATCACGCTGCGTCGAAATTCTTATATGCTTTATACAACTTATTTCGTTGTTAATTATTTGTTTTCATACAGTCTAATTAATTCACGTTTCCAGGCCACAGAAGTTGTCTATCTAGACCAGTTCATTTAAACCCAGCGCGTAATTCCTAACCATCTACGTACAATATACAGGGGTTTGCATAATCTTGCCTTTCTCTTATGCAAACGCCTATCGATATCCCAATGCTGGGAAACACCATGTATATGAAATAATTTTATTAATATTATGACCGGGATAAATTTATTTTTCTATTTTTCTATTTATTTTTCTATATATATATATATATATATATATATATATATATATATATATATATATATATATATATATATATATATATATATATATATATATATATATATATATATATATATATATATATATATATATATATATATATATATATATATATATATATATATAGCAATTTTGTTATATGGGTATTTTGATACAATGCTAACTAACCCTTTTACTACTTTCTCTTAACTTGTTTTTTATATTTTTTACAGGAAGCTGTAACAAAACACTAACGATAATGTAGAAGAAAGGAAGCCATGGGGCTTAACAAAAAGCCGCAAGCCCTTCATAATAAAAAAAAACAATACTGTGCAATGCCCGAATAAAAAAACCTCTGCCTTGTGTAATTACAAAAAGTGTACTTATTAAAAATTGAACCCACAACCAGCTTCTTTGATCAAGGAACCCCAAAAACTACAACACCACGAGGTCGTCACCAATTTTATTAATTAACAATTACTAAATAAGTTCACGACACCTTGGGAGCCCACTTCAGTGTCATCCACACACCGCGTAACAGCCACCATTAGTAATCAAAACATGTGTTTTGTAAATCAACAGAAGGTTGTCTTATTTGCACTTTTGTATTTACAAATTTGCCTTGTAATAATATTTTTAAACATTGCATAATATAAAGTAAATAGTATAACATCTTGTACTAATAGCTAAAGTTAATGTATATATACGTCTGTATCCCATATACACTATGTTAGTCAAAAAGAACATAGTGTTTAAACACTCCCCTCACTGTTAACTTAAGGAAATGCACTAAGCATTACCTTAAGTTAACAATTTGCTGGAAAGAGTAAATGAGTCAATTATTCTAATTGATTTGCGTAAGTTAAAATCGAACTTATGTCACGTTTACATTTAGATACTGTGTCACGACACTAAAGATACATCATCTTACTTTACGATGGCTAAAGCAGCCAAAGCACTCTAAATTATTTTTTTTCTTCACTTTATTTATGGGGTTCCAAACGTGCCAGTTGAACACATTTAACTTCTCCAATGTCACGTTGAATGGAGAATACAAAGGAGAATGTACACTTCTAAATACAGATTTCACATATCTAAATCATAATGTCATCATGACATAAGTCATATCTGACGAAATAGTGAGTCAATTAAAAGTTATTCAAACTTTTTATATTATAAACAATGTTACTATTAAGTTAAATTTGGTTCCTGCTACGCGAAAGGAAACTCAAATTTTTTTTTCCTACCATTCCATATATTAAAAAAAATCATTCACAAAGAAAATTATTACTCAAAAACGTGTTTTTCCTTGAAATATATATATTTTGTATATATTATTTTGCAGTTTATATATTATTGTGAACGTGGTCAATGAGTGACGCTACGCCTACTGAAGACGAGGTGACGTCAACTGGACCTTGTGACAACACGATGTAGGTGCAAATATATAGAAATGTTGATTCCGGTTTCGAAATGATTACTATACTAATGAATTAGATAAGGATATATAATAATTGTTTGAAGTAATAATTTTTTTAGCTTCACGCTTTATCCTGTATTTAGTAAAGTAGGCATAGGAAACCACAGGAACTGTGGGAATCTAGTGTTAAGACACTCCGTTCGTCGTGCACCGCCTTTTGGAGGCATTGCGGGTTGAGTGGCGGAAATCAACGCCGCACTTTGCCTTGTTGTCAGAGGCAAGAAAATGGAAATGGAAAAATCCATTTTCCCCTAGTGGGAATCGAACCGACACACTGTCACATTTGCACGGTTCTCTGTATAATATCCTATATGGTGCTATATATAATAATTATTTGAAGTAATAATTTTCACAAATAATAAAGGTCTCATGCATTAAACCCTCCCCTCGTAAGCCTTAAGGTACTCCTTTAAAATATACAATGGCATTTTGCTAGCTTCAAATTTAAAAAATCTGAGTCTAGAATTCAAATGTAGTCGTAGACAGAAGCATTCATAATATATTATATAGAAATTACGCTTTTTCTCGCACATCAAGGTAGGCGGAGGGAGCCGCTCCTTTGCACGTCCTTTTCTTCTGCCTAAATTAACTCGCCCCATTTATGATGCCCTGGCTCTAAAAGTCCCTCGTCCTCTTAATGTACAATGTTTGTTAGGTCGTTTTAGTTATGTAACTTTTTGTGCAAATATATTAAATATAATAACATTAAAATATAAGCGTCGTGCCGTCGTGGTGCAGAGGCGTAAGCGTCGTGCCGTCGTGGTGCAGAGGCGTAAGCGTCTGCCTGTAAACGCGACGGTTTGAGGGTTCGATTCCCACTCGAGGAAGACGGATTTTTCTATTTCTATTTTCTTCACTCTGGAAACTAAGCAAGCACGGCGTTGAGTTCCACCACTCAACACGCAATGCCTCAAAAAAGGCGGAAAGTGGGGACGGAGAAAGCAGGAACTAAGCAACGGAGTGTCTTAACACTAGGTTCAAATGATTCCTCTTTTAAACATGCATTCTTCAACAGTGTAATGATATCTCTTTTTTACCATATATTCTCTTTTGTGTGTATATTTTCCATTCAACGAGACATTGGCAAAGTAAAGTATGCGCAACTGGTTCGCTCGGAACGCCATAAATAAAAATAACCAGTGGGAACCTAATCGTTTACAGGCTAATCATATTATGATAAATAGTTTTTAATTTTCCCTTTGTGGTTACGAGTTATAGGAAAATGCTCAAAAAAAATCAATATATGTTCTAATGTATGTTATATTATTTTATATTATAATTTTTTTCCCTCCGAGAGATAAGAGCTAGAGTTGTCTCTGCATAATGTTCTATTAAAAACCTCACTAGCCCTCACTAAGGCTAGTATATATATATATATATATATATATATATATATATATATATATATATATATATATATATATATATATATATATATATATATATATATATATATATATATATATATATATATATATATATATATATATATATATATATATATATATATATATATATATATATATATATATATATATATATATATATATATATATATATATATATATATATATATATATATATATATATATATATATATATATATATATATATATATATATATATATATATATATATATATATATATATATATATATATATATATATATATATATATATATATATATATATATATATATATATATATATATATATATATATATATATATATATATATATATATATATATATATATATATATATATATATATATATATATATATATATATATATATATATATATATATATATATATATATATATATATATATATATATATATATATATATATATATATATATATATATATATATATATATATATATATATATATATATATATATATATATATATAGGAAAAATTCTTTATAATCTATTTCACTTCATAATCTTATCACGTAAATAATAAAACTAAAAAATAACACTACCGGAATCGCTCGCTCCATATACGCGGCGCTTAGAATTTAAATTTCCTTCGCTAACACTCTTTCAGAATTGCCAAATTCTGGCGTGCCAACTTAAAGTGGCACAAGTAAAAAAATAAAAAAAACTATAAATTTCCATGTGTTAATTATACTCATTATTTATAAAGTAACTTAATTAACGGTTATTTTAGTAAAATAGCTGTATTATTAAAAAACCTTCTATTCTCAACTTCTAAACTATAAACGTTGAAAATATGCTGTAGTTTTACCCATGTATATAAAATATATATATATATATATATATATATATATATATATATATATATATATATATATATATATATATATATATATATATATATATATATATATATATATATATATATATATATATATATATATATATATATATATATATATATATATATATATATATATATATATATATATATATATATATATATATATATATATATATATATATATATATATATATATATATATATTAGTAGAGATTGCTTTCGGGCTTTTCCTACATATTAATATGATATTTTTTATCACATTTTTAACATATTAAATATTTTCTGTATATCAATTGATATATAAATTGATTAAGCCTTTTTAATGGTTATGCCTTTTTATCGTCGACATTTTAAAAACACAAATGTATTAACATTCAGAATGAGAGGACATTATATTACTACGAACATGTCGTAAGCGATATAAATCTTAGAAATCTTTACTTTAAAACGTTTTTTTTTTAGTTTAAGTAACACCAGTACTTAGCAAATAACCACAACGAAAATATATGCTTATTATTTCATATACAAACTAAATCTGAAGCTTTTCACTTTGTATGTCTGCACTTCGACCTAGAATTAATATATTCGAAAGTGATTATATAAATCTTTTATAAACACAAATTATCAACAGTGCAAATGTTAAAAATAAAATATACAAGATTTCAATCGTATTTTCAAAACATTCAGGAATTTATTGAATTTACATAATATTTTATTTAAATTAACATAAAGCGCAAGTAATCTCATGTCCTAACTTGTGGGATGACTCTGTAAAGTATATTCTTCAAAATAGAAAGCCTAGCTTTTATAGAGCCTTAACCATTGCTTCAATATCAGTTTTGTTTCGTATGTATGAAGAATGTGTATTGTAACTATATAATTAGTTTCCCTTGCTCTATATCTTGGACAGTTGGGCTTCTCAAACCTGAGCTTTGGACTAAACCACTGTATATTAGTATATATTACATGGAAATAATATATAATATATAAAAAAAATATTTTACAAGTAAATTGAACATATACGTACGAAATAACATAATAACTATATATAGATATATATATATATATATATATATATATATATATATATATATATATTATATATATATATATATATATATATATATATATATATATATATATATATATATATATATATATATATATATATATATATATATATATATATATATATATATATATATATATATATATATATATATATATATATATATATATATATATATATATATATATATATATATATATATATATATATATTTATTTTTTTTTTTTTCTAAGCTTCACGCTTTATCTCGCACATGGCAGGGTAGGCAGAGGGAACTGCAGGAACTATAAGAACCTAGTGTTAAGACACTCCGTTACTTAGTCCCTGCTTACTCCGTCCCCACTTTCCGCCGTTTTCGAGGCATTGCGTGTTGAGTGGCGGAACTGAACGCGGCGCTTTGCCTTAGATGCCAGAGCGAAGAAAATGGAAATAGAAAAATCCATCTTCTCTGACTGGGGATCGAACCCAGTAACCGGCAGACGTTGCGCCTCTGCGCCACGACGGTCCTCTCAATAACTACGAGTATATATAGATATTATATTTTTGAATTGATTTTTTTTTGTGAATGAGTTTACAGTCATATGCAATTTAAGCTGCGGAAGTGTTTGGTCATTCATCCTAAAATGGATAAACAAGGCCCACTGGCACATTGTAAGGTACCTTGAAACCAAAGGTTATGCGAAATAAGGAAAATCATATTTGTCATACCTGAATATAATATATATAGTGTGTAGTAATATGGTTGCTTTGTTTACTATAGATATATGAAAAAGCTCACAAAAAGCTTAAAATTACAAGTATCTGTAATTTTAAGCTTTGTATGTAGTAAGTTTTGCCTATCCTCCAAAAAATTAATATCCTCCGATAATTTGTGCCAAAATAGATGCTATGATTGTGTTATTTTTTTATTTCACGTGTAGCGTATATAGTAAAGTAGGCAACAGGAACCTAGTGTAAAGAATCTCCGTAGTTTCCTAAAGCGGAAATTCCCTAAAATAACTGCTAATAACGAAATAAGTTGTACAAAAGTAAAGGTAAACGGATGGTTTAGTGGTCAGAGCTCTTGGACCGTTATCCAAAGGCGCGGATTCTAATCCAACTGGCGTTGAAATTTTTATGTTTTTTTTAAATATTCGTTTATTTTCCATTTTCTTAACAAATATTGTACTTCATATTATATATATATATATATATATATATATATATATATATATATATATATATATATATATATATATATATATATATATATATATATATATATATATATATATATATATATATATATTATATATATATATATATATATATATATATATATATATATATATATATATATATATATATATATATATATATATATATATATATATATATATATATATATATATAGTAAAATTAATATGTTAATATCTATTAAGCCATATACTATACTACTTTTTTGTCCCGTTCCATATAGACACGAAACGAATCGTCAAATCTATCAGAAATTGTTTTTATCGTTTCGCTTTAATGAAGTTTAATTAGTACGAATATATTATAATTTAATAACAGTCTGTCAATAGTGGCTTGCCTTGACCATAATACTTGTATTCCACTAAATGCTGTATCACGTGTTTTGTAGAACTATATACTATATTTATAATCTGGTAAAAATTTCATTTGTATGTATGAATGTATAAAAGTTTCGGATATCACTGATCTTTTCATACAAATAGGTTTCTTGCAGCAATTTCAGTTAAAAGATATTCGTTTGGCTCTCTCTACCAGTTAAGAACTAAGAAATAAGTATCTAATGATCATCATGGTTCAATTAAAGCAAACTTGAAGTGTAAATAGTTTTTATTTTAAAAGAACTATCTTTTAAATATTCTTTATTAATATTTTATTTTTATTATTAAAAAAATAGTAAATTAAAAAGTCAAAGAATACACTACACTCATGGTATCGCAAACAAAAACTTACGTATACATCTACACAAATCAGTTATTTCGTTAAACATAAACTTAACTTCTATTGTAAATGGAAGTGCAAGTATGAAATATACATCAGCATCTGAGCATTTGAGGAGTGTGTTAGATAAACAGAGTTTTTTCTCTACTTGCTCGCAGATCTGTACTTAAATATTTGAAAAATCTTTAACTATTTTAAATATCGAAAGATGGACTGACATTAGAAGATAAAGAGATTTTTTAGTTAAACATATTGAGATGCTAAAATGATGAAGACAGCATCCGATAGACGACTGCCTCACTGTCAATTTAGTGAATCATGTTATTTATGTTAAATCTATTTCCATAGTTTAATATTTTTTCATTACTGTCAGTATAACTAAAAAAAGTGTCCAATGGTCCTTGCATACCTCTTTCACCTCGTCCATTGTCATTAACCTCTATATACATGCCCTTTCTCCACTTCTATTTACGTTACTTTACTTACTTGTAATATGTAATACAGTAATAATATTTTGTAGCACCACTCTTTATAAGCTATGTTCTCTCACAGGAAAACATACCTTACAGACAGTTATCAACTAACGAAGTCATCTTACTCCTACAGATCTTATTATTATGAACATAAAGTCCATTATTAAACAGCAATTTAACTGCATAATAAACAACTTAATTGCAACTTAACATTTGTATTACTTTTAAATAAACGATAAAATAAAAGCTAATGTATTATTACAATTATTTATTTTCTTAAAATAACTTATTTTGCGCGACACTGTACATATTAGTAAGTATAATATTAGTAATTTGGTCTGGCTGCGAATTCGCTTGTTGTATATGACGTATGTATGCATTTAAAGTGCCAACATTATATAGATCTCAGTTGTCCCACTCCTACCTGCTCAGGTGTCTATAGTAGATTACGAAAATAAATGAAGACATGAGTGGATGAAGGGGATATGATACAATTTGAAATGAGGATATAATGGACATTGACAAATGAGGATATTGTTAAATACGTACATAACTATTTGCGTTAAATTGTAGTTAATATAATGAATACTAATATGAAGAATGATGAACTACTAATGGAAAAACTAGATAAACGAATACCATTCTCCGTTCTCTCTGACTACCCCGCTAGGGATAGAGCGTGACGTGAAGCTATGTATGTATGTATGTACTTTTTGAACTTTAGCTACATAATGATTGTCACAATTTAAATTAAAAATAATACTATAAATTTATCTACAGTTCTGCCACTAAACAGAAAGTTTGCCAAATTCAAATGAAAAGTAGAGAACGGAGTGTTTTAAATATTTTTATTATTTTTAAAGTGTTAATCCACTCTGAAAATAGAGAAACACTCAAAGAAAAAAATACTTAAAAAAATATATGTTTTCTTTAAGTAACGGAGTGTTTTGACTACTTGATCCTATCCTGTTATATGCGGGATAGAGCGTGAAGATAAAATTTATTTTGTGAAGGTTTTTAGGTTTTGATATATATTTTAACATTTTGCTTATAGTTTAAAATGAACAGGCTGTGTATTTTAGGCTATATAAGAGTTGATTATAAAATTCCTAATAAATTCACTCAGCACACGAAGTCAATATCAAATGAAGAGATCCTTCCACGAATCGTTATGTAAATATTACATTTGGACGCGTCATAAAATCTTTATAGGCGTTAAATCACGATTTATTTCTTATATATTCTTGGGTTGTGCCAATTTTTTTTATTTAAACCTGTAACTGTAGTTTAATGTTTTTAACATTTATCTTAATAAGCTCCAAATGTTTTAGTGGCTTGGTATGTAGATGAGTTCTGATATCCTGGTACATGTTTTTATCCCGGAAGAGATGTTTGAGTCCGACTAAATAAATATTAGACGTATATACGAAGCGTTTCCAAGTATATATTAAATTATATATTTAATACAAATATATACGGCAATAGAAGACCGTCGTTGTGCATACGCATAGCGTCCTGCCTATAAACGCAACGGTTTGTAGGTTCGATACCCATAAGGCGAGGATGGATTATAACATTTTCATTTTCTTCGCTCGGCGTTGAGTTCCGCCATTCAACACGCAATGCCTCGAATTTCGAAGAGGCTCTCACGGTTTCTTAGCCTACCCTACTATGCGCAGTATGAAGCGTAAAGCTAATAATTTTGATATCCCATTGAATAAATAACTTTTTGTCATTTTCTCGTTCAAATTAATAAAATTATTAAAATAAATGACAGCTTTGTGTTTGCCACTCAACACGCAATGTTTAGAATTGGGCAGAAAATGATGACCACAGTGGTTTAGCTCTAGGTTCCTCAAGCTATATGCGGGATACGTGATTTAACACTTCCTTATATATCCTGCTATATGCGGGTTGCAGAGTGATTTAAAATAAAAACAATGTACATAAGTTAAAAAATAAAAAAAAAAAAACTGAATTACAACCTAAATAACCTATAGTTAATATATTGACATCTCTATTTTTGGGAGTATATTTTAAATGGCAGGATTTGTCAAATATAAAATTCCTCTAAGTGGGAATCGATCCCAAGAACATCGTCTTAAGATATTTAACAATTGTCCTGCGTGGGCAGTTCAGTTTCTTATTACGGACAACTCGTTCTAGATCCTCTATTGTCAAATTCTAACTACGAATTATTCTCATACCGACTAAACAATCGCTATTAGATAATACAATGGTATGCCATTGTCGCTAATAGGGTTGTCACTTATCTTACTGTTTTTAAGTTTTAAGAAAAATATGCAGAGTAAATATAAAGCCTCATACTTCTCTAATTTCTATAGTTTAGTAATAACTTTTGTTTTAAATAAAAATTCTGAGAATAATCAATTATAAAACAAAAAACAGTCTTCTTTTGTTTTGATTTGTATGATTTTTACATATTTTAAATAAAACGTTTTCACCGGAAATACATTGATGTCGTTAGATTGTAAACTGTGTAAATTATTTGAGTTCCGGTCTTGGTTAGAATGAAATGTGCATTATTAAAATATACGTCTACTAATAGTACGGGAAGAATTACTTACAACATGTAAAAATCTTGTGTAAATGGTTAAAATATTTTTTTTTTAGCTTCACGCTTTATCCTGCACAAGGCATTGTAGGCAGAGGGAACTGCAGTTACCATGGGAACCTAGTGTTAAGACACTCCGTTGCTTAGTCCCTGCTTTCTTCGTCCCCAAAAATATTTGTCATACTAAAATTTACATAATTGACAACCCTGAGTAATATAAGGTCGCGTCACATAACACTTAATATTTGTGATTTTAAGTTCAAGGTAGTTGACGATTGATATATGATATTATTAGGATTTGATTTATTATAAGGCATATATATTAAAATTTAAATAAATTAATGTCTTCATTAGTAAATAAATGAAAAAGATTATTAAAGAAAAAAAACTATTGAAATAATAATAATAATAATCCATAAAGAGAACCATAGTGACTAAGAAGTGCGTCCGCCTGGAAACGTGACAGTTTATGGGTTCGATTTCAACTCGAGGAATATAATATTCCGTTTTCAATTTCTTTGTTCTGACAACTAGAAAAAAGCGTTTAATATCGCTACTTAACACATAATGCCTCAAAAAGACGGTGCTTAGGAAACGCAGTGTCTTAACACTTGATTCAGAAGGTTCCTGCAGTTCCCTCTGCCCACCTGGATAAAACATTAAGGTAAAAACATAAAGAAAAAAGATTGTAGTGCATTCGCTTAAAATTTTGCGTGATTCTAAACATTCTAAAATTAGCTTTTTAGGGAATAAGTTAGTAAAATATAATTTTTACAATATAAAATTATATCTTTTGACGTATGTACAAGTGTTTTTTACTTTTTTAATGACCTTAAAATATCTATTGTGATCAATACGTCACGTTTGTAAAACTTCTAATAAATAAAATTATAAATCGATATAATATTATCGATATAATATCATCGAATAATATTATAAATTACATTCATCGTCCAAAATATGGATACATTCTAAATTCGCCTTCTGAGTCGATAAAATCGATATTACACAATATATTTGTTGTATGTATTTGATTCACTGCCAGTTTCTCATTCGTGATTTAAATTTTAACTTATAAGATAAAATAAGTTTCAAAATTGTTTAACGTGAAATTATTATTTTTCTTGGTCGGTTTCTTCATTGCCGTAGGTCTTGTTGGAATGACTTAGTGGAAGAGCTGGCTATTTATTCTCACATTAACTTTTCTTCGGTTTTCCTGAAAGTCTCGGTCTAGGTGCCCTCCTCTTGGGTCTTCAACTCCCTTTGTCCACTACAACAAGTCTCCGTGCTATGTGGCAATAGAATAATAAGAAGATAGTACTCTCTGGCAGGATTTTTTATATTTTTTACTTTACTTTCCACGGTATTTTTCTTCCAGCACCACATTTCGAAGGCATCGATCTTCTTTCTACGCTCTGTGTGAATAGTCCAGGATTCTGATGCGTAGAAAATTTGGAAAACACCAAAGTTTGTATTAATCTTAATCTCAATGTTCCTTTCTCAAATTGTAGAATATTTACTTTTAATTATTTAATCCTACGGCTTTTTACCTTAACACAAAGTATACAAAGACGCAAAAAAAGGAGATAAAAATAGGAAAATAGGTCACTACGATATTTTGGTACAAATTTTCGACTAAATTTAGAACATGCATAATAAATTCAAATGTTGACATTTCAAATCACCTCTCAGTCATTGATTAGATAAAATCATTTCCGTGTCTTGAAACAATGATGTTCGTAATAGTTATATTTACATATTAAATTAGTCTATGGTTTATGGTTTCACGCTTTATCCCGCACATGGCAGTGTAGGCAGAGGGTACTGCAGGAACCATATTAACCTAGTGTTAAGACACTCCGTTGCCCCTGGTTACTCCGTCCCCGCTTCCTACCTTTTTGAGGCATTGCGTTTTAAGTGGCGGAACTCAACACTGCGTTTTGCCTAGTTTCCAGAGCGAAGAAAATGGAAATAGATAAATTCATCGTCCTCAAGTGGGAATCGAACCCACAAACTGTCGCGTTTACAGATACACTCTACGCTATATATATACCAGGATATGCATTAGTCATAATATACATATCTTTATAGACTTGTCTTAATTTGAATGTTAATTACTGATACTTCCTGTCTTCTCGTTTTATTAGTTGAGTCATTGAATTAAACTCAGATTTTGACGCCAATAACTTGTTTAACAACATATATGTATGTACATATTTGTAGATTAAAAAATTTTAACTGTGATTTGAACTCGTTTACGCTTACTGCGACATTTAGTTGCAACTTTTATTTAAGCATATCTATATAAATAAAATGTGTACCACTACTTGGTTTTGTTGTAACTTTTTAAAGGAAAAGCTATTCCTTTGTACATTGCATTAAAAATAGTTATTTAGGTATAATATAATAATAATGCTACTATTTTTTATTATAGAATTTAAATTTAATTTTGCATTTTAACTTTCAGGCTTTATCCCGCTCGTAAGCAGAGGGAACCACAGTAACTGTAGGGATTTAGTGTTCAGACACTCCGTTTTCCGCCTTTTCGAGACATTGAACTTAACGTCGCGATTGTCTCGTTGTTCTAAGAAAATTTAAATGAAAAATATTCTTCCACGACTGGGAATCGAACCCACAAACTATTTTAATTTTATATTCTGTATTATATAAAAGAATTAAATTTTAATTACGTTTTTATTACAAAACTACATTTTAATTTTATTTTTGAAGTATCAACTATTCTTATATATGTATAATAGCAAATATCAGTGTAATTGCTGTTATTTAAAAATTAAATAGTTTAATTTTTTATTAGAAGATCAACTATAGACTAACTAGTTGATCTACACTTCATCTAATCGTGAAAATTAAATCAAAATGGCTTTTTTTACTTATTCCATCAAGAAGCTTTTGTTATTACATTCTGTGTAACTAAAGGTATTAATTTAAATTATAAAGAAATCCAGCAGCCGAGGATTTTTGTAAACTTAACAGTTATTTGCTTAAATACATTCAAGAAAAACTTATTATATCTTTATAAAAATCGATAAATCGACTATCCAGTACTTATCGAGATAGACCATAGACTATATTTAAAGTTTGTTGTATTCCATTCAAAACTCTTTGCTTTTTTCTTTCTTTGAAAACGCAGGTGAAGCAGCTATTCGAGTTATATATATATACATACAACTGATAAGTGTGCGACATATATATTTAAAACTTAAACAATATAAAAATATTATTTATATTTATATATTACCAATTAATGGCCTGTGAAGAATGTGTCCTTCTTCGTTGGAACAATAAAATTTTAATGGAACTACTTTTACATTTAAAATACCATTCATTATATTCATTATATTTTTAAATTTGTAAAGAATAATGTAAAAACGCAGTGATACAGTTATTCGGTGTTCTGCCTTATATACGGTGTTCTGGTTTATATCGCACATACATATACATACTCCCAGAACCTTTTACACCTTGTCAACTGTCATCAACTTCTTCATATATGTCTTCCTCAAGGTGAAGTCCTCGTCCTCTTTATGTGACCTGCATCATCGATGGGGTTATTTTCGATGGTCTTTTGTATCTCTTTTCATACTATTAAACATTTACACTATCAATATTAAACATTACTTATTAATCTAATTATTATTATAAATAATATTACATGAAGAGTTGATATATATCTAACTCATGAACTGTCTGTACAAGAAGGAATCAGAATATTTGTTCTAGACATTGCTTTCATTTATTATCCATCTTGAAGAGCACCTTACTGTAAGTTAACTTCACGCTTTATTCCTACCTGGGTATTCAGAAAGAACGGAGAGCAAAACACTCTGGTCCCTGCACCTTCTACCTCCCTTGCCTACCTACCTTCCGATATAGTATAGTATTGGTGGAAAAAAAAACAATCATGTTTTAAAAAATCTAATATTGTGGCTTCTAATCAAAAATCTAATCGTAAAGGAATGTCAGTGAGGACCGTCGTGGCGCAGAGGCGTGAGCGTCTGCCTGTAAAAGCGACGGTTTGAGGGTTCGATTCCCACTCGGGGAAGATGGATTTTTCTATTTCCATTTTCTTCGCTCTGGAAACTAGGTAAAGCGCGGCGTTGAGTTGCAACACACAATGCCTCGAAATTGGCGGAAAGCGGGGACGGAGAAAGCAGGGATTAAGCAACGGAGAGTCTTAACACTAGGTTAAAATAGTTCCGGTAGTTCCCTCTGCCTACCCTGCCATGTGCGGGATAAAGCGTGAAGCTAAAAAAAAAAAAGGAATGTCAGTAGATTCTCAAAGCCCACAAAACCCAAAATGAACATAAAAAGATCAATTTAGTCATTATCATACTAACTCATTTATCCTTTCTAAAGGTTCATTTAAACACACTTTATTTACAAATCAAAATCAATGCGGTTGCAAAAAACCAGGTATTGTACTGGCATTTTGTTTTTTTTTAAATTCATTAGCGATAAGTGACCGTTCCGTCCAAGGCCGTAATCCTATTATTATTGTTAGAAGAAATTTAAACAAATAAAACAAGGAAATTATTTCTTTAATATGACAGTGAGTCGCAATAACATAGTAAATTTAATTTATTACATTCTCTTTTTATTTGCATGGAGAATATTGCATATTGAATGGAAAATCAATAGCTTTGTAGCCCACGGATCATGGCCTTATAGTCCATAGACTAAATTTTGTTTTTCTCTATTGAAAATTTTCGGTGTCCATTTTGTGGTTCTGGATTTTTTTCTTTGTGTGATTATGGTTGAATGTTCTTCGATAATATAGATTTTATTGCAACTTTATAGATTATAGCTAGTGAATTATAGCCTTAAAGCCCATGGACTATAGCTTTTAGTCTCATGATTTAAATAGTATAAGAAAGTCGTGATATTGTATAACATTTTGAAGATTATGTATAGCATTTTGAATCCGCGTCATATTAAGCGTCTATAAACATTTCCTACCGATGCTTTTAATTTAATATGGCAATACATAATCTTCTCAACTGCATCGTGGAATTCCCATAGTTTTATTTTATTATAAAAGTTGGAACCATATCGTAATTTTACCGCTTATATATTATATATTTATTAAAATTGATAAACAAAGAGAGAATTATCCTTTTCAATATATATACGATCGATACTAAACTATACATTATAAAAAAAATATTAGAACGTCTTGATTAAAAGACTCATCGTTCACTTTACTTTCCACATAATGGAGAAGAAACAAAGTGTTTTGACACTATGTTCTCCGGCTAAATAACTATCTGATATATAAATAACATGTTTGAAGATAAATAAAAACAAAAGTAGCAGGAAGCTGAGCGTTATCTGTACCAATCCAATAGCGAGCCGGTCGACTCGTGAGAGGCGAGGCGGCCTTGCATTTCCATTCTACATACTTGAAACGAATCGAACCTGCAAATGCACGATAAATGGCAGAAATGAGAGTTAAATGTTATATATACATCTTTTGCTTCATTCTGATTTGATTTTAAGTGCTTAAATGCTCTAAAAATAAGTTTTTAAGGCCACTAAAATGCTATGGATGAATGAGATTTCAATTGAGTCTATCTACTATAGGTTGATTTCTGAAATTTTATAAGTCAAAGGTTAACATTGTGTTGCCAATCAGCAAATGTATTGGAGTTAGATGTCTTATTACTAAGTAACTTAACCTAGTTTGCTGTATATATGAAATATGATAGTAATTTTTATATAAAATAATTTAAAGGGATTATTCGGGTATATTATGATTTTTTTCGATCCGACGTTTCGAACGCTTTGCAGTAGTTCGTAATGGTGAGTGTAGTCGCATATACTCGAATAAACCGCATCAATGGGTTTATTTAAAATGTGTATATAAATCGCGAAAACCAACTATCTTATGGTATAAATTGTTAGATATAGGGGACGGGATTTTGGTTACATTGTGGTTTGTAAAATGTTTACTTTAAAACATGTAAAACTGGTAACATCACAGATCTTATTAATTTGATGTTGTCATTTGAAACAATATAAACTTATCCACTCACGTTGCTTTACTTAACCGTTTCTTATAATTATTACATAAATAAAGTAAATGAAATATTTAACAATATATGATTAATTTGTTCTACACTGATTTTCATAAACGTTACGCTACTAATATTTGAGTTTAGAGCTTATACGATCAGAAGTTAGGTTTTATTTTACAAATGCAAAAACTTTGGGATTTTATGTCTTTCCTGATCTCACGCTTTAATTCATCTATTTCTTTATGACGTGAAAAAGTCATAATGTAGGTTGCGGGCTCGGAGTACCTATGAAAAGTTAACGTAACGATGTGTAAACGGTCACCGAACTATGATCGGTCCGCCGGCGTATCACTTGACACATGTACCAATGTTTTAGAAACAAAATATATTTTTATAGTTAAAATTTGTGCATTTAGATTATAATTATTAATATAACAATAAAATATGCTACCGGCAAAAAGGACGTTGTCACTAAATTTTTCGCCCGTTAAAACCCCACTTTACAGGCAACCATTTGTTTATTTATATTATTTTATTTTTTTCCCCCCCGGACCACTGTAAAGTTGCAGACGTGCATAAATGTTTAGTTATTAGTTTATTTGAAATTAAAATAAATTACATGTAATAATAAATAGGCATACAAATAAATAGGACACACAGACACCGTAGGAAGTTTCTCGGAACACAAGGAGAGCGCCCGCATACTGTGAGTACATAAAAAAAAAACAAAAATAAAACTTTACTTTTAATTTTTGTTTTCCCCTTTTTTTTTTTCCTTGATTTTGTTTGTATTTTCTGCGCGCCTAGTACCTCGGAACTTGCTAGGACTATCCAACACCGCCATCTCGTAGACCAGCGGGAAGCAAACTAAAAGACAAGCAGCGATAGCGAGATTGTGCAACAACAAGACACGGCTACAACTTGCGACTACGTCAGTATCGTAACTGCTCGGCTTTGAGGTCATACTGGGGTGAAGCGCTTGTTTGACCTATTTCGACAGTATAAAGGTTGTTTTTGTTTCAAACGTCAATTTTTACTTATGTTTATTAAACATGCAAAAATACCCACCGAACGTTCTCGTCTGCTTTATCCGATGACAAACTCCCCAAATTATGTCGCTTCGGAGCAAAAGCGTCGGGGGAGAAGAAACTTAGGCGCCGAATCGGAATTTAATGGATTCAAGGACGAATAAAATTAATGATATCGTCATTACTTCGAAAACACAAAAGTGAAAAAATTCAAAAAATTGTCAAGAAAAGAAAGATATTCAACAAAAATTAATGTAATATGAGAAATTCAATGCATCCTCACCAAAGCCAAAATGAAGGAGTCAGAAAGAAAATTTGAATCAAATTAGAGGAAAAAATTAAGGACGACAGGCATACATACCGTACTTGAGACAGAATTGAAGACTTGCGCGGATCGAATCGGAAAAAACAATATTGAAATAAAAAAGTGACCATCTAAATCTAACGAAACCAAGAACATCTCGTTGACATGGTTATATCTCTATCCGCAAAATAATATTGGCTACCAAAATCGAAAAATCTAACATTACAGAATTTAGAGTTCGTGGCCAAAGGAGAGAAAGCAAAAGCCACCCCGATAGTAGCGAAAACGTCCTCAACACTAGTTAAAACTGGAATTCCTCAAAATGTGTACGTCATTAACATTAAAAATAAAACAAACTGCGCGCCAACACTGGGTATCTGTAAAGAAGAGAGATCCAAATACATTCAG
Organism: Dione vanillae; assembly: GCA_037178615.1. Taxonomy (NCBI): domain Eukaryota; kingdom Metazoa; phylum Arthropoda; class Insecta; order Lepidoptera; family Nymphalidae; genus Dione; species Dione vanillae. Next base: position 20,641 of record JAZFAU010000272.1, read on the forward strand.
AACAATTGGAACGCTAAGGGGTGTCACGGCTTGTACTTCCTCGCACGAGATATAGCCAAATCAAGAACTTACAGATTCTGTTGGACAGCTTATGCAAATTACGTGCGAAAAGATGAGAATTCGGCCCTCATCACATAACTCATGAGGCTCAAGTGCAACAACTGTTACAAATGGGACTATATTCGATTGTTCTATATTATTATGCAAATGTTATCTTGTAAAAAATCGTATTTTTCTTGTAAAATCTTTGGTACACTATTGATAAGTTATTTGTCTACAAGAGTTACGTATTACTATACAATTAATTTGCACATGGACACAGTCACAATTAATGACATACACAAATGACAGATTTCGTAATATACATGTACAGGTGTGTATTGTACACACTTCACACATATCACAAAAAACAACTCAATCATAACTTCTAAACAACATTTTATCGTCCCTACACTACGATATATTATTGAAAAAATAGGTTACTATGTTTAAAACTACGAATTCGTTCCTAAAAAAAAAAATATTACAATTGTTATTACTTTGATATTTTAGTGCTAGCCATTAACCTAACAGAACTGTCGTTATTAGTAAATGGATAGCGACTATTAATTTAAAAAGAAATAAGACAATCAGAAAATCACTCGTTTCTTTGTGATATAGTAGTCACATAACATGGTACAATAATTTCGGACATAACAATATTAACGCAAAATATTAGGAGTATTTACAGTAAATAGCATGACTTTGAAATAAATCTTCAATGTTAATCGACATTGATATAATGTATTAACTGAATGTTGGTTAAATTCTAAACAAAAGGCATACCCAGTATTACAAGACTATATTTATATGCGCCACTAAAATGTTTCAATAAAACTGATTGGCGTAGTAATCTACGTTAAAAATCATTCAAAGTAATTATAGAGAATAAAAATTACACAAATCATCATGTCTACAACTTGATCTCGAAAATAATGTTATCATGGTATATATCGGTCCACCGTCCACCCCCGAGCGCAACTTTTATGACTCTTTAAGCAGCCAATCTGGAAAAATTAAAAAAAAACACATAGACCGTATACTGCGGGAGTACAATTAATATTATTCCAAAAATTGAGAGCAATCCTGTGATCGAAACAAACAGATCAAATATTTAGATATGTTATCGTCTCAGGATTCCTACCCGGTATGATTACCAAACTCGAGAGGCAACTGTTAGCACATTCTTCTAAAAATTACAAAAAATACTGTTATACGGCCAACGTTGCTGTCATTAATACAACAATACAAGATCATTTCCATGGATATTGCTCAGGCTGCTGAAAAATCTAAACTTGAGTAACCTAACCTAAAATAAAAATAAAAAACTCATTATGCGACGCTTTAAAAATCCTTTAGCTCAAAAAAAATCTAATCCAAGTACTCTTTAATGAGAGCCTAATACTATTATACACCAATTAATAATAAAATAACGAAGTCATACAAGAAAATACAAGAAGAATAAATATCCAAGAAATAAAACGGGAATTAAACCGTTGGATTACTCCAGGTATACTACGGTGCATTAGAAAACGAAAACAAAATGCAGAAATGAAAAAAAGTAAGCCGGGACCCCATAATAATATTTTACGCATATCATATAAACCCCGGTACACGAAAACTTTTGCAATAATTTATAAAGAAACTAAAACAACAGTATGACAGGGAACAGCTACTGAAATCAAAAAATTTCTAAAAGTAATGGGATAATATAAAAAATATTAACAACTCTAACGAAATAAATAAAAATGTGATTAATACGGTATTACTAAAAAATTGGGCCATCTCCTTTAGATTCGTTAACCCATATAAACAAGTATTTTGCCAAAAATTGGTTTTTTAAAAAAATTAGCTGAGAAATACCGCTCTTGGTAGTAAACAAAAGTAACTCTTCCCTGACATTCGCCTACCCAAAAAACACTCGTACTTTGTTTTGTTAAATAAAGGTATGATGAAAATTAATTACTGTGCTCTTCTGGCCGTAAGCAACAAGCCTGCAGTTGGGATATGATGCCTACAAAATTCGTAAGATGGCCAGAAACGAGGTCGCCCAATATGTCACTCAACAAAATTTATGTTTTGAAAAAGGGACCCTTTTCCCTCCCCATTTGAAAAAAAGCAATCAATCCGCCAATTCACAAGATTGTGACAGAAACGAATTAATACACTATAGGCCTATATCTGTTTTACCAGTCTTCTAAATAAGTGTGGAAAAATGCCTACAACGAAACGATTAGTTAATTACCTAGACAAATTATATAATTCAAGAAAATCATTTCGATTTAGACAAGGGATATCAACCGAAGACGCGTTTACAGTATTTAAGTTCTGAGATTGTCAAACAACTTGACCTGGTAAAAAAGCTTGTGGGTTTTATGACCTTAAAAAAAGCATTCGGGACCACCGTTTCTGCCACCCTTCTCGTGAAGAGAAGCGGGAGAGCATAGAGAAGAGGCACACCATTAGATCTCTATGCGGATATTAAATGCCCGTAAAACAAAGAAGTAAGGGGGGGGGGGGGGGGGGGGGGGGGGGGGGGGGGGGGGGTGTGGGGGGAGTTGGGATTAGTAAGTAAAAGAACAATGTAACATATGGGAGTCCCCCAAGGAAGTGTCTGGCCCGACTTGTTCTGTCTATATAAATGGAATTGTTGATATGAACATAATAAACGGGAACAGGTATTCTCTTAGCCGACAGATACGGGCTTTTTATTCACTGTCAATCTGGAAATGAAGTTTAAAAAAGGTTACCGAGGAAGGATTGGCTAAAAATCGTGCCTGCTTAGCTTGAAATACTAAACTCTGAATTCTAGCACAAAACCATAGTTTATGGTTCTCAATAAAAAAAATAGCTCCCAAACCCTAAAAAACGACTGTAGAATTATTTTTACACCAAGGGTGGTGACACAGCCACGTGAGCATTGCTATGCCCTGCAATGAGAAAGTATTCTCTACTAAATATTAGGAGTCATTATTGACCAGAAGTTATTTGGTATCCCAATATACAATTAGTTGCTAACAGAGTTAGAAAATTAAACTGGATCTTCGAACAACTAAAGCCATTGTGTTGCGCCAACTGGACTTTGATTTCCATAGAGGCTATGTGGCTTTGGGCCAATCTGTTATTACGTCCCTGTATATCAGTTTGGGGAGGGCAGCTAAACCAGTTCTTGGAAGCGAAAAGAGCTCAGCGCTATTAGTAAAGGTTATGCACTTTAAGTCTTTACAGATACCCACAAATCGTTTATATAAAATTAGTAACGTGTTTAAACTGGAGGGCAAGGGTATTTGCTCCATGCCAATTCTTAAAACCGGGGCATACAAACCTACATTGTCCGCTCCAAAAAATAAATTATAAAAAGAAAAAACCCGCTTTATTATCCCCCAGTTATAACTAAAAAACTGTGTTGATTCCAATTCAATTTTAATAACTATCAAGATTTTATATAACAGGATTAACAATATTTAGATATTTATCAATTAAAAATATATGATTGCAAACAAACTTTTTCTGGTTACTAGATTTAACATATGATCAGGACAGACGCTCTTTGATGCTAGAAAGTAGACCTACTGACAGACACATTAGCAACACATACACACACACACACAAACATACATCTACAATTCGCATTTTAAGTTTTTGTTTTGTTTTTTTTTTGTTGTTTTTTTTTACTTTATTTTTGTTGTTATCTTGAAAGTTATTGATTGATTTTTATAAATAATTGTATGTTTATGGGAAGAGCGAGTCTTTCTGACCACAGGTTTTTAAACTTTAAAAGAAGTCTTGCCTTATGATTGTTAGAAAATTTCGTGAATCATAAACAATTTTTATTTATTTTTATATTTATTATTTATTTAGTTAATCGAGTTAGACACAGTATTTTGAAAATATACCACTTAAAAAACAAGGAATACGATAAAATAAAAAGACAAGATACAATTTTCAAAAAACACTTAAATAGATATATTTATAATAGCAGATAGTTACGTTAGACTCCTAATAAAATTGGTCATTTTACTTACGCTCGGGAAAACGAGGCCAAAGCGAGGCGTTGAGTTCAGCCTTCAACACGGCAATGCCTGAAAACAGTCGGAAAAGCGGGACACGGAGAAGCAGGGACTAAGCAAATGGAGTGTCTTAACACTAGGTTTCCTACGGTTCCTGCAGTTTCCCTTCTCCTCTCTCTTGATAAGCTATTTAGGTGGCCATAGAAAGCGGTTTTCCTTTATCTATACATATTTCCAGTTGCACTTAGCTCTATAGAGCTAAGTCATACGTCATGACAACAGCTTAAATTGACATAGTTCATTGTTCTGTATATAGAAACATATTGTGACGTTCAATTGTTATAGAAATACAGTGTATACATAATTAATTATACTACAGAGGATAGGGAAGTAAGCCAAGTAGGTACCTGTTTACGAGAAAATTTATGTATTTTAAATATGCAACTTCCGAAATTTTAATAAACTAAACTGTAAAAACAATGTTAATTGGTCTACATTGTTACTTTGTGTGAGTATTCTCATTTGAAGGGTATACATAAACATATATTGGTATATATATAAATGATGAAAATGATATATATGCATAAATATATGTAAATGAGATCATATGAATTACATACAGACATACCTCCTGCGTTATTCAATTGTTTTATATTTTTCTACTCTTCTTACTTTTATTGACGGAAATGTCTTCCGAAAGTGTGATGGAGAAATTCATTTATTTAGACTTGACTGAAAATTCTTTTGTAAAAAACATACAATAATTTGTGCGATTTGTGAAGCATATTATATTTATTGTCTTTCACATAGTTTCCATTTAAATAGCAATATCAGTATAATTTAAATGTCGATAAAGTGCTAGTCAGAACCACGCCCGAAGGGTTCCGTAGTGTTACGTATAGAAACAGCAATAAATATTTCTTTTGTATAGAACCACTCTTTAAATATTAGTTTTGTTCTATTTTTTATTAGAAACATATCTATGAAATCCTGGTGATGGGCAGCGAAATCTTAATCTTATGAGTATTATGGATTCCAATAATTTAAATTATTATATTTTCCTTTATTTATAGAAATCAACCTAACGGGATACACGCTATGAGGTCGACTTCAGTACAAAATCTTTTGATTGCTCAGATATTTGATGCCGTCTTGCTTCTTTGTTCTTAAGAAAGATTGATATTGACATACAAACAGGTGAAAGGAGAACAAAACGATCCTTTTAAATATCTTTGTTTTTCCTTATGTACAGAACCTTAAAACAAAAGTTCTGTATATCTGTGCAGTAAGAACTCAAATTTTTGATCCAGCACATAGCAGGGTAGGCAGAGTGAACCGCAGGAAGAGTAGGAAGCTAGTGCTAAGACACTCTGTTTCTCACTTTCCGCCATTTTAAGGCATTACGTGTACAGTAGCGAAACTCAACGCCGCGCGTTGCCTAGTTGCCAGAGCGTAGAAAATGGAAATGAAAATCTATTTTCCCCGAGTAGGAATCGAACCCATAAACCATCGCGTTTACAGAGTGCTGCTTCACGACGGTCCTCAAACATACACACAAAGACCTAAATTCATTTAACTATAATAACTCGTTTAAGCAAACGTAGGAGGCATATCTAAGTATTTGTAATCTGCATACAGATCCAGCATCCGTGTAACAATGTATACATCTGAACGTCATTCGAGATGACCAATAATGGTAACCGCGGTCTCAGCAAGGTCGTTTCAAACTACCGTTCATAATGTAGAAGTGGCTTCGGCTATTACGTAAAAAATCATAAAATATATTTAATTTACATTTCTTTTTTAATTTTTTGTTTACGTAAGTCTAAATAATAATGTAAAATTGTAACTTTAGTAGATTTTAATTCAGTTAAATGTCATTCGATGTTCGACGTTGTTATGACTATAACAACATTTTTTAAACGATTACGTTGCTTGCTTGTATTTTTCTATGCGCCGTTTGAGATCAGCCACTTAATGCTTATTATTTTGAATTCAGGATAAAATTTGATGTCTTATAAATGTATTATTTTAACCCAGCAGAAAAAATGTAATAAATTAAAAAATGGCTTCACACTTTTTCCACAAAAGCAGGGGAAATAGAGACAGGGGGAAAATAGTGTAAAGACACTTCTTTACCTACTTTCTTTGGAATTTTCGGTACATTGCGTAAACATATGCGAAGCGAAGCTCAAAGCAGCGCTTTGCAATAATAACAGAACAAGAAAACGGGGACGGAGAAAGCAGGGGCTAAGCAACGGAGTGTCTTAACACTAAGTTCCCACGGTCCCTTCAGTTCCCTCTTCCTACCCTGCCATGTGCGGGATAACGCGTGAAGCTAAAAAACCAAATGAGATTAAAACCCACAGCGAGCTTACTACAAGTAATTATAATTTATTACAATTAATGTGTATGTTAAAACAGCTGATGCTATTTCCATTTACTTTTCTTAGTAACGTGCCACCTACCACCATTTTCTCACGTCACTTTGTGTTAACGCTTTGTTGGCTACATCCTACTTTATAATATTACCTTTGTTTATGTTTTAATAGTGCACATATTTTAATCATTTTTTAATCTGTCTTAGGTAATTTAATGAAACGTTTTTGTCAACATTATTGACGTGACAACGTTTTAAATTAGGTTGCGGCTCGGAGTCACTCATGAAAAAGTGTAACGCCCGGTAACGTTACGATGAGTCACCGAACTATGATCGGTCGGATTCGGTTCGGATCGGAAAATGTGGAGTGCTTAGATTCGTCATTTACAAGGGTGACATGTGCATGTCTGACGTTACTTGCTTCACCGCTAATACTAACTTCAAGTTTATACTCGGTGCTGTATATATTCATCCAGGAGCTAGTATGCAGGATATTGGAATGTTACTATGGCAAGGACGTGCCACCGTTCGTGCAAGTTGATTCTAGTATACCGATTCTTCTGTGTGGTGATTTTAACAAAAACGTAATCTGACTACTCGTTTCTTAATTTCATGAAATATGCGTTTAATCTTGATTGCGTATCAAACGTTTCTAAGTCAACTACGTTAAAAGAAACAACCATCGACTTGACTTTTGCAAGACACATTACAGCAGAAACACTTCCTTTCATTTCATATTTCTCCTATCATCGTCCTATCCTCAACAAAATCACTCAAATAGGAATTAGTTAAGTTTAAGTTTACATGTAGGTACAATGTTTTAGTAAACAAAATATATTTTCTATACTTAAAATTTGTGCAATTCTTATTTTCATTCAATTCCTTGTTCCTATTGTGCAATTTAATAATATTCATATCAATACATATTCTACCGAGAAAAAGACGTTGTCACGTAAAATCTTCGCCCGTAAAACCAACTTTACAGGCAACCATTGTTTTTTTTTTAATTTATTGAAAATGATTCATTATTAATTAGATAGACTTTATAGACCTTAATTCGCTTAAAATAATATTGATTTTTCTTAAGCTATGCTTACAATTTGGCTTGAGTTTTGCCACGTTGATTAACGTATAACATACATGGATGCTATTTTATTACTCAGGTAGTGTTTAAAATGTTTTGGTTTTTTATATTTGTAATTAAAGATTTAGTAAAAAAGAATATTACGTCAATTATATATAAAGCATTAAACTATCCAATAAAAAACTATCACAGCTGAAAAATCTAGACGTATTCAGCTTTAATCCTATAAACCTATTTAGTTAATCTGTTCAGTATTTTTAATCTGTGACAGCTTAAAATGGCGGGTGACAGCCCGCGGGTCACGGTGTGGCCTTGAACTGCGTCCACGAAGTCACGATGCAGCATGTTTTGATACTCCACGACAAGGTCACTGCGCCTTGTCTACATTTGACAACATATTCATGCAAGTACATATATAGTGTAAAAAAGATTAATATTAATTCTGTTTAATATTTATGATAAGAACATATAGTATAAGTTAAAAAGGGTAAGGACTAAGTGTCTGTAGTGTTAATTATAGTTTTGGTTTTTTCAGCATTTTTCCACTGCTGGATGTAATCCTTGCTTATATAATAATAAATGACGATTTTAAAACGGCAATCAATTAGTAAATCCTACTACAGTGTAAAGGATTACATTAATGATAAAACGGCATGGAATTAATAAATTGCTCATAAGTTAGAATGACGTTTGTGAAGTGATTACAATAGGTTTAGGAAAACCTGGATGAGTTTGTCGTGGGCTCTTCACACCAGGCCGCGCTGGGAACCCTCCTAACTTTAGTTTTAAGTCGTGAAGTGTGTGTGTGTGTTATTTATTATCGAATTGGGCTCCTTTGACACTCCTCCGTTCGCTCTATCTGACGTACACATGTGATCATCTTATTGATTCTAAGTGGAAAAGTTACAAATAAATAAATTAATAAATAAATTAACAACCTATTTCAATTACATAGAATTACTAGAAACCTAAGAAGCTTTTGAAGCTAAAGGCGGAAAGTGGAGACGGAAAAATCAAGAACTAAGCAACTGAGTGTCTTAACACTAAGTTCCTATGGTTCCTGCAGTTCCCTCTGCCTACCCTGCAATAAGCGGGATAAAGCGTAAAGCTAAGAAGCTTTTTGATTATCTTGGGCTTACTCTAATAAATAAAATATGGCCGCGACCGCCTAATAAAAGTCGCGATATTATACAAAAGGCCACTCTCTGTTTAAATGTTAAGAGAAGTATTAAATATTGACTAACAAGCAGTTTATGAAGCCTCATACATATCCTCTATAATTAAATTAACACTTTAAATTTTCTTTGATACAACAAACAAATGATGAAATCATTTATGTCGTAATTCAAATGTGTTATAAGTATACACATAGACAAAATATTTAAACTAGACCTTTCAAAACTAATGGTTAAATTAATATATAACGCTTGTTACTTAATACATATGTATGGTACAGGCCTCCTAGTGTGGGGTCCAAAGATAATCAAAAATTTTAAAATTGCTAAAACCATAATGCACCTCAACCAATGGAAAACATTGTAATAGTTTAAGCTAAGCTTAAGAAGGTTAATTGTGTCATATGTTTTAATCTATTATGTAAGCGTTGTGTTTTTTTTTTTCAATAAAGTTATTATTATTATTATATAATGTATGACTATATATATATGTTTCTGAAAATTCTCACTTCAATAATTCCCTACTATTGTGAAATAAATATTACTGTTCAGTGAAAATAATGCTACTACTATTATCAGACACTGTCAGTTCAGGGCTGTAGGTAGAGTCAAATTTGAGGCATTGGTTACAGGTTGAGCAGAAGTAAAAAATATATTATAATTGATCTGCCCTCGAAGCACGGGCCCCTAAATCGATCACCTAAAGTGATATAGGTATATTCAATAGCTATGCGTAGACAAATATTGTATTTTATCTTAGTTTTGGTATTTTTAAGATAGGGCATTGCCCCACAATGACCCCCCCTTAGCTACGGCCCTCAGTCACATACTATATATATATCTATATGCCTTCATATATGTTTCCTTTTTATAGTAGAAAACAAAGTTATTTAAATAAAATTTTAAATTCTTAATGACATTACGAAAGGAATTTCTCGAAATTTTTAAATAAATAAGCCATTAGAAGGAGGAAATATTATATACCAGTGCGTATAGAGTTACACTAAAACGGTATATACATTTTTGTTTATTATTAAGTTGGCCATTGACTTTTGTGTTAATCGAGCTTGTTATATATATATATATATATATATATATATATATATATATATATATATATATATATATATATATATATATATATATATATATATATATATATATATATATATATATATATATATATATATATATATATATATATATATATATATATATATATATATATATATATATATATATATATATATATATATATATATATATATATATATATATATATATATATATATATATATATATATATATATATATATATATATATATATATATATATATATATATATATATATATATATATATATATATATATATATATATATATATATTAATTCAGATCCCGGCTCGAAAAGTAAAATTGCGGCATTGAGTTATAGAAATTTTTATTATTTTGAAACAAACGTTTAAGTGAAAATGATTTATTACATTATTAAATAATATTACATTATTAAATGATGCCAATATCCAAGTACTGTAAGCAAAGAGAACCACAGGAACCGTGGAAACCTAGTGAGAAGACACTATTTCCCGTATACCGCCTCTCGAGATATTACGTGTGAAGTGACGGAGCTCAACGCCTTGCTTTTTGTAGTTGCCAGAGCGAAGACAATGGGAAACGACAAATCCAACCTCCCTCATTCTTATTATATGTATGTAGTCCCTAACTTAAACTTAGTGACAAATTTGAAGCTCGTTACGTTTAAAATTTTATACGATTTTCTTAAAATTTTATTTGTAAAAAAAATATCTTAAATCGCTTATATATATATATATATATATATATATATATATATATATATATATATATATATATATATATATATATATATATATATATATATATATATATATATATATATATATATATATATATATATATATATATATATATATATATATATATATATATAACAAGCTCGATTAACACAAAAGTCAATGGCCAACTTAATAATAAACAAAAATGTATATACCGTTTTAGTGTAACTCTATACGCACTGGTATATAATATTTCCTCCTTCTAATGGCTTATTTATTTAAAAATTTCGAGAAATTCCTTTCGTAATGTCATTAAGAATTTAAAATTTTATTTAAATAACTTTGTTTTCTACTATAAAAAGGAAACATATATGAAGGCATATAGATATATATATAGTATGTGACTGAGGGCCGTAGCTAAGGGGGGGTCATTGTGGGGCAATGCCCTATCTTAAAAATACCAAAACTAAGATAAAATACAATATTTGTCTACGCATAGCTATTGAATATACCTATATCACTTTAGGTGATCGATTTAGGGGCCCGTGCTTCGAGGGCAGATCAATTATAATATATTTTTTACTTCTGCTCAACCTGTAACCAATGCCTCAAATTTGACTCTACCTACAGCCCTGAACTGATAGTGTCTGATAATAGTAGTAGCATTATTTTCACTGAACAGTAATATTTATTTCACAATAGTAGGGAATTATTGAAGTGAGAATTTTCAGAAACATATATATAGTCATACATTATATAATAATAATAATAACTTTATTGAAAAAAAAAACACAATGCTTACATAATAGATTAAAACATATGACACAATTAACCTTCTTAAGCTTAAACTTAACTTTAAACTATTACAATGTTTTCCATTGGTTGAGGTGCATTATGGTTTTAGCAATTCTAAAATTTTTGATTATCTTTGGACCCCAAACTAGGAGGCCTGTATCGTGGGGCCCGAAATATCAAGTAATATGACTAAACGACATTTTACATACATATATATTAAGTTGAGGACCGTCGTGGCGCAGAGGCGCAACGTCTGCCTGTAACGCGACGGTTACTGGGTTCGATCCCCAGTCGTAGATGATGGATTTTTCTATTTCCATAATGTATTAAGTAACAAGCGTTATATATTAATTTAACCATTAGTTTTGAAAGATCTAGTTGAAATATTTTGTGTATGTGTATACTTATAACACATTTGAATTACGACATAAACGATTTCATCATTTGTTTGTTGTTTCAAAGAAAATTTAAAGTGTTAATTTAATTATAGAGGATATGTACGAGGCTTCATAAACTGCTTGTTAGTCAATATTTAATACTTCTCTTAACATTTAAACAGAGAGTGGCCTTTTTGTATAATATCGTGACTTTTATTAGGCGGTCGCGGCCATATTTTATTTATTAGAGTAAGCCCAAGATAATCAAAAAGCTTCTTAGCTTTACGCTTTATCCCGCATATTGCAGGGTAGGCAGAGGGAACTGCAGGAACCATATGAACCTAGTGTTAAGACACTCCGTTGCTTAGTTCCTAATTTTTCCGTCTCCACTTTCCGCCTTTAGCTTCAAAAGCTTCTTAGGTTTCTAGTAATTCTATGTAATTGAAATAGGTTGTTAATTTATTTATTAATTTATTTATTTGTAACTTTTCCACTTAGAATCAATAAGATGATCACATGTGTACGTCAGATAGAGCGAACGAAGGAATGTCAAAGGAGCCCAATTCGATAATAAATAACGAATTGAGTCCCTCCGAAACCTTCACACTTCACGACTTAAAACTAAAGTTACAAGGGTTCCCAGCGCGGCCTGGTGTGAAGAGCCCACAACAAACTCAGCCAGGTTTTCCTAAACCTATTGTAATCACTTCACAAACGTCATTCTAACTTATGAGCAATTTATTAATTCCATGCCGTTTTATCATTAATGTAATCCTTTACACTGTAGTAGGATTTACTAATTAATTGTCGTTTTAAAATCGTCATTTATTATTATATAAGCAAGGATTACATCCAGCAGTGGAAAAATGCTGAAAAAACCAAAACTATAATTAACACTACAAACACTTAGTCCTTACCCTTTTTAACTTATACTATATGTTCTTATCATAAATATTAATTATGTTAATGTTAATAGAAATTAAACAGAATTAATATTAATTTTTTTTATACTATATATGTACTTGCATGAATATGTTGTCACATGTAGACAAGGCGCAGTGACCTTGTCGTGGAGTATCAAAACATGCTGCATCGTGACTTCGTGGACGCAGTTCAAGGCCACACCGTGACCCGCGGGCTGTCACCCGCCATTTTAAGCTGTCACAGATTAAAAATACTGAACAGATTAACTAAATAGGTTTATAGGATTAAAGCTGAATACGTCTAGATTTTTCAGCTGTGACGGTGAAATAGTGTCTTCTCACTAGGTTTCCACGGTTCCTGTGGTTCTCTTTGCTTACAGTACTTGGATATTGGCATCATTTAATAATGTAATATTATTTAATAATGTAATAAATCATTTTCACTTAAACGTTTGTTTCAAAATAATAAAAATTTCTATAACTCAATGCCGCAATTTTACTTTTCGAGCCGGGATCTGAATATATATATATATATATATATATATATATATATATATATATATATATATATATATATATATATATATATATATATATATATATATATATATATATATATATATATATATATATATATATATATATATATATATATATATATATATATATATATATATATATATATATATATATATATATATATATATATATATATATATATATATATATATAATATATATATATATATATATATATATATATATATATATATATATATATATATATATATATATATATATATATATATATATATATATATATATATATATATATATATATATATATATATATATATATATATATATATATATATATATATATATATATATATATATATATATATATATATATATATATATATATATATATATATATATATATATATATATATATATATATATATATATATATATATATATATATATATATATATATATATATATATATATATATATATATATATATATATATATATGTAAAAAAAACCAAAATATCTATACAATAAAAGAATAAACTAATGTTATATAATTTTTACATTATCCACCGATTTCTAAGTAAACACAGGTGTATAGAAGCAGGTGACGTCACGACCTTGCATCGCAACCTGATCTTAGAACGAGGTAAGTATAACATAATAAATGTTTCATTATCTACCTGTTATCTGTTAACTATTGTTTAGTTGTTTATTTTAATTCTAATGTAGCAAAATTGTTTGGTCGACTGAACGATGCTGGTAGGTTGAATCTTGTTCAATCGAATAATCGATGGATTTTACTTATAAGTAAAATCTATCGATTATTCGGTTGAATCGATTACGTCAATTAGTTGTAGTGAGTTAAACGTGATTTTGATTTCATTTATTTAAAGATAGTTCTGGCAACACTTTGTGAATTTGTTTTTTCAGCGCTCACGCCTTTTAGAGGCGGACGGTCAAGACCCTAGACCGTCAAAATACTTTGCCTTTGGAAAAATGTGGAAAAAGTATTTTCCATCTTTTGTATTAAATAATTAGGCAAAGTAGCCATTGAAAACATATTGTATACATATTTTATAAGTGTACATACCTATATATGTATGTATTTTTTCCTAGACAGGAAATCAAACCCATTACCATCGCTCTACAATCAAACATCTGATACTACTACTAAACTATGACAGCTTCGTCATGAAGTTAAGACTTAAGTCACAATAATTTATATTCCAATCGAGTCTTACAAGAATACTTGCAAATTTAATTACAATTTAAATATTCATTCAATACATTTTAATTAAAGTGCCGCATGGAATTTGTTTAAAATGGTCCTTTGTATGTTTTTGTTCTATTTTTAGATATCCTTTCTTTAGTTTATATATAGATAGCTTTAGTATAGTAATTGAGCTCAACTAGAACTATAATTTTTATAGTGAATTAACGTGGCGTTGAGTTACGCCAAAGGAAATGTCTTAAATTATAGTGGAATGTGGAGAATAGAGTCATAACACTAGATTTAAGGCCTCTCTATTTATTTTGCTTTGTAAAATAAAGCATGAAGTACAGTTTCTATTTACAAGTCCTGTCCTGCATATGAAATATGTCTAAGGCTGAAGCTAGCTGGGAACAAAATATTATGTGTGATAGGATGACAAGTTCAAAACTTCAATGTAATTTACATAGTAGTACATTTTCACGCTTTATCCCGCATATTGCAGGGTTGGCAGAGGGAACTGCAGGAACCATAGGAGCCTAGTGTTGTGTGTAAGCGTTTTATTAATGAATTGCCATTGCCTTTTCTAAGAATCACTAAAGTCTTTACTCTACATTTACTGCTATTCTGCTACAAAAATAACCTAAGTAATAAATTCAAGCGAATGACATATATATAAAAAAATATATATATATATATATATATATATATATATATATATATATATATATATATATATATATATATATATATATATATATATATATATATATATATATATATATATATATATATATATATATATATATATATATTTATTTATTTTCCACTTAGAATCAATAAGATGATCACTTGTGTACGTCAGATAGAGCGAACGGAGGAGTGTCAAAGGAGCCCAATTTGATAGTAAATATCGAATTGAGCCCCTCTGAAACCTACACACTCCATGACTTAAAACTAAGGTTACGAGGGTTCCAAGCGCGGCCTGGTGAGAAGAGCCCACAACAAACTCAGCCAGGTTTCCCTAAACCTATTGTGATCACTTCACAAACGTCACTCGAACTTATGAGCAATTCATTAATTCCATGCCGTTTTATCATCAATGTAATCCTTTACACTATAATAGGATTTAGTAATTAATTGCCGTTTAACAAAGATTTTAAATTTATTTAACGAGAGATCAAATACTTCTTTCGGCAGTTTATTGTAGAAACGGACACAATTACATGAGAAGGAGTTGCCTATTTTATGGAGCCTAGTAGTGGGCATAACAAGTTTATACTTATTCCTCGTATTAACATTGTGAACATCACAATTTAATCTAAATTTATCAATATTTTTATGAATATATATTAAATTCTCGAATATATATTGACTGTGAAGAGTCATGATTTTAAATTTTTTAAATTTATCCCTAAGGGAATCTCTGGGCCTCATGTTATAGATTGCTCGAACAGCCCGTTTCTGAAGAACAAATATAGTATCAATATCAGCAGCATTACCCCATAATAGTATACCATATGACATAATGCTGTGGAAGTAACTAAAATAAACTAGTCTAGCGGTATTGACGTCGGTTAAGTAGCGGATCTTTTTGATCGCATACGCGGCTGAGCTAAGTCTGTTCGACAAATCGTTCACATGAGGGCCCCACTGAAGTTTTGAATCTAAAGTAATGCCCAGAAAAACTGTAGTATTTACTAAATCTAATTCCCCATTGCCAATTTTTACAATAGTTTTGGCAAATTTAACATTCGAGAGTGTGAATTTAATACACTTCGTTTTCTTCTCATTTAACAGTAAATTATTGACATTAAACCATTGGACAATATTTGAGAGAGTATTGTTCACATTGTCAATTTCATCATGTCCTCTATTAATTTTAAAAATCAAAGATGTATCATCTGCAAATAATACTATTCCATGTTTGTCCTTTACAAGGTAAGGTAGGTCATTAATATAGATAAGGAACAGAAAAGGGCCTAATATCGAGCCCTGTAGCACCCCCATATTAAGTATTAAGTCAACACCAGCATCGGTTGTTGAGCGACCCCGAGTGAATCCAAACTGTTTTGTATGTAGCAATTGATTCTTATAAAAATGATTAATTAATTGAGACAAAACTAGTTTTTCAAAAATCTTGCTAAATGTAGGTAGTACTGAAATAGGTCTAAAATTAGTGGGATCTGTCGTACTACCCGATTTAAATAGTGGAGTGATTTTACTATATTTCATTAAATCAGGAAATACACCACAGTCAACGCAAGTATTAAATATCAACGCCAAATCAGGTGCAACAATGTCAATTAACGATTTAATTATGCTAACAGATATGCCCCACAAGTCATTTGTCTTTTTAACTTTAATCAATTTAAAGATTTTAACAATATCTTGGGCATGTACTTTTCTAAATTTGAACTCAACATTACATTCGGTTACATTACCTTTTAGTAGTGACATGGCGGCGACCGATGAGGAATTTAGAGACTTGGTTGTGGAAACTGGAATATCAGTAAAGAAATTTTCGAATGCAGTGGCAATTTCCGCGTCAGAAGTAATTAAAGTACTGTTTATAAGTAATTTAAAGTCATTACTTCGCGTTTTGACACTTCCAGTCTCCTCATTAATTATCTTCCAGGTAGCCTTGATCTTATTGCTACTATTTTGAATTTTAGTCTTAATGTGACGCGATTTAGCCAACTTACATTCAGATTTAAATGTTTTGGAAAACAATTTAACCCTGTCCCTAAACTCATCACTGGTATTGTAACGCCTTTCCGCATATAGCTCATACAATTTTTCCCTATCCTTGTGTAACTCCGCCGTTGCCCACTCACTAAAAACTAATGTATCAGTAACTGACATTGTTTTGGAGGTAAATACAGAATTGAAAAATTTTGTAAATGTATGAAAGAAATTATTATATAATTCATTGGGTGAAAAATTATTTATATGTGTTGGTAAATAACTAATTAAGTCATTCTTTAAGGTATTCACCCGCTCCACAGTTACTGGTACAAAAGTTATATTCTTTTTGTACATCTTTCTCCTAACATTTTCAAACTTAATTAACTGGCCACAATGATCGGAATCTAACTTGCTGAATACTAATTTACTGATTGGTGTTAAATTTGTAAATATATTATCAATACAAGTGGCGCTGGTAGATGTAATTCTAGTAGGCTCCATAAACATATTCAAAAGATTATGGGAATTAAATAAGTTTAATAATTTGTTACTAAGTGAATTATTACAATCTAATAAATTAATATTAAAATCTCCACAAACAATATATATATATATATATATATTATATATATATATATATATATATATATATATATATATATATATATATATATATATATATATATATATATATATATATATATATATATATATATATATATATATATATATATATATATATATATATATATATATATATATAAAATTAGCTCTCTAAACCACATGTGTCATACAAATGCCTAAAAATAAGTAATGCTTAAAAAAGCACATATCCAAGTAAATCGGCATGCCGTCACGTTTTTATATCACATGGCAGCGAATCCGACCGTCATAAAGCACTGTTATATAGAAAGGAAGTAGGCTACATACTAGGTTAATTATTCATTTTTCTGTCAATATGCAGTCAAGTAAATGTAAAGATTTTTTTTCAGCTTCACACTCTATCCCGCATATGGATAATGAAGGAAATTGTGTGAAGAAATATTGCGTGTTAAGTGAAGTCTTACGAGTGTACAGTGACGGTCGAGTTACCATCAAGCTTAGTCAAAAGCTTTCAGAAGCTTCAATATGAAGCTATGTGCTTATGTAAAATGACTTATATATACAAAGGATTAGGGCCAATGTCACTAATGGCTAATAAAGTCCTAGATAGGATATTTTCCTTATCTGGTAGTTGAAGAAAAACTTTGATTTCAGAAGTATTAGCTAAATTATCTAGAAGATAAAGACCTGTAAAAAGTATAAGCCTTTATTTGGTAGACAGCATTAACTAAGTCTGTTTTCTAGTAAAAATATATCTAATTTTTTAGTATTATGATATAGGACCGTCGTGGTGCAGAGGCGCAACGTCTGCCTATAACCCGACGGTTTCTGGGTTCGATCCCCAGTCGGAGAAGATGGATTTTTCTATTTCCATTTTCTTCGCTCTGGCAAACTAGGCAAAGCGCGGCGTTGAGTTCCGCCACTCAACACGCAATGCCTCGAAAAAGGTGGAAAGCGGTGACAGAGAAAGCAATGGAGTATCTTAACACTAGGTTCCCACAGTCCCTGCAGTTCCCTCTGCCTACCCTGCCGTGTGTGCGGGATAAAGCGTGAATCTAAAAAAAAAATTATAATTTGCTGTTAATAATAAAAAATATGGCCTTAACATAAGCAAAAATTAAAAAAAATATTATGGTACTTTCTGCCTCATACAATACTCATAGGTACATATATCTATCTACACTATGGCTAAGTACCTAAGACAACATTTTAACGGATTTCAAAAAAGAAATAAGTTTGAAGGAGGAATGTTATCAGCTCGACTGTATATATAGTTTTTAATGCCAGTAACTTTGTTGTTTATTTTTTGATTTTTATGGTTATTTTTTGTTGGGAAAGACATATTTCAAGGGTATCATCGTAATATTTAAACTAGGATACATTCATGGCATGTTAAAAATTGCAAGATTGACTAGTGTTTGATAATTTTTTTTTTCTTTGTCTTCTCCATCTCTTTATTTGTGGCGTTTCGAGCGCGCCAGAGCACAATTCCTTTAAATGCCAACGTTGAATGGAGAACACACACATATTTTATGTATTATCTAGTTTGTTAATATATGTTGATAGGTAGGTAGAAAGTAGACAGGTAGGTTATTAGCAGGTAGGTAGAATACTCGTAAATTAATATTTTTTAGTTATGAATAACCATAATAAAATACGAACAACATGTACTTACAAATCAGTTAAAAATTTGCTTTAAAGCATAAAATTCTCATGTACGCATCAAGGTGACATTTTCCACCAATCACGGCGCCAGAACCGAGTGACGTCACACCGACTCGTGCGCAACGTGACAATAATAATATGTAGACGGACTGTACTAAAATGGTAATTTATTACAAGTTATTTGACGCAGTACTACTTATATACAATATACTAATATTTTTAAGCTTCACGCTTTATCCCGCACATTGCAATGTGGGAACCGCAGGAAACGTGATAACCTAGTATTAAGACTCTCTGTTGGCCGCTTTTGCCTTCTTTTAAGAAATTGCTTGTTAAGTGGCGGAACTCAACGCCGCGCTTGTCTATATAGTAGTAATATAGTATATAAGTCTTATAAGAGATTATCCATTTACAAGTTTTCATTTCCTGCGATGCTTGTGGGTTTGATATTCATGCAAGAGATTTAAATAATAATTAAAAATATTAAACTTAATATCAAGCTTCCTTTGTTAAATAGAAGCATTAATGGTGCAATAGTATAGCAATTGACTATATATTGATGGTAGCAGGTTCAAGTGCCACATAGAAAAATAAATTAATTTTATTTCCCTATTTTGCACTAGTTTGCTAATTTGAGATCAAATTTTTGCGCTTGATATGGCTCTCTCGAATTCTGGTGAAATGTGGAGAACTTAGTGTCTGGTCTCTACATTCTTTCTGCCTATGAATCTTACAAATAGCAGAATTGCAGGGTAGGAGCAATCCAACGTTGCACTTTTATGTACTTTAAACTGTAACTAAAATTTAATATAGGAAAAATATATAATTTTACGATAAGGTGAACATACAATTATTTTGTTTA
This sequence comes from Dione vanillae, assembly GCA_037178615.1. Classification (NCBI taxonomy): domain Eukaryota; kingdom Metazoa; phylum Arthropoda; class Insecta; order Lepidoptera; family Nymphalidae; genus Dione; species Dione vanillae. The sequence goes on from JAZFAU010000272.1 coordinate 40,802, forward strand.
AGTAGACGTTAATTATAATTTTGTATTTCTTAAGGCTTTAGATTCACGATACGCTTCTTGGATTATTGGACGGAAGCCATAGTATGATAACCTACAAAATCTCTAATTAAGTTATTTTTAAAACCGGATAGAACCGGAAATATCAGAAGCGGAATAAATAAAATAATCGGATATGTATATAACATCAATATTAAGAAATAAGTATATATGCTAATTAAATAACATTACTTTTTCAAGTTTTATCTTAATCACAAAATTCTTCTCTCGAATTAGAGGCATTTGCAATTTAACTTGTAAAAATTAATAAATGACGGGGACGGAGAAAGCAGGGACTAAGCAACAGAGTGTCTTAACACTAAATTCATATGGTCCCTGCAGTTCCCTCTGCCTACCCTGCAATATGCGGGATAAAGCGTGAAGCTAAAAAAAAAACAAATGAAATCATTTAATTTCTCCGTGTGAGAATAGAACGTTGTACCACTGCTCTACGGTATTTACATAGTGTTATATACTTTGGGAGTGCTACAAATCCATTTTCTCCTATTCCGAGGTTATTGTTCCTAAACATAATATACGAGTATATGTAAATTTAAAAATTTAAGCGACTTATAGACTTTTAATTCAATAAATAATTAACTTTTTTTTAAATAAGTGATAGAAAAAAATCATAATTAATAGACCATAAACTACATGGTATATCATTTAATTTTTTTTTTCAAAAATAAGCTTACATCACTTTTAAAATCCTATACATAGTGGCCTACATTTAAAATCAAATAAAGGCTAAAATAAAAGTTTCAATACATATTTTTTGTAACTATCCATTATGTAAATTTATAACGAAACAAAAAACTCCCGGAAACGTATAATAATATAGTGGTTGAGTAAATAGCAAAAAGTTTTAAAAAGACAACGTTTCACACTTTTTTGTATCTGTGCTTTACCACAGATCATATTCAATTCGCGTCGTGAATACATTTTTTTATGAGTAAATTAAAATAATTTCCTTTATCTTTGTTAGTGTTGCCATGCAATGTTTAAAATTTGTAATATTTTAATGCTTATCTTTTTATTCATTTTATTTATATATATTTATAAACGCAAAAAAGAGACACAAACATATTTATATTTTTATTATTTTGTAAACGATCTAATGTTTTTTTATTTATGTTATGTTTTTATATATGTAATGTATTGCCTTTTGACACGAACTCGACAATCATGGAGTGTCTTGACACTAGGCACTCTCTGCCCACCTTGTTTTATATGGGATAATATGTAAATTATACTTATTTATAACTGCGTTTTTTCCTATATTTCCATCATATGTTACACTTCATATATGTTACATACCTCAAAAAGAAACTAGAACTATTATGAATGCCAGAAATTAAAATAAATAACTAGAAATATATAAAATTTTGAAATCCTTAAGCAATCCTACCTCATGTTGTACTCTAACCAACCAAGGTCCTTACAACTGTCATTCTTAGCCATTAACAGCTAGATCACGTTCCATACCAAAGTAGCTAATATAACTTGTAATGTACTTATTTAGTAGAATGAAAATGGTATAATATTTTTATTGTCTAATCCAAAGGCTAATCTTAATAGAATTAGTATATCGCTTTCACTTATTTTATTATCATTTCTAATTTATTTATAGCTCTTTAATGTACAATTTACTGGCTCATACATGTACTGGGGAAAAATTCAGTACGTATTTTATTTATTACTACATAAGGCAGGGAAAAGGGTGGAGTAGTTGTATATTTTTAAGTCAGTTCAGTTGACCCTATGCCATCTTATACACAACAGCGGAAAATAATAATAGTGGAGAATCCGCATGAATAACGCTGAAGAATCCGCAGACCTAGATCCCCAAGGAAATGAAAGCTAGATGTCGTAATACAGGACCTGAGGGCAAATAGATTGTTTACTGAGGTTATTGAAAACCGAGCACTGTTGATTATGCTTAGTCGGATAGCAGGGTCTACCAAAAGAAACTGGGACTAATGCCAAGCAAATGAAAAACACGAGGATGGGATAGCATCAATTTTATATATATTTTTTAGATTAACTAATTCCGGACCTTGCTTCTAACTGGATTCTTGAAACGCGATATGTCCAGCATTCACATAGTGACTACTTAGAATACGTAAACGATGACTGATTAACGATGATGATTAACAGATTGAACATTTCTTTATAAATAAGTCAGTTAAAATTAGATTTCTATAGCTTATTTTAGAAACATTTTTAATAGCCCTCTTTCAAGTAAAAATCGATACAACATTTACTTCTTAATTTAGCTTTTTGGGAATTACGAAGGTTTAATTACATCTCAAATGCAATTTTTTCAAATCATAATATCATTTTCCTCATATTTTAGCATATGCGGTTTCGAACGTGACTTAGATATTATAGTAATAATTATATACGTTAAGTTATATATATATATATATATATATATATATATATATATATATATATATATATATATATATATATATATATATATATATATATATATATATATATATATATATATATATATATATATATATATATATATATATATATATATATATATATATATATATGAGCACAGCTAATTCGAATTCAATAATAATATACACGACCTCTTTTATATATAAATTATTTTCTAGGCAAGGACGTTCTAAAGGAGAATAGGGGCGTGAGAAGTTAAATGTGTCACGACAAGTATTACAAAACCCGTGTTTCCAAACATTAAAGGGATATTTAAATGATAATGACTAAAGACGTTGACTAATTCGGTTTGTTTTCGTAGAATACAATTCGTGATGTGTCCATATAGAGTGCATGGTGTGTTTGGAGCTATGGAAGTAGAATTGGGTCACTAGACTTCCAATTGTAGTAGAAGTATGTATAGAAGAGCAGTTGTAGTTAATAGATTTATGTACAACTCGCATGTTTATGGAAAATAAATAATAATTATCGTTTAATTTAGAAATAGTCGAGACGGAGAAAGCAGGAAGTAAGAAACGGAGTGTCTTAACACTAGGTTTAAAAGGTTCCTGCAGTTCCCTCTGCCTACCCTGCAATATGCGGGATAAAGCGTGAAGCTAGGAAAAAAAAATATAGACTATACTATACTACTATTGTTACACTGACATAAAATTGGCTAAAAGACGACAAGAGAAGAGGAAAATAGAAATATCTAAATCTTTTTCTTGCATACAAGACATATTATTAAAAAGATATTTTATTCATGTCACCGAGGATGCCACCGCTGTGGTAAAGTAAGCCACAACATAAAATACAGAGAGACGCATTGAGTTTCGCCACTTTGTAAATAGTGTCTGAAATTCGTGCGGAAGGGTCAAAATGGAGTGTTTAGGACATCTTTCCTTTTTTTAGTTGTAGGAGCGTAGGCAGAGGGAACCTCAGGAACTGTGGGAACCTAGTGTTAGGACATTCCGTTTCCCGCTTTCCACCTTTCCGAGGCATTGCGCGTTCAGTGGCGGAACTAAACGCCGCGTTTAGTTGCCAGAGCCAAGAAAATGGAAATGGCAAAGTCCCTCTCTCCAGAGTGGGATCGACCCCACAAACGGTCGCATTTTGTTCCACGACGGTACTCAACATATCAATATTAACATTTCTATATGCGGTAGGTCTAAAGTATAAAGTACATAAGAACTGTTATATATAGGTATATAGTGCTAAGAACTAATACACTAAATAGGATATTGCACATAATATAAATATACACTATGACTTTTGTTTACTTACACATTTTTTAAAAGTTAAACTACATTAATAATATATAAATATATTCATGACATTAACTACTTTGATCTACTTATATTTTTTTAAATATTAATCCACACTAAAAAGAGATAAATATTTAAAATATATTTGATATCAAAATTCAACCCGCGCCTCTTTAAAGTGATAAAATCATTGACCACTGAGCTATACGTTCAACTTTATTATTTATTTCTATGTACAGATATAGATTTGTATTGCAAGTCCGAGATTGTCATCTGACCTCTTTAAGCATCGAGGGCAAACCGGTGCAGTACTTACAGGTGAGCCGGCGTTAATGTAGACGTAATGATACCATATGATAGCTTGTTGGTCTTATATCTTGTATTAATTAATTATTTTTAGTTTAAAAGCAAGGTAGGTAAAGGGGACCTAGTGTTAAGACACTCCGATCTCATTTTCCACTTGCACATTCTCTTATTACTAGAGCAAAGAAAGAAAAAGTGAGCATCGAACCCACAATCTGAGTCTGTTTCCTTACCTTTTGTCAATTTCAACCTCTATTTTCTATGTATGTATACAGTATATGGATTATTTATATTTTTTAATAATAAATGACATATTTTTATATAAAAATTTTGATGAACGAGCAAAATATTACAAAACTATGAACTATAAAATTACACAAAAAAATAACTGTCAAAATTGACATCTACATAAATTCTTTTCAAATTTTGTTGGCTAAGATCGCACATCATAATGCCTATTAAAACAATAATAATATTTTTATATCTATATATATGAAATTATTTTCCAATGAGCCAATATATATATAATATTTAAAGCCTCTACAAAGCTTATGTCGAACAGACGTACGTACAAGTTACACCTGCATCGAAGGTCGTATGTCGAAAGTCGTTCTACATTTCGTTCGACGGTAATTGCGTGGAACGCACCGTTTTGGATATGTCTCTTTAATGTTTAGCCTAGATCTGATCGCTTTGTATGTCTCGACTTAAGCTATTTGGCTATTTTGTAATTTTATTGTATTGATGTTATCTTGTTTTAGAAATTGTATAGCGAGAAAAAATAGAAATCAGCCTTTATTATAAAAGAATAAAGAAAAAAAGAAAAATTTTAGATGTTAGATATATATATATATATATATATATATATATATATATATATATATATATATATATATATATATATATATATATATATATATATATATATATATATATATATACATATATATATATATATATATATATATATATATATATATATATATATATATATATATATATATATATATATATATATATAACTAGGCTATAATATAGACTATAGAACTATAGACTATTAGGACTATTGTCATATTGATATACTGGCAAAAAGAAAAAAAGAGACAAGAAACAACGAAACCTTTTTCTTAAATAAAAAACTTATTATTAGAACAATAAATAAAAAAAATTATGATTAATTAATAATCCCACGAATACTATTGTATGAAACTGGATAATAGTTTAGATATGACCTTGATCGTATCTTAGTTAGGTGAATGTCAAAGATTAAATTAATTGTTAAGGTGTTTAAATGTAACAAGCAAATATACTAACAAATGTAAAGATAACGTAAAAATACAGCGTTTTTGTAAATTAATATATACTTTACTTTATTTTTTTTTTATATTTTTTTTTTTGAGGACCGTTGCGGCGTTGAGGCGCAACGTCTGGCTATAACAGAGTTCCTTAATACTTGGTTTCTATGGTTTCTGTGGTCTCCTCTGCCAGCCCTACTATAAGTAGGTAGGAGTAGCGCCAACTTAACTAATAACTAAATTCCTTAAGGATTAGTTAAGTATCTTATATCTGTAATATTTTAATATCAAAAGAAAAAATAAAATGTTACTACAAACGATAATTACTTAATAACGAGAGCGGGGACGGATAAAGCGGGGATTAAGCAACGGAGTGTCTTAACACTAGGTTCGTATGGTTCCCGTAGTTTCCTCTGCCTATACTGCAATATGCGAGATAAAGCCTGAAGCTGAAAAAAAAGCGCACAATGTGTTTGGTGTATATTAAAAACTGCTGAAAAAAGGCTATTTCTTGTGGATTTGCGATCCAAGCATATTTAAAAAGTTTTTAGCTTTGCAATTTTTATATTTTTTTAATTGGTAAAGAATTATAAAAATAATAAGTAACTATAATTTTTATTTAACATAACACATATATCTAATACATAATATATTAGAAGCATCATAGTATCACTATATATTATAAACCGAGCTTCCTTTGAACTTCGCAACAGAGTTTAATGTGGTTATTTTTAATATATACAACGATTTAAGAGAAAATGCTCATTTTTAGGTTTTCTATAATAATCTTTTTCTATTATAAGATCTTCCACGTGGCCAAATATATGTCGTTCGTTTAAGAGTAATTTCTAAGAAATATATGTTTGTTATAATGAATGTCAAAAAGCTATAAACGTTGTATATAAAGGCACTTTGTAGTATATTAAGTTATCTATAGTACTGATGCTAGTAAACTATAAATTTCTAATTTATGTACAAATTTCCCTCCAATCAATTTGAACCTACAACTATCTCAAAGATATAAACCATTCCCTTGTCAATATACTAAGTCAATGCAATAAAAGGTATAGCTTCATTGTTTATTCTGCACGTGGTAGAGTAGGCAGAGGGAATCGCAGAAACCATAGGAACCTAGTGTTAAGACACTCCGTTCCTTGCTTTCCGCCTTTTCAAGGCATTTCTTATTGAGTGACGAAGTTCAACGCTGCGCTTTGCCTAGTTGCCAGAGCGAAGAAAATGGAAATGGAAAATCCATTATCTCCGAGTGGGAATCAAAGTCAAATCGCTAGTCTGTAAATTCCTAATTTACATATATATTTTTGCTCCAATAGAATTTGAACCTGCAACCATCTCGAAACAATTAAATCATTCACTTGTCAATATGCCAGTTCGATGTCATAAAGCAGTTAATTTATGAATATGTAAGAACGTACCAATGTCACCTTCAGATATCCTCCCACTACAAATGACCGTGTCGAAGACCATAAAAGGACGATTAAAATATATAAATAGTGTTTGTAATTATTTATTTTATTTTATTTTAATTGCCATCTTTGATAATAAAGTGTTAAAAAATTACATTTTTATTTTAAATGGAAAATTCTAGTCTATGTATTGCTTTGTTATGAAAATGGTGTTGTATTCTATGGATTAATAAAAAGAAAATATGTAAGAAGTGCATCTATTAGTTAATATATATCTACAGATTTTTGCACTAATTACATAAATGACACAAACCAATTTTTATAATATTATATATATTGCTTCAAACATTTTTTGGTTTACTGGTACTTTTCCAAGATGCTCGTTGAAGATCCATTCCTAACCTTCTTCTCCCTAATTTACAATACCCAGAGCTTATTGATTTAATTTCCCTTGATTTCTCTTTCTATCTGGTATATTCACAGTTTTTTCATTATATGGTACCATAGTACTTTTAACTTCCCTATAGATCGCATAAATTCGATATGGGTTATTTTTGATATGTTAAAAAAAACATGTCTACTGAATAAAATGGCTATCCGAAATGCGCCTTTATTTACATTACTACTACATTTTTCTATAGAATATATATATATATATATATATATATATATATATATATATATATATATATATATATATATATATATATATATATATATATATATATATATATATATATATATATATATATATATATATATATATATATATATATATATGTGTGTGTGTGTGTGTCTGTGTGTGTATGTTTATTTATAAAATTAGACACACTTTTATGCAGTCTACTTATGTCATTACTATTTATTTAAGTATACTTTGAGCACCTAAAGTCATTGTGGAGGTTACTGAAATTTACATAGCTATTAGTTATTTTCTTTGTCATTTCAAGGTTATTCTCAGGGTTTACATTTTTTTTAAACTGTTTTAATATGTATACACAATTACGTCATTTTAAACACTTTTGTTTTGATATATTTATATGAATATTTAATGAACGCTTACTTGCATTAAAAAAACGGAAAATCATTCGGTAGTTTAAGGTTAAAAGGCAATTTTTATTCTTAATTACATAAAAACGATTGTTATTGGAATTACATTTATATTTTTATATTTATTCCGCACATGGCAGGGTAGGCAAAGTAAACTGCAAGAACTAAAGGAACCTAGTGTTAAGACACTCCGTTGCTTAGTCCCTGCTTTCTCCGTCACCGCTTTCCGCCTTTTATGAGGTATTGCGTGTTGAGTAGCGGAAATCAACGCCTCATTTTGCCTAGTTTTCTGAGCGAAGAAAAGAAGAAAATTAAAAATAGAAAAATCCATCTTCTCGGAGAATGGAACTGAATGGGAATCGAACCCACAAACCATCGCGTTTATAGGCAGGCGCTACATCTCTGCGATACGACGGTCCTCATTTTTTATAAAGAAACAATGCCAACCAATATCTTTTATATTTATCTTATTACGGTATCTATATAGAAACACTTTACCTAACATATAGTAATATACGGGTATAAATAAATATACCTCTATATAGCACGGTAAATAGAAGGAACCTAGTGATAAGACACTCCATTTCCCACTTTTCAATGTCTAGAGCAAGAAAATAATATAACTACATTCACCTAGAGGGAATTAAACCTACACCTATCTTGTATACAGTGATAACAATCAAATGATGTTCCGCGATCGCCTCAATCTATAATTATAATGAAAGTTTAAAAAAAAATTAACACAAAACCATTAAAATGGAACAGGAAAAAATGTAGCAATCATTTCTTTATATATACATACATACATACCTACTTATGTACCTCAATATTGAAGATTCATACAATTTTTTGTTTAAGGTGCGCGGGCGCATGCGTAGGTCGGTAGTGATGACGTCACTTGCTAATTAAACATTTTCCTATACTAAGTTTAAGTGAGGCCTTCGTGGCGCAGCGGCACAGCGTCTGACTGTAAGTCTGACGATTGTGAATTCGTTTCCCGCTCGGGGTATAGTTTGATTCTCATATCTTCACTCTATTAACATGTAATGGCACCAATAGTTGAAATTCTTATATGCTTTTACAAGTTGTTACGTTGTCAGCATCATGTGAAAGAAATAGCTTAGTGGTGAGACCGCTTGGACAGCCTTTTCTTTAAGTATTTTTCTATCCTTAGTAGGGATTAACACTTTAAAAATACAGAAAATGTTTACTAGATTAGCTTGTCTAATATTTTTAGAAGGATAAAGCTTAATATTACGACAATGACGATGTTAAAAATATTGTTAAGCCGATATTTTTAATACACAATTTGATATCTCGATGTAAATTTCCAAAAAACATTTATTTCAATTCAAAATATTCTATATTTAGATTTTTACAAGCACTTCTGAATTGTTCAATGAACATGTGACTACCACCGGTCATTAAAATTATTGTTAAAAACAATGACAGCAGTATGCATTAAATTCAAATGACATTAATTTCACACATATTTATCATTTATATACTCCTTTACAATGTAAAAGGCTTTACTTAGCCCTGTTTTAACAATTTCCTTAAATTTCGCAAGTAGCAAATTAAATAAACTATATAGTTAGGTTATTCTTATAGTCACACTGTAACTACTTCTCCTGGAATACTCAAGTTGCGGCGTTGAGTTACGCCCTACACGTAACTAAAGAACACGTCCAATGGTCACTTAGTTCCTTCTTGTAAAAATTTACGATACTACTAAGAAAATCTAACAGGATAATGCAAGATACCATCGTATTTACATACAATTCCGCGTAATTGTATAATTTAAATATGGCTGGTCATTGAAGAGATTGGCCGTTAAAGATTATTGTTGTAAAGAATGCTATATATAGAATGAAAAAAGAAAGAGTGTAGTTCAGAGTTCAACACGTGTAACACTTTGTAATAAAATTTGTCTCTAAACAGGTAATTCTGTTTTCTTTGAGGCTGTCTATTTAACTTGTACTGTATTTTTAGAAGCTAACCCATTTTTTTATTATTTTTAACTCCATCCTTGAATACACTCCTATTTTTTCCTTTCTAGACTTTTGTCTATGAAAGTATTTAAGAAAGTGGTGACGGAGAAAGCAGAGACTAAGCATCGGAGTGTCTTAACACTAGGTTCGTATGGTTCATGCAGTTCCCTCTGCCTACCCTGCAATATGCGGGATAAAGCGTGAAGAAAAACATTTTGATTAAATTTGATTAAATATTTTTTTATGCTTTTAAAGTATTTATCCACACTGGGGACAGAAAAATATGTACAAATTTGTATCTGTTTTTCTTTAAGTATTTTTCTAACCTCGGTGTGGATTAACACTAAAAAATGTAAAAGTATTTTATCCCCCGAAAAAGAATAGAACTCTCAACCATCGCCCTCACAGTTCGTCACAGTTCTTTGGAGTTTATGTTACAACTTGTCCTAACTTCTTTCAAGTTTTTGAAATTAGATTAGATAGGTTAATGTTACAATGATACATTTAAGTTAATTAGAGAATTAAAAAGACATACATTTGTATACAGAAATATAAAAAAGTAATTATTAACAAAAACTTCAAGCAAACGTGTTTCACTTCAAAACACACGCCTCGGACCTCACATTTTACAAAACGCTTGGAAAAGAAAAGCTATATTAAGCTCCTTAACGTGACTTTAGATGAGCTTATGTCCAACAGTGGACAAATAAAAAACGCTATCCTCAAGGGACCATCGTGGCGCAGAGCTGTAAGCCTGACGGTTTGTGATACGATTCCAACTTGGGGAAAATGGAATTTTTTATTTCCATTTCGTTTTCGTGACTGAGCGTTAAGTTCTGCCACTCAACGCTCAATGCCAGAAAAAGATCGAAAGCAAAGAACGTAGTGTCTCACGGTTGCTGCGATTTCCTCCGCCTACCCAATAAGTGCGAAGTCAGAAAAAAAAATGTTTTTCAGTGACTTCACAATCTATATTTTGATTTGGACAAAATACATTAAATAAATAACCTAAATAAATAAAAATAAAAATAAAAATTAAATAATGTAAAAAAAAGTAATATATAAGAGATGAATAAAACATTTACGACGTAAACAGCCTCGACCGAGCCCGCTGAATTGGGAACGCGAATTAACTTCGAAAATTACGAAAGCTCCGCATCGATCCAAATGTCTTAATATTACATAATAATTATATATTATAATTATTAATAATCGTTCTCTATATTATAACAAGACGGATTTTGTAGATGAGAGTTTAGTTAGTAATAGTAATATTTTTCTTCATTTGTTGAAGTTATTTATAGGTCTACAGAATTTTTGATTTCATAAAAGAAATTTACAAAACAATATAAATATTTCAGCTTCAATGAATCACATTACTTATGTTCATCCCGTAAGTAAAAACTATACATTGCAAAGGAAATTGACCTTCTGTATAATTGAAGAAATTATAAAACTGAAGTGTAGTTTAACTAAAACACTAAATGTTGAATAATTAATTTGGTCGAAAATGGCTATAGGACTATATCAAGAAAGGCTAAAGGACTATACGTACATGTTTCAAATCAAAAGACTAATAATCTTGTTACGCTTTATTCCATGGTTTCGCCTTAGTATATCACAATAACATATATATGTCAAACTCGATTTATCAAGTTATATGACGTATGTTTTAATAGATCATTGTAAGTTGCCTTGTAATTATTATTATACATTCTTGACATTTAATTGACTTTATCTGGACACAGTGAGTAAGATATTCTTATAATGTATGTACCCCTGATAGAGGCTCTGATACAAATTTATATATATATATATATATATATATATATATATATATATATATATATATATATATATATATATATATATATATATATATATATATATATATATATATATATATAATAGGAAACAATGACGTCAATCATAGCAAATATAGCAGAAACCCACAGATAGCTTTCAATTCCCTAGCAAAGGTTAGAGCGGCGAGAGTGTTGTATTGTGTAATTACAAACATTTATATACCACTCGTTCTAGTAAAAGCTTCATCCATAATATTGTTTAAAAGCACTTAACATTATTGAGCTTTTTTTACATTTTCAATACGAAATTGTTGAAAGTTACATTTAATTGTAATATTTCTGTGTAGTATAATAAAAAAACGTACTTAAAAAAATAACTTTCCATTAATTAAAATTAATATAGCTATGTACGAAAAAATAAAAAGTAATAATAAAAAACTTTCAATAATAAATAATAATCGTTTCAAAATAACGTATAAAATGAACCGGAAGTACATAAAAATAGACTTACCAAAAAGAGCATCCGGCTTAATCGAATGTCACACACAAATTTCAACACAAAAATATGAACTAAAACTATAAAATGATGAAAGCACAATCAAAATCGACACTGTTAAATGAATACACAGCACCACACGAGACAACCGCTCTCTTCGCCACCTCGAGGTCGACTAAAGTTAAAATTGCAAGTGTTACGTACTAAGGCTTTACGAATACTGCAAATTTCAAAGGAGGCCGGAGCAAGGAAATCTACTTTATTTTTAATTGATTTTTCTTCCACTTGTTATAGTTTTATTTAAATATTTAAAAAAAATATATATTTTTAAATACTGATAGCATTTCTAGGGGTTTCAAGGATTTTATGAAGAGAAACTTACCTTACATGGCAATTCATCTATAAAATTGAAAATATATAATGCATGGATAAAAAAATATGCAAAGATTACGGTGATTAATCAAAAATCGGGTGGTCTTCAGCCACCTTGTTTTAACTTCTGTTTTATCCCCCATAAATCATGGTGCCTGCCCATCCTGGTACCCTAGTCTAGACACCTACCTATTATAAATGATGTATAATTTAAACATGTGACATTTGTTATTTATAAAATGTTACAGCTAGAAACCATTTTATATCTAATATCTCTATCAAATTATAATGAAGCTAGTGTAGTAGAAGTAGATAACACTTATCCCCAATAAAGAAGGGTGCCTGTCTGCCTCCTTAGTACAATAGTCAAGGAACCTAGTGTTAAGACACTCCATCACCCGTTTGCGAAGCGGAGCGGTTTTTTGGATGAGGTGGAACTTAACGCCGCGCTTTTGCCTTAGTAAGAGTGAAGAAAATCAAAATATTTATTTTTTTTCCAAGTGTAAATCGAACCGTCATATTTACAGACGCTACCACTTACCTTGTTTAAAATGCAAATAGTTTATTTCAATCCCCTTTTCCTTTAAACTTTTTGCAAAACTAAGTTAGTTTCATTAATTACACGTTATCATTATGTAATGATGATGAAATTTTCATAACACTGTTACATTTTTATTATAATTATCAGTTATTCATTAGATTTTTTTATTTTATTTTTAATTTTTTTTTATAGCTTTACACTTTATCCCGCATATTGCAGGGTACGCAGAGGGAACTGCAGAACCCTATGAACCTAGTGTTAAGACACTCCGTTGCTTAGTCCCTGCTTTTTCCGTCCCCGCTTTCCGGCTTTAATATGTTTGTGATAATAAATAGAAAAATATATAAGATATTCTGTTCTCAAGCTATTTTTAAAGATATTGTAGAAAAAAAATAGCATCGGGATATGAAGGAAGTATTGATATGAAGAAAAATAAAATTAAAAATTACATAGTAGAAACTCGATTAACCGGACTAATTATTGTCGTTAGGCATTCGGATAATCGAAAATCCGGATAATTGAATGTACCAATAAAAGCGGGTTTTGTGCACACTGCTATTTAATAAAAACAACAAATACATACAGGACCGTCGTGGCGCAGAGGCGCAACGTCTGCCTGTAACGCGACGGTTTCTGTGTTCGATCCCCAGTCGGAGAAGATGGATTTTTCTATTTCCATTTTCTTCGCTCTGGCAAAACTAGGCAAAGCGCGGCGTTGAGTGCCGCCACTCAACACGCAATGCCTCGGAAAAGGCGGAAAGTGGGGACAGAGAAAGCAGGGACTAAGCAACGGAGTGTCTTAACACTAGGTTCGTGGGTCCCTGCAGTTCCCTCTGCCTACCCTGCCATGTGCGGGATAAAGCGTGAAGCTAAAAAGAAAAAAAAAATACATATCAATGAAAATCAATGTTCATCAAGAAGTTATTAGGAGATACATCTTCTTAGTACGTACATATACGTACTAAAATACTGCAGTCCTAATCATAAAATAAAATATTTAGGTACAATGTACAATGTGTACATATTTGGTACTTTGCATTTGGTAATTATGAAATAAAGTAATAAGGTTAATATGATTTAAAATATTTAGTAATTGTCATTTGACGTAAGCCACTTCTTCTCTTTATTGCTGCTATATCACGAATTCATTTCAACTGTAGTAAACTAACAGTATTACTCTCAGTTTGTTTTTCAAACCACTTGAAAGCTGTTTCCAGGGCATGGAGTGCTTCATCATAAGATGGTCCAGCATCATTTTCTACTTCTAGATTTTCTTCTGTATCATCTTCTGGCATATCCTGCTGTTCATTTCTCTGCAATATGTTTTCTACGATTTCGTCATCCGACATAATTTGAAAGCCATTTATTACTGTCACAAGTGACCCACTCTTTCATATCACCATCATCACAATCCTTGCATATTAGTATATTTAACATTAAGTCATTAATCTCCTCCAAAATAGAATCATCCGAATTGTTTATTGAATTTTCATTCTCACGATTAAGTACTCTGTTCCAAGCTTTGTTCAAAGTCTTCCTTTCAATCAAATTCCACGCATCTAGAACCATATTACAACACTCCTTTAAATTCATTCCCTTAAAAAATGATAAAACGACTTCTACATTATCTTCTTCAACAGATAACAATCTACGTAAAAGTTGTTTTGTATAAAGTCATTTCAATGTTTCAATAACGCTTTGATCCATTGATTGGTTGTAGCAAGGATGTCACGTTAGGAGGCAAAAATTTTGCTTTAAACTTTTCATTTTCGAGATTTTCGCGCGGGGGAGCGATCGCATCGCGGGTAATCTGCAGTTCCGACACGTTCATGCTTGCATAAATTCGACTTGTAGGTAATTTTAATATAATGAATCGGTAATCGCGAATCCGTATAACTGAGGGCCGGATAATCGAGTTTCTACTGTACTCGGTTACCAATAATATATATAGTAATGTTTTGTTTTGTCCAGCTATATAACATATTAAATGAAACTCATATATTTTTACTTATTTCTTAAATATTATTATTGTTAGTTGTTTTTAATATGGAGTTTCAGGCGCCATATATTGTGGCGAAATTGGACAATATCTGACGATATGATTTTGAGTTATAATGAACAATGATGAAAAACTAAATCCTTTCTAATTTATTTTTCCACTGGCAAGACAAAGATGGGTGTAAAGTTCTGTTCCATTATGCCTTAAAATTAGTTGAAAACGAGACTGGATTTCTTGATTTATATATTGTTAGGAAACAGAAGTGGTTAAATTTAATTTTAAAAGAAAAAATATAGATCACATGTTTCGAGTATATTTGAAGATAGATTCCACGTAATTACATTAAATGACATAGATCACTCAGTAAGTATACTTCAGGGTAGTTCCCTTCCAGTACGTGCAACCGACACGATTGACATAGATTCGACGCTTTTATAGTCTTTATCATCTAAAACTAACCTCTTTTATAACGTTGTTAGGCATAATATCCAAATAAGGCAAGGCTTTAAGCTAAAAATATAATATATATTTTACTAATACATAAATAATATATACAACTATATTTCATACATAGACTTCTTTTGACTACTATATTTTATGTAAAATAAGTACCTTATACAATAAATAATTCAAGAAGACATGAAAATTAAAACGCAACGGGATTTAAACCCTCTCTTAGGACTGCCTCTTGGAGACCTCCCAACTCTGTCCAAGAAGCCATGAATTCTTTGAAATTATAAGTTTTTAGGAGAACATGTCTCTTTTAGCATTTTTCTGTCCTTAGTGTGGATTAACACTTTAAAGATCATTAAATTAATACATTATACAGCCATTATTGTGTACAGTTTGTATAGTTGTTATTGTATTTTTTTTAAGTCGAGGGAATCACAAGAACCGTGGAAATCTAGTGTAAGACAAATTCCGCCTTTTTCGAGGCTTTGCGTGTTAAGTGGCTGAACTCAACGCCGCATTTTGTCCAGTTGCCAAAATTAACAATATGGAAATGAAAAAATCTTCCCCGACTGGGAATCGAACTTACAAACCGTTTTAACAGCCAGACGCTGTGCCTGCGTCACGACGGTCCTCAAAATTATTTATTTAAATTATTATCCTTATTTTCTTAGATTTAAAAAAAAGCAATTTACTTAGTAAGTTAGTTAATCTATGTAAATGGTTGTTGATTTTTTATTTAGAAACGGATATGCATATATTCTAACGTAGCGGTTTCACATGTACCTTTTAAAAGTTTTTATCGAATTTTTTACTGTATACGTATTGAAATATTAAATAGTTTAAAATAATTGTAACGGATTTCAAAACATTAACTATATAAGAAAATTGAATAAATAAAAATATGCATGTCTTTAAAAATATTTTTTATCTTTTTCTTATATATATTAATTTTATTACATATTTTATATTTATGCATATTTAAATAAATATAATTTATACAATCTGTACTAATACGAATCAAATTTGACATAAACACAATATTATAACTGTAATTAAATGTTATAATTCTGTGTTTATAAAGTGTATAGTAAGAAAAGAACGCCTAATTAAACTTAAAAGACCAAAACACTTAAATGTCTATATAGTAAGTTACATATGGAAAACCACTAAATATAGTAATATTTAAAGAAAAAAGGAGGACCGCCATGGCGTAGAGGCGCAACGTATGCCTATAAGTGGTTTGTAAGATCAAATCCTACTCGGGGGGTTCCCGCATCAAGTAAACGCGGCGTTGAGTTCCGCACAATGCCTCCAAAGTGGGGAATGGAGTATCTAACACTACATTACTACATATCTTGCGCTTCCCCTGCAAACGGGATAAAGCGTGAAAAAAATAAGACAAGAAGAAAAAAAGTCAAAAGGATAAGAAGTTTTCTCCAGTAATATATTAACCCAAAGCCAATTTTCCGAATACACGACAACTGCACTACGATTGTGCCAATTACAATGTTTATCGCATTTAAAAAATCTTCACGAAGTTTTATACGAGGAAAATATTTCTATTAATTATGTATTACCTAGTTGTAAACTTTGTAATATATAAAAGGAAATTACGTTTCTATTACTCATTGCAATTAGGTATGTTAGTTAGGTTGGTGCATAAGCAAAACATATTTTTTTCTTTAAGATTATGTACTTAAAATTTAGGAGGCCATCTTGATTTAGCGTTCGAAGCCGTCATAATAAAATGTCTGACAGTACCAACTTCTCTATGTGTGTAGCTAAAAAAATAAGTACTTTGGAACTTAGACTAACAATTCTTTTATACTATAACGATTAATAAGGTTTTTTATTATATTATAAAAAGTAATCGTGAATATTATTTTTCGAGTCTCCACACGTGTCCTTTATGAAATTTGACATACGCACAAATGATTTATGTTCAAAAGCCATAAATTACTAGTGAGCTCTAAAAGTATGTATATTTAACAATTTTTTGCCTTTAATTTATTCTTGTAAAATTCACGCTCAATCCCGCGTAGACATTCAGTCTAAATTTAAGACATTGCGTGTTGAATGGCAAAACTGCATATCACGTTTTATATTAAGAATGTGTGAAAACAAAAATAATTTATGTGATACCAATAATAAAAGGAATTAAAGTCATATTGCGTCATAAAGAGAAAAATATTTTTGGGCACATACATATGTATATATATTCTGTACGTATCGTCTATGACATATAAGTACTTATAGAAAACATGTATAAAAAAAATTAACGCAGCTTCTGACATGTTAGGTTTCGTCTTTACGAATTGAGTCAAACCTTTCTTTTCTCTTTTCTCTTCATTATTTCAATAATAAGAAATATATATTTTAAAAATAATAAAAAAAATTATAGAGTCAATTATACCAATGAAGGATTTTAAAAATTAAAATATTAATAAAAATTGGAAATAAGCAAAGCAAAACTAACGCATAAGGTTAATATTTATATGAACAAAAACACAAAAACTAACATTATCTGTAATTTGCATTAAATATTATAATTTTTTATTTATATTATAAAACGGAAAACCAACAGAAGTAGACACTCCCTCACCCATAAACATCCACAACCTAAGCGGATGTGGATACGTTCCCAACCTTAATGTTCTAGACGTCTGAAAACCCGTAAATTATATTGCTCAGAGAAATTTTATGCTAAATGATAACTTTAAAACATTACTCTGACATTGATTTTTGTGTAAATACAGTAGATACAAAATAATGCAGATAGAGTTTACATACACTATAGATATTTAAAAATTAAATAATTATTATTCTTACTAGTTATTAGACATACTTAATCATGATAACTTTTGGCAACTTTAGTCAAACTTAATATATTAATTAATCGCTTAATTTTAACATTGTATTCAATATTTTTATTATAATATAATATACTTATGAAATTATATGAAGTTGATATCGGCTAATTAATTACCGATTTCGGTTAAGATTCTTTTTCAACTATTTATAAAACTTCAGCAAAAGTTATGATCTTATTAGCATAAATTTTGTTAGCTATTATTTTTGTTTAGCTTTACAAGTTGATGATGTAAATATTTTCTTAGAATTTATTAACCTAGTATTTAATGTAGTGTAAGAATAAACATTTTCACATATTGCTTTATTATTTCTTAACGCCACGCCAATATGTTATGTGTTATGTAAAGCCAAAAAAAAGAAAAATTTAAACCTGTATATGTTTATTTGAAAGATTTAGAGATTATACATTTACAACAAATACTTACTTGCCATTTCAATATCTACATATTAAAACCGCCATCTATTTCAAAATATACGTAGTGTAGACAAACACAAAAAAGACGACATCTATTGCTTAGACATTCACACGTGTTATTAAAATAAATGTCTAGTGGCGCCATCTTGTTTAATTTTTATGATATACAAATGTCATTGAAAACAATCGCGCATTATCCGACCAAATAAAATGTTAGGACGTAACACGAAGTTTATCACGCTAAGTTACCAATCTATTTAGCAGCATAATATCGGACTTCAGTTTCATTGGCATTTTTAATTCTACAGATATATATGTCTGTAGTCTCTCACTCTTCATCCGAAATGTGACATATTTGACCTAATTTTATAGTAGTGGTTTATTTTTAAACTTAGTGTACAAAATAAAGCAATATAAAATAATATAATAAATCGTTAATACCATGTCAAATTAAATATAATAACCTGTGCTGTTAAACATAGTGATTCCATAAATATTTTTAGATTAAATTTAATTTAATAATGTCGTAGATAATAATCTTGGAACCCCTAGTAATTGTTAAATGTTATTATAAAGTTTATTTAAAGTTGTTCCTATAAAATTTTATACTTGTTAACGATATTAAATACATAGTGTCCTTAATATTTAACTAAAATAAAAGCAAAATGTCTTTTGTAAAGTGTTGTTTTGAGTCAACTGAGGGGCACGATTTTTTGGATTCATTTATTCAAAAATGCACTGATCCTGGATGTAAGTACAATTTTATGGTATATTTATGCTAATTGATTAATAGCTTCCAGTAAAGCATCACCAATATTATTATATAATTAAATTAAAGTATGCCGGTCACGAATATTCGTACTAATTTGGCACGCTTCTAAAGCCAAATTATTGATTGTAGACCGCTTTAACTAGTGCCGCCAAATTGGATATCCGGAATGACTTCCGGTTTCGTCCTGAAAAAGTTATAAATATTATAAGTATTTAATTAATATACAAATCTTTAATTATATTATAGAAACAAAGAGTATAAAATTATTTAATCTTGTTATTACTAATGATTGGAACACAAAACTTTACAACTCGTGCATTTATACATGTGTGCAATAATAAAAAGTTTAATAAGTCAAAACACTATTTGATTAAAATGTTGACAGTGAGTCAGAGTTTAACGCCCATGTTCGTGTAAATGATATTTTATGTGGCTATTTATGTGTAATTGATGAAAATTCTTCACGATGGCACAAGGTAAGTGTTTGTATTTAGATATTTAATATTCCAATAAGCGGAAAGTGTTGTTAATATCATTGACATCTGTTCAAATGTCGCCATCTTGGTTTTTGTCACTCCATAGCTGTCATTAGAACGCGTTGTCTTACTTTGTACTTTGAATTTTTCATTGGAAATTCAAATAAAAACCTATTATAATGAAGTTTTTGTAGTATTTAATTACTTAGTGATGTGACGTAACACTCGAACTGCGTTTTTAAGTGATAATTACAACAGTTCCGCATTCAGTTTCACGAAATCAAAATGACCACTACAACTATACAAAATGCAACGAAAACTAACAATGCTACTCCAGCTAAACCACAAAAAACGTATGGTAAGGTGGTTTTGACCCTTCACAATTGCTTACTGCCAGAATCTACGTTTAAAGAAACACCATCTCAAGCTGATGGCTTGGACATCGAAACTGAGACAGACTTACGCATCCTTGGCTGTGAAATGATACAAACGGCTGGTATTTTGTTAAAACTACCACAAGTCGCTATGGCTACTGGACAAATGTATCTTCAGAGATTTTACTATTCGAAATCATTCGTCAGATATCCTATGGAAACTACTGCAATGGGAAGTATTTACTTAGCTTCCAAGGTTGAAGAAAAACCTTGCAGGATTCGTGACGTAATCAATGTTTTTCATCATATAAAGCAAGTTCGAGCTCAGAAAACAATATCACCATTAATAGTTGATCAAAATTACATTGAATTGAAAAATCAAGTTATAAAAGCTGAGAGAAGAATATTGAAAGAACTAGGATTTTGTGTTCATGTCAAACACCCACACAAGCTTATTGTAGTCTATCTACAGGTCTTGCAGTATGAAAAAAATAAACAGCTAATGCAGATGGCTTGGAATTACATGAATGATGCTCTTCGGACAGATGTCTTTATGAGGTTTCCACCAGAAACCATTGCTTGTGCTTGTATCTATTTAACAGCTCGTAAAATTGGTTTACCTTTACCCAATAATCCACATTGGTTCCTTATATTTAAAGTTACTGAAGAGGATATAAGAGATGTATGCACTAAAATATTACAATTATATAAGAGAACAAAAGTAAATCCTGAAGAATTAGATGCAAAAATTGAAAGCTTAAAGAAAATTTATCAAGCTAACAAGCATATACAAGCCCAAAAAGAAA
Organism: Dione vanillae; assembly: GCA_037178615.1. Taxonomy (NCBI): domain Eukaryota; kingdom Metazoa; phylum Arthropoda; class Insecta; order Lepidoptera; family Nymphalidae; genus Dione; species Dione vanillae. Next base: position 62,000 of record JAZFAU010000272.1, read on the forward strand.
GGGAAGCTAAGATGGAGGAGAAAAAAGCCGAATCACCAACAGCATCCACATCTAAAGATTCAAAACGCGATTCAAAGAAAGACAAATCCCCTAAAACGCCACCCCTGTCATCAAAATATCACACTAGTCATAAGAAAAGAGAAAGAAGATCTCGGTCTCCATATGATAGGAAAAGAGAATATTCTAGCAAAAGGCATAAATCTCGATCTAGGGACCGAGAAGATAGATCCAGAGAAAGGCGTTCAGATGATAAAAGGAACAGAGGTTCCTCTAGAAAGTATGATGATTATGATCGCTCAAAAGCACGAGATAGGGATGACAAAAGAAAACACTAAATTATGACATTACATAATACATAGTACAATAAAGTATCTTATCCTACATATTGAATTTCATTTTACCTTATATAAAAAATAATAATATTCATTTAAATAAATATATATTTTTACAATTTTTAACATTTAAATTTTATAGAACCTTTGATTATATCTTGTATTAGTAGAAATTAACTTATTAATTTAATATATATAATAAAAAAACTATTACGATATAATAGTTTTTTTATTATATTTTAATATGAATGTAATTATGATTTGACTTAGGAAAAATTATCAATTTTGTTTATCTCAACAAAGAATGTGAATTAATCAATCTAATAACCTATACATAATTTCACATTTCCTTTCCAACGGCTTTACATTTTATTTTATATATAGCAGCAAGTAGGTAGTAGATAAAATCAGCTTTAACAGGAATTGAGCCCACATCCATCAACCCACCCAGTATATCAGTCAGTATATACCCAGTACAGGGAATCAAATAAATATTAAGAGACTAGCATTACATTGTTAACTTTACATTTTATTTCTTTATTTATTATGCTTCTTTATGCAAATATTAAAAAAATAAATATCATTCGCAGGAAACTAGAATTTGTATACAAAGGGCATGTAAAATGTTGCTATTAATAATTCTCTTTAGACATTTGCCTCGAGCTGTGAGTAATCTTTTGGCTAAGTAAATACAGAATATTTAAGTTTCAATGAATTTAACGTTTCAAAGTGTTCTGAAAGTCTTTTCTTATTATATTTTGAATATAATAGACATATATTATTCTAAAATGTGTATAAGATTCCTTTTTTCTGGTTAATTTTGTCCTTGTTTAATAAATATAAGTTTTTGACCTTGTATGATTTAACTGAATTGAGGTTTTTTAAATTACATACTATACAGATTTATATATTTACATGTTACATTATAAAAATAGTTAATATTTAATCAACACTTAATTTGTACTTTAAAAAAATAGAATTATAAATATAATACAATAATATAATTTAATTTAATAACTCGATAACTGCCATTCCGTTCTAGTCAGTCATGACTCATAATAAAAGTTAATCAAGGTTATATGATTTTACAGAGAAGGTTTTTAAACTATCATTTTATTTAATCTTATAATATAAAAATACAAAAGTTTATGGTAAGTATACCTTTAATTCTAGAATGATAAAAAGTAAATTGTTAAAATAAACCTTTTATAATATATAAAAGAACATACAATTTTTAATAAGTTATAGTCGCACCTTTTTGCATTTTATAAATATTTTGAGCTGTCCAGTAATAAACACCAGGGTATATACATTTTGTATAATATTTATAGCAAAGCTTTGATTTATTTTATTTTTATTATTTTTACATAACTAAAACGGAAATTATAACAGGTTTGTCAACACAAACATCAAATAAAAAAGACAAAACCATTGTAGTTTTTTATGGAAATTAGAATTAAATATATAATCTATATTATAATTAAAAATATAATCAGCTGTATTGTCTATCGAGAGTTAAATTATTATTTGTCACGTACACTCAGACACTTCCCAGATGCGTCAAGGCGTTAAAAACCTTAAATTTGATACTTTTTTATTAAGATTTAGATTTAGCAAGAGCCTTATTATAAATATATTATGTATTGTAAGATATTACATATTTATACAACGGAGATGTATATATTTCAGCCTTTGCCAGCCTGTTTAAATATAGAATGCCTTTCTCGTTAGGTCGCCATTCGCCAGTGTTTTCAGTCGTCCTTGGCGCGCGCACGTGTACGTGTTGTTGCGGATTTTATTGTATTAACTTAGTTTTTTTTTTAATTAAAATTAAGGGACTTATAGTATAATAAAAAATAAGTAAATGCTAAGTGAGAAATTCGAGTAAATTTGCGTTAAAATATCTGTGTATTATAAGTGATTATATATTTTTATCATTTGTTTTAGTAGTGGTTATTTACTAAAACAAAATAAAAACTAAAGAGAGAGATTTTTTAAAGTGTCAATATTAGAACATTTTCTTAAAAATAACTATATTTTTATAAGTTTTTTGTATAATTTTTAAAATATATCCATGTTATATATTATTACAGTTATTTTATACTATAATACTATTATATAATACCTATTTAGTTAAATATAAAGAAATAAATAAATAAAATAAATTAATCTTAAATTAACATTAATATGCACTTTAAGAAAAATTAAATTTATTTATAACTTAATTTAATTTGATATATAAATGCCATTCCGTTCTTGTCAGTCATGACTCATAATGAAAATTAATCAGAATTGCATTATAATTAGAATATTGCACGTATATCCTCTTAAATTCTATATTAATTTTCAGAGGAAGTGTTTTGTTTAGTTGAATGTGTTAATCTCAGGAACTATTGACTGGTATTAAAAAATATATTTTTGTTTATATAGTCCTTTTATTGAAGGCCACTGACTATGAAGCATACATATGCTCTATCCCTAGCGGGATAGGTAATCAGAGAGAACAGAGCGCCAAATGCTGCGGTCCCTGCACACCTGTTTCGCCTCGTCCACTGTCATTAGCCTCTTCACATACGATCTCCCGGGAGTCCACTGTCATTAGCCTCTTCACACACGGTCTCCCGGGAGTGACCCTTCTCTAGTATCTTCGATAGTGTGTATTCGAAAGTCAACTAAGGTCTTCCCCTTACCTCTCTTACCACTCACTTTTGCGTCATATATCATTTTTACCATTCTTTCAACAGTCATTCTCTCGACGTGCCCAAACCATCTGGGCACGTTCTTCTTCATACTGACTGTGACATCCTCGCTGGCATTATGATAACTAAAGAAGATAAACAGATTGTAATGCATCAGTTATCAGAGAAGCACCTGTTACTGTAACCATGGGTCGGCACTTTCTATAAAAAATACAGGCTTTTGTATTTGTAATTATCTAAAGTAAGAAAATATATAAATATATATATTTATATATAATAAATTTGTATATTCGCAGCGGAATCTGAACCGGCGCCTCTTGCGAAACGTGCAAACGCTCTGACCACAAAGCTTTGCGTTCTTCATCGCGCCGCGACGAAATTCTTATATGCTTTATACAACTTATTGCTTCGTTAACATCTCTGTAGAGATTTCTACAATCGTTTAGCCAGAGAGAATGCTGTTTTGTTAAAAATTTTTATGATTTTTAAAGTTTTAATCCACACTCGCTAATTAACATGTTCTCTTTAAGTGTATCATATTAACACCTTAAAAATCATAAAAATATTTTCTATGGCTATTTCACATCCATTTCAAAACAGGAAAAAGAGTCACAGATGAAAGTTTGTTAAATAAGTGCTTACTAACACAAGTATAGACACTAAATTAAATATTTCATTTTTCATTTTACTACTAAGTAATTAGATAGTTCATAGAGAGATGAGGCAATTTGTTACGGCATAAGGTGAAGTAGAAACGTTCAATGTTACGGTATAGTAATTAGATTTACCAGGAAATGTTTACTGCATGTCATTATGTATTTTTTTTTACTATAGTTTTTATCTTCACGAGTAACAAGCTACGCGGGTTACATGATTATTAGTGAAAACGAGATTTAACTCGGAATTACTTTCAATGTATAATTATTTTTATTAAATACATAGTTTTAGATATAAAGGTCGTCGTCGCAGAAGTAGTGGATCTGACATGAAACAAAATTGTTGTGGATTCAATCACCATTTTCATTTTAATAATAAAAACAAAATGCGGCGTTATGTTCCGCCACTCAAGTAGCTTGTTATAATTAGCTCAGCCCGAAACTTTTTCTGCGTAGAAACGTAAATTTAAAGCCATTTCAATTGAACAAATTTTCAAGCAGTTTAACTTTATAGAATATTTATTTATATTTAATATAATTCTTATTTATGAACCGATTGAAAAAAATGAAACTCTAAATAATAAGTGGCGTTTACCATACAATTACCAAAATTCCATTTGATCGGTTAAGCGTTAGTTAGTGAGCGTGCACTAACGCTAAGTTAAATAAAAATATAGGTATATTACTAAATATTCTCTTGAAGTTATTACATTTTTTAATTTTATAACATTGTATCTTTGTATACTCTGTAATATCAGTGGTCAGTAATATTTTTATTACCTATATAGATTAAAGCGGAGAGTAGAGAATAGTGACAAATACAAGCCGTTGTATATTTAGTGTGAAAAATTATACTAACTAGGCAAGGCGCGGCGCTGAGTTCCGCCACTCAACAATGCCTCGAAAAAGCCGGAAAGTGGGGACGGAGAAAGCAGGGACTAAGCAACTACTAATCTCTGTTTGAATACGCTCAAAGGCATATGGGTCTACATGTATTAGGATGTTTTTCTTTAAAATAAACTCCAACCACTGGTTTCTGATAATATATATATGGAGTTTCGATAGCGTTATCCGATCCGATATATTATCACAAGTATCTCTTTCAATTTGTTAGATAAGCGAATTAAATTGGACAAAAATTTTCTTCATCTTTGTTATCTATGGCTGTACGCTTACCAACGAAATTGAACGCGACGACGCGACGCTTGTACACGGAGTAAAGATATTTAAATCTAATGGTACTCTTTCAGACATTCCGTCTATACCCTTTTATATTATCTATTATTTTATCTGTTACATAATTTCCATATTTATTTTAAATATTTAGGTTCTCTTAAATTTAACGACTTTTTGTTTTCTTACAATAAATACTCACATTAAAAAACGTTTATTATTTTTGATAACTAAAAGCTGAGTATGGCAGATTATAAGTACTCGAAGTATCTCTGATAGCAGAGGCTTCCTACTGTGTTCCTGTGTTTAATGTTTAACGATGCAAGAGAAGATTTTTTTAAATTGAAGTTTGTAGTTCCTGAGATTAACGCTGTACGCGTTAAATTAAACGTTTTTCAGCTTATATAACATTAATGTAGATATTTACCTAATCCGGTTAAACGTGGCTGAACTTCCCGCAGTGTCGATAAGATTGGCCAAGATATGATACAACTTTAAAATCCCATTTTTTGAAAACATATACGGCGGCTTATTTATTTATAACCAAAGCTGTACCTAAATATCCGCCATCGCAGTCAGTGATCCGAGAAAGGGATAAGATCGATATTTATTTGCCTATCGATTAAATTATAAAAGCTCTTATATGTATATATATATATATATAGCTCTTATATGTATATATATATTTATAGCTCTTATATGTATTTGTATATATATATGTGTGTGTCAATAAAAATAAATACGTATACCTACCTATACGTTAAGCTTTCGTAATGAAAGAGTGAGACCGAGAGTTGCCGTATAAATTTACATAATTAATTTCTGTTTTAATTAAAATCTGAAAATAAATTAACCGATTTCACAAAATAAAAACATAAAACGAAATTATTTCAAATTATATATAATGCACTTCTAAAATAACAACAGAAGTTGTGTGTGACGCGTAAAATATATACGCGACATTGATGTCAATTTACAGTTTTCTAGAGAAAATCAAAGAATTCTATCGAATCTAGCGACTATATATATACTAGCGCGATATTTTTTAACTATCACGTAAAATCAAGGTGTAATATTAATAATAATACACGTATAGACATGTTTTCGCACAAAGCTCCAGCGCATTTTTGCTAAATGAGAACAATATTTTTCATTAGTTCCCTTCCAATACTGATCGTTGTCCTGCATGTAGCAACCTTGATTGACATAATGTCAATGCTTTATTAGTCTTTGTCATCTAAGACTATACTTAGACCTATTTTTAAATCATGTTTTTTTTTAGCTTCACGCTTTATCCCGCTCACAGCAGGATAGACAGAAGGAACCGCAGTAATCTTGAGAACGTGCTGCCCTCTGACCTTGCATTCCGCCGTTTCGAGGCATTGCGTGTTAAATGGCGGAACTCAACACCGCGTTTTATATGTTTTAGACTATATATATAATTTTTGAAGTCACTTTCAATATTATGTACTAATTTAGGTCCACCAATTTAACTAACCTGAAAACCCAGTTATGTACACTATGTCACTAACTCAAAATAACCTGACATTTACCGAACGTTGTGAAAACAAGGTATCGTAGCATCCACAAGATAAATTGAACTGAATCTAGTTATGCAAGCTTACGGCTCTTGAGGCATTGTTGAATACTGGTACATTGAAATACCTAGGAAATTTTAAAACTTAAAATTACATTATTTGAACTAGTATTTTTGGCTGTTGAAATTTAAAAATAATTATAATGACCGTGGATATTAAATGTGAAAATACTTGTTGGTATATGATTATGTCGTATTTGTTGATTCAAAACTGAATACTTGGAGGTATTCAGTTCAAATCAATGAGAAATATCTTTGGTCTCTTTAAACTTTTAAGTCAACACAGTTAATAGATACGCCCTTTCTGTTTGGGTATCGGAAATTTCTTAAAATCTCCCTACAGAAATGCACAACGCAAGTTATAAGTTATATAAAGCATATAAGAATTTCGACGCAGCGTGATGAAGAACGCATGGCTTAGCGGGTATAGTTCTTGGATGATTTCCAAAAGGCACGGCTTCAGATCCTGGTGCGTTCAATTTTTTAAAATGTTTATATGATTTCTTTAAGTATATAGAGAATATTTTCCCTTCAGCTAGCGCCGAAATTCGACTAAAATTTTAAATTGTAGTACAAACAAAGGTAAGACAGTGAAAGAAATATTTTTATTAAATTATTGCATGGAATAATTACTCGTTGTTAGGTAAAACAGGCAAAAGCATATTAGTCGTTAAAACAATATATTAAGAAATGTGTCCTTAGCCCTAATCGGGTTAAAAAGATAAAAACTACATAGGCATAGATAAGTAATAGCCAGCGTCATTGACGTCGTCTGCCACTTTACAGACTTCCCTTTAAAAGTATGAAATCGTGTAATATTTTGACCATATATAAGCACACACACATAAATATATCTGTGTTTATATATATATATATATATATATATATATATATATATATATATATATATATATATATATATATATATATATATATATATATATATATATATATATATATATATATATATATATATGTATATATATATATATATATATATATATATATATATATATATATATATATATATATATATATATATATATATATATATATATATATATATATATATATATATATATATATATGTGTGTGTGTGTGTATGTGTGTGTGTAAAATAAGGGGTAAAAAATATTTTTAGTCCTACATTTTCATTGTAATTCAATCGCAACTACATTTTATTTAAACTACTCTTATGTGACAACTTTAACCACAGATTTGTTTGTGGTTTCCTTTACAGTTTATACGTTATTCTCATTATATATTCCCTGTTCTGAATACAGAACGGTTACGGTTGATTTATTTTAAACTACATAAATGTTGTCAACTTGTAAATAGCTTCTAATGTCTTAAATTTCTACGATGGGTTTTTTTATGTCATTCTAAAAGCGTGGTAACAACCTTTACTGAGAAATATCTCCTTAATATTCTTGGTGCTTAACAGGACTGTAAACCATTATAGCCTACTTTAGGTCCACCAGTCCCGAATGTAGACGTAAAAATTACGTCCTATTCACTTTCCAGGGCTAATAGCTGTACGATTAAAAAAATGTTGTAAGTCCATCCAGTTTTTCTGGATACAATACGTTCGTACAAATATTCAGTTATGACGGTTTTGTTTTTATCCTCTTACCCCAGTTATTTGTATGATTTTTTAGATTTAGATGTTGCTTGTGTCCTAAAGTAAACAAGTTCTAATTTAATTGAAAAAAATATTTGATATGATTAATTTTACGATACATATTATTTTTATTTATAATTTTTTACTTTGCAATCTTATATTAAGTATAATATATCATAAAGTAATATAATTTTTTTTTTAACATCAGTAAAGAAAAACTTCTAGGTAATTTCTTTGAAAACGCCTACGGCAAAAAAGTTTCTTATATATATATATATATATATATATATATATATATATATATATATGCTTAAATTTCTTATTGATGTGAAAATGATCTACAACATAAGTAGAGCATGGAATCAATGAAGCATGCTAACGTTGCCTATAGCTGCAGTATAAAGTAGCGTGCACTCACGTAACTATTATGAAATGTACTTAAATCTTTTTGAATTAAAAGAATTATCAAGAATAATAAGTTATAACACTTGAGTTGAATATGCTGAGTAGAGTTCTTCACCTTTTATTTTTATTCTACTGTACATTCTATTATCTTAGCGTATCTTATCATTTTGGGACGTTTATTAAAAAAATGTTTAATTATTATTTTTAATAACTTGGAATATCAAGTTTATTATGGCTATTAACAATATTATTTACATCGTTTATTAATTATATATTTAAGCTTATGTTCAAATAATCTCTCCACTTATTTCGTTTAACACTGTATATTTATTTTCTATTAAAACGCCACTGTCTTGAGAAAATTGCAATTTGAATTACTGTTTGTTTTAGGATATTTTTATATACAATCTCGAATGTTTTTTCATAGTGAATCACTCCATCTTCCTGAAACTTTGCTAAATACGACACATTTTGCTTTATTTGCTTATGTGTAAGGAAATGAAAATATTAAAAACGGAAAGCAGTGACGGAGAAAGCAGGGACTAAGAAGCGGAGTGTCTTAACACTGGGTTCCCACGGTCTCTGCAGTTCCCTCTGCCTACCCTGCCATGTGCGGGATAAAGCGTGAAGCTAAAAGAAAAACCAAAAAAAAAAGCTATACCTGAAAATATTTTTTTTTGAAAAACATGACAATTTTACTTAAAATTTAATTGATTTTTAGATATAAACACATTGATATGATCTAATTTTGTTTAATCATCTGAAGATCTTTTTATGTGTCTACTGTACGCTGACGTATTCACGCTTGAGATACGTTATCTTAGCTAGTACTCAATCGGGAACGTCACGTTGCGGACACTGTCTTGACATTTAAAATGTGATACAATTAACTTGTGTGTTGTTATTTGTGTTAATAATATGTGAAATTAATTAATAATGGTTAATAATGTATATGTTATAATCGTTTTCTGATATAATATAGTGAATAGAGCTTGAATGCTATATATATCTTCGTTTTTTTTTTTTAAATATTGATAAAATTTTACTGTCAATATTTTTGGTAGGTTGTTTATTTCATATTATTTTTTATATAGTAAAAGGAACTTAAAAGGTTGAACTTATTTAATATATGAAGTGCTTTAGTGAATCTACATACAGATATAATAAACATATTTTAATTAACTTATCCTTGATGCAATTAGTATTGAGGAAATAATTATGATAATTATAAAGAGAAGTCGCTAAACAATTATTGTACATATTTTTATGATCGTGCCAATAATATATGAGTATGATGTTATATATAATATAAAAGCAGTTGCATTTTGCTGCATTAAATGTTAAAACTAAAATTATGAATCGGGTGCTTAAAATAATAGCTAAAAATTAGACATACGTGATATCGCTTAAATAAATTGTGATTTAATAGGTTTATTTTGGTCCATTTGAAAGCAATTACTAAGATCGTTTATTTTTTCTAACTGATAAGGAGGATTTGTAAGAGTTTTTAAATATACGTCATTTAATATGTTTTGTTTGTTGGTCGCTTGTTATATGTTGTTTGAAAAGATATTCGATTTTCACTAAGCTACTAATTTAGGATATCACAGTAAGGGTTACTTTTGTCTGAGAAATACAAAGATTTCTTCAAGGAAAGGTTGACTAACTGAATAATTGTAATATTCTGAAACTTACGTTTGTATTAACAAGTTATTTGTGTAAGAAAGCATAGAAAAACGTAAAGTTAGTCTCATTTTTTAAATTTTGAACTATATAGAAATTCTGAATATATATAATGTATATATATATATATATATATATATATATATATATATATATATATATATATATATATATATATATATATATATATATATATATATATATATATATATATATATATATATATATATATATATATATATATATAAGTATGTATTTAATATATAAATATATATTAATATAATTTCGTGTCAGTCAATTAGTAAGAGATATTTCTGAAAATGACTTTGAAGTTTTATAAATAATAGTGATGGTAGTATGCAAAATTTATATGAATTAATTAATATATTACTAGGTTTCATTTTAAAAATAAGGAATTTATCTAGTTCGTATTTATGTTTTGTAGAGAATAACGAAGTCACGACTTACCAACCCATTAATTACATTACAACTTACATTCCCAACCTGTTATTTAAGGCAATACTTAAAAAACAAGTGCTGTTTAGACCATAATGTATTTTTTTATCAATACCAAGTAATTATAGCTAATAATAATTTATTAACCAATCTTTTGTAAAACATAGAAATGAACAAATGTAATAGTAACTTAAGCAAGTGTTGACACGCCTCAATAGCAATGTCTTAAGTGTTAGTTATACAGATCTGAACGCAAAGTGAGTGAACAAATGATACCAATGCGTAAAATTGCCCATCGGACATGCTTCTTCATCAGTCGTACTGTTTATTTGACATGTGAGTTGTGTTGTTATTTTACAATAATATTATTATTTTTAAATAAAATCATTCCGATCCAATCCGTGGTCATGGGCTGTCAGTCTAACATATACCTACCTACTACTATACTATCTACCATTTATATACCACCATACCTTCCCATACGGTCTACAATACTATCTATACAAAGTTGTTTTATGTATAAAAGTCGCGAAAATCAAACAGCTTGTTATTTTGCAATTATTTAGAAGGAACTAAATGCTAGGTACGTAATTTACATATAGTAACTCCTCTTGGGAGGTAAGTCTCACTTACATAGATTAAGCGGTAGAACTTTTGAAACTTTAAATTTTTGTACATAGCTACCGACGTACAAAAATTGAATAACTATGACTAATAATGAATTTTTCATTTCACTGCAATTAAAGGACTATATTACTGTAAAAAAGTTCTTAAAAAGTTCCATTAAAATAGATTATTTTATACGAAAAGCTAATGCCTTATCATGGCCATTAATCATACGGCAGTGATTGCATTATCGCTTTCTATTTAGTTGACATTTGATCTTATATCAGCTCTTTAGATATAGTTGCAATTATCTATTTAATATACCTCCTTCATATAATTTAAAAATGTAAAATATTTTATAGAAATATAATCGTAAACCATTTTGTCCTTTACTTACCCTTTTACAACTTTTTTCCACCTAAAATAAAATATGACAAAAGAAATTTTAAAAGAGAATTTGTTATCTGTCGCAAATTTTATGTAGGTATGTATCACAATATTTTTATGTCTATGATGATAGCAAATTATTGTAAAGCGTATTATTGTATAGCATTTGTGACGAAATTGGAATGAAATGACTGTATGTCCTCGCAATAATTGATATCGTTTATATTTAGTAATTATTTACCTATTAATGGTTACATATTACCTAAGGGTATAGTGCTTAAACTAGGATCTAGCCCTTTTATATGCGGGTAATGTGTAAAGTTTTTATTTATGTACGACCTCCAATCTTACACTGTAATATCAGTATGCAATAAATGTTTATTTATTTTATTGTCAACAAAATGCTACTTGATAAAACGCTTCCAGCATAGATTAATATGCTCATAAATAACGTTATTTTAAGCCAGATAATGTCTGTGTGTAGAGAATTAATTTAATATTTGTCGAGGATAAGAACTTTTTATATTCTCATATTTTACAGAATAACCAAAAATTTTTGTAATCTTATTTGCAAAAACAGAAATAGTGTTACTGACATTAATAAATTAACGAGAGAGTGATTATATATACATTTTGTACCTCTATTCTCTACGTTTATCAATATATAAGGTAATTTTCAACAAAGTTTACCTATTTTACCTAATTATACCTTTCGTTCCAGGTTGTTGCGGATGCTGTTCCGCGCTTCGTCCCCGCTACAAGCGTTTAGTTGACAACATCTTTCCCGCGTCTCCACAAGATGGTCTCGTCAAGTCCAACATGGAGAAACTCACCTTCTACTCTCTCTCGAGTCCAGAGAAACTCGACAGGATCGGAGAGTACTTGTTTCAAAAGGCATCGAGGGATATATATCGTAGGAGACATGGGTAAGACGATTCTTATATTAGACGATTATTTTAATTATTATATTTTATGAAGATTGAAAACTTTTCTAAGTATTGTATAAATTAGTAATGCAGTTATAAAATTATTTTTTGATATCGGATTTTTTGATATTCTGTATTATTTCCTACAGTACCATACACAATGATAAGGGATTTACAATACCAGGGTTATACAAGTGTTGTTTTTTTGCATTTATTATTGTACCATGTGTTCCACTTTAAGTTAACCTTCTCATGAGTTAACTTCAAAACCCACTCGTGATAAAGTTATCTCAAGTACTGTATATATGACTTGATAAATTATAAAATATGTTATATGAATGTAAACTTTGTAACTAAATATTTGCTTATTTTCCAAAAAAAACCATAACGATATAGAAAACCTGAATAATATTATGTAAAAGAAAAATATATATTTATGCCTATCATGTAAACTTATATATAAACTTTTATATTAACATAATATATAAAAGGTCAGGCTCAGTATGCTATATCATAATTAAAATATATCTATTTTTAAAAACATGGGGGATGACATCCGTCTAAAATTAGTTAACAGTCTGTGGTAAGACCTTTAGATAATTTTCAACACCTATAAAAATATTGTTTTTTATTACTATCCATTTTGTGTTATTATTAAATGAAAAAAGAAATAAGAAATAGTTGTCCCCAACCTCCCCTTTTCTCTTTCACCTACTTATTCGATATCATAATTATGATTCACATTTATTTTAAACGATTTCGTAAATTCTTGTTATTAACATTTCTTCAATATTGTATCAAAAATATATAGAAATTAAGTAGTGTTAATAAATATGTCGTGACAATCTAAACTTTCTGCTAGAATTCTCAACATAACATGTCCATTAGTTTCTTCTATGTCATGATGACTTTAAATTGTTTTATAAATATAGAATTAACTTTAATATATTTTTCAGTTTCGTAATAATAGCAATGGAGGCAATGGACCAACTACTGCTGGCATGTCACTCGCAAACGCTAAACTTGTTCGTGGAGAGTTTCCTCAAGATGGTACAAAAGCTTTTAGAATCAACCGATCCGCAGTTGCAGATATTGGCAACGCAGAGCGTAAGTCGTTAATTTCCCATCTGTTTTTGACTCAACTATTTCTTTTATAAGCTTCACGCTTTATCCCGCATATAGCAGGGAAAACAGAGAGAACCCATTGAACCGAAGTCACTCCGTTTCTCCGTTTCCTCCCAATTTTCGAATTATTTCCATTTATGTAACGAAACTCAACTTTGAGCATCTTAACCTTATTTTAGTTATAAATACATTAGATATAACGTCGATGCCAATTTCAATAACAATACGCCATTATTAAGTATTAAACATTACTTTGCATATAATATATGATTTAGTTTAAGAAATGGTACTTTAGATTACATATTTGGCTTACATTATACTTGTTGACTGTTTTGTAGTATAATCATAGATTATCTGTAGGTTGGATTTTGAATTCACTCTATTCATTTATTCACTATATTTTAAAAGGAGGACCGTCGTGGCGCAGAGGCGCAACGTGTGCCTGTAACGCGACGGTTTCTGGGTTCGATCCCCAGTCGGAGAAGATGGATTTTTCTATTTCCATTTTCTTCGCTCTGGCAAACTAGGCAAAGCGCGGCGTTGAGTGCCGCCACTCAACACGCAATGCCTCGAAAAAGGCGGAAAGCGGGGACGGAGAAAGCAGGGACTAAGCAACGGAGTGTCTTAACACTAGGTTCCCACGTCCCTGCAGTTCCCTCTGCCTACCCTGCCATGTGCGGGATAAAGTGTGAAGCTAAAAAAAAAAATTTTAAAAGGACAAAAATACTGGTTTCTCCTTCCAGTTCGTCCGTTTTGCTAATATAGAAGAGGACACACCTTCATACCATCGTCGCTATGATTTCTTCGTATCGAAGTTCTCGGCGATGTGTCACAGCAACCACGGTGATGCTCAAACAAGGGACAGCATACGACTTGCTGGGATACAAGGATTGCAGGTGGGATAGGGATAGAGGATAAGAAAGTTTTCTCATTATCTTATCATATTTTTTTAAATATTACAGGTTTGAATTGCATTTTGCATACTTTTCTACCATTAAGTATGGAGAGTAAATGTATTTTGTTTCACTAGTTTATGCGCTTTTTGGTTTTAATTATTTTTTATATGGGGATATATAAGCAAAGCATTCGCTTATCCGGCCCTCGGTTATATGGATTTGCGTTTGTCCGGACTACAGAACAATTGAAATAAATGTAATATACATTAGTCTTCGTTAATATGTACTAGTTGTTTTTAATTACCGTATAATATTGTGTATTTACATATGTATGTTCTAAACCCGATTACTCGATTTTATTCATATGAGTATGTATGTATATAGTTTCAATTGTCCAAATGCCTCGTAAAAACAATTAGTCCGGTAAATTGAATTTCTGCTGTGTAACTTACTAACCAAATTATTACCTAAATCGAACTAGAAATAGAAATGGTATGGCAACGGTTAAAAACCTCACACAATCGAAATTACTATATCATTTCCCTTTTTCTTTTAGCTTCACGCTTCATCCCGCACATGGCAGGGTAGGCAGAGGGAACTGCAGGGACCGTGGGAACCTAGTGCTAAGACACTCCGTTGCTTTGTTCCTGCTTACTTCGTCCCCGCCTTCCGCCTTTTTCGAAGCATTGCGTGTTGAGTGGCGGAAACTCAACGCCGCGCTTTGCCTAGTTTGCCAGAGCGAAGAAAATGGAAATAGAAAAATCCATTTTCTCCGACTGGGGATTGAACCCAATAACCGTCGCGTTACAGGCAGACGTTGCGCCTCTGCGCCACGACGGTCCTCAACTATCACCTGTTACTTTATATTACATAATATCATTAATTTTATAAAGAGGTTGGCTCGAAAACTTCTCGACTGATTTACGCTAACATTTTCACCATATACTTAAAGAAAACATAAAAAACGCAAGCAGGATTTGAATCTGCGTCTTTTCGAAACCGTCCAAGATTATTTTTTTATATATACAAATTAAATATAACTTTTTTAAGTATTTTCCCTATCCTTAGTGTGGATTAATACTTTAAAAATAAAAATATATATTTAACCATTTATTCTATATAAAAAAATAAAATAAAAAAGCCTTTATTTCCCTACTCCCTTGCATAAATACAATTTTACATTTTATTTTATATATATTTGCTTATTTATTTATTTCCATTTTTTTTTTTTTTGGTTAGTATTGTTAGTTATTTCGCTTACCTTCTACGTTAATATTATTAGTCTTTTGGGATGTGGGCCCCTCTCCGGGTGAAGGCCTCCTCCAGTGCTTTCCATTTATCCCTATCCCTTGCCACCTGCTGCCACTTCTTTCCTGCAGTATGTTCTAACTCGTCTGCCCATCTTTTCTTTGGTCTCCCTGCTCTTCTTTTTCCTGCAGGCCCTTTCCATTCTGTGGTTGCAGCTGACCATCTATTATCTTTGTAACGAGATACATGTCCAGCCCATTTCCATTTTAGTCTAAGGGCTTGCGTTAGAGCGTCAGTTACTTTTGTTTTTTGCCTAATGGTTTCACTTCTAATTTTATATATTTTCCGTATATTTAACACACTCCTTTCCATAGCTCTTTGTATCGTTACAATCTTTTGTTTAATTTTTGTATTAAATACCCAAGTCTGGCAGCCGTACAGTAAACAGGGCAGGACACAAACATCTAAAACAGTTTTCTTCAAATTTATTGAGTAGTCTCCTTTTAAAATTTCCCTGAGTGACCAGTATTTTTCCAAGTTAGACTTATTCTTCTTTCCACTTCGTCTGTGTTGTTCGTTTTTGAGAATGATATCTGTTTACCCAAGTAAATGTAGCTGTCGACGTATTCTATTGTGTTTGCTTTTATTGTAATTAGATTTTTGTAGCTGTTTGTCATTACTTTGGTTTTTTTTTATTTCTTTTTAAATATTTATTTCCACAAATGTATAAATGTACAAAGTGTTATGGAAGAGCGGGGCCTCCTGACACAAGTACTAGTTCCATACTAGTCACTTAATGGGTTGGTCTCATAATTTCATCTCATATAAATAATAACATGTGTGAAAGAGAAATAAATATATTTTTATTATTATTTTTATTTTTTTTATAGTTGTTTATATTAGAATATTTTTACAGGGTGTCATAAGGAAAACCGTGTCAGATGATCTAGTCGAAAATATATGGGAGGCGCAGCATATGGATAAGATAGTGCCGTCGCTTCTGTACAATATGCAGGTTGGTGCTGTCTCTTTTTGTCGCTTGTTGTTAGAGAGAGATGGAGATATGTTTTCTGTATATTTTGGAAAAGTTGTGTATGTAAATGTTAAAAGTTATAGTTAGTTAGTTACTGTGTGTTTTGTATTTTGAACTGAAGCAATGTTGAAATGCTGCGTTGTTGAATTGTTGTATAAATATATACTAGGTATAATGGAAGTGAGGTTATTGATTTAAATTTTGATTTATTTAAATATTGTATACAAGTCTTGTTTTGATAATTATTTTATCTAAGAAAATAAAAGGAATATTAGGAGATTAGATGGGATCAGCAGATAAACATAAACAACGGAGAAAGCAGGGACTGTATAATATGCAGGTTGGTGCTGTCTCTTTTCCCTCTGCCTACCCTGCCATGTACAGGATAAAGCGTGAAGTTAAAAAAAGACTTAAAATACGACATACAAATACTCAGACGGCGGAGAAGTACGAGACGCTGTCGTGCCTGGCGGCGGAGGCCCGCGACGGCGACGAGGAGCCCCCGCGGCTGGCGGAGGCCTGCCTGCGCGAGCTGGTGGGCCGCGCCTCCTTCGGGCACATCCGCAGCGTGCTGCGCCCCGTGCTCACGTACGTGCGCACCGGTTGAACAGCGTTTCTCAAACTTTTTTTATCTGTAGAGCAATGTTTCTCAACTGTTTGTATCCGTAGATCAGTGTTTCTCAATCTTTTTGTGCCTGTTGACCAGTGATTCCCAACCAAAATTTAAATTACTTGTTGCACATGTTAAGTAACTTACTTGATTCATATTATAGCATGAATGATTCTTTATTTATATTGTGATTTATTAATAAAGAGGACCGTTGTGGTGCTTTAATGCGATGGTTTCTGGGTTCGATTCTCATGAGAAAAAGATGGATTTATTTTATTTTCTTCCCTCTTTGCGTGGATAGGCGTGGCGTTAAGTTCCGTTACACACGTAATATCTTGAAGGCGCAAAGAAACGAATGAAGTGTCTTCACTTTAGGTTCGTGCGGGTCCCTCTGCCTACCCTGCTATAAGCAGGATAAAATGTCAAACAAAATTTTGAAATAGAAAAAAACATGCAAATCAGAAAGAACCATTAAAACATAACATACATGTTTATATATGTAGTAAATATTTATAAAATATCCAATTATTTAGATCTTATATGTGATTATCAATTATTTCTATATTATTTTTTAATCGTATTCGTACTGTATACTGTATATTTTAATCACTAATCCGCAGGCACTTCGACCGCCACGAGCTGTGGGTGCCCAACGACTTCGCCGTGCACACGTTTAAGATTATCATGTTCTCTATACAAGTAAGTTATCAATGTTTCTTTCGATCTCTCATCTCTTTTATCATATTTATAGAAGAGTAATATATAGAGAAAATTCAGTGACAGAGTTTTCTGCTTCCAAACTGATTGTTATTTAGAATGGGATGTACGAAAATAATTAATTCCTTCTCTTGGATAACATACTATAAAGATAATATCTATACAATTTTAGTTTCTTATCCTACATGAAAGCGTATAAGTGTGCGTATGCGTTTGTATGTGTGTATGTGCCTGTGCGTGTGTGTGTGCGTGTGGTAAGATAAGGATATTAAGAGCGTCTCTGTTGGGCGGGTTAATAAAAGAGTTCAAGCATTTTATTGTATTATCTGTCCATTTGACGATCTGTGAATTCAATTCCCACTCAAAAAAGATGGACTTTTTCACTTCCATTTTCTTTGCTCTGGCAAAGATTTTACATATTACAAATAAATATGTTTAATAATTGTGTAGACTATGGTAAGTTCCCGATCTAATAAAATTTAGTAAAGTCATAATAATTTTTAAATTTGGTAGTATATACGATACTAATTACTCTCATTTAGTAATTTTTTTTATAAAAGATTAAAATATTCTATATGTATGGTTTGACTAAGGGTTGACTGCAAACGGTGGAATAGCTCTCATAAGAGAGTATTTATAAGGCCTGTGGTGTTCTTGGCATATTTTGTGACTTGTCCAAGGCGTCGAACCATGACAAAGTATTGGTTTTAATTGATGCTGATGGCACTTGATTAATTTTTAAAATGAAAAGTCAACTAATTAATTGTTACATAAATGGTGAAGACTTTGATCCTGTTCATTCTTTTACTTCAAATTAGACTTTGGACGTTATGTTGGTAGATTGGCGGATAGACTTTGCACTAAAAAAATTAGATCATTAACTGACGTGGAAATATATTGTAGTTCGGGTGATGCAGCCGATATTAATTGATTTTTTTGAAGAAGTGACCTATTACGCGATCTATAATGTAGGACCTAAAGATTACTTAAGACAAAAATCTAAAGAAATTAATATATTGAGAGTTGTATCTAAATATATTTTTTTTCCACTGACTTTCTTTCGCCTATTTTTATGTCTGAAGCATAAATTTTAATGAACCTGTTTATTAGACTATAAAAGAAGCTATAAAACTTAAATTTGGCGCCTTAGTATTTATACTCACATCACTAGTTGTGTGATGTCATTTTTTTCATCTTGTAACTCTGTATTCTTGTTGACACGTTTTCTTGTGGACAAACCCCATAACGCAATACCGTTGAATGTGTTATGTATGCGTATTTCAAATAATAATGTTGTAACGTGGTGTGGTGCAGGCGCAGTACTCGTACAGCGTGGTGGAGGCGCTGATGCAGCACCTGGACGCCAGCGCGGGCGGCGACGCGCGCGGCCGCGTGCGCGTGCGGGCGGCGCGCGCGCACGTGCTCAGCAACATCGTGGCCATCGCGGCCGGCGACAGCGTGGGTGAGGCACCCTCCCCCCACTACGCCTTCTCCCTCTCCTCCTCTATCCCCTCACTATCCCTTTCCCCACTACTCTACACCGGACACCTTACACAGCTACAAATATTGAAATATATTGTTCAAGCAATACTAAATAGGTGCTAAGCTTTACTGTTTGTTATTTTCTACAAGCGCTTTATGTTTTAGTAGTAGACATTTTATGTACACCTATTTACCTTAACTCAATTGTCAATATGACATGAAATATTAAGAGTGTTTTATTCAAATTCTAAAATATACATAAACGTTACACACCACCCGTTTGTTTTTACAACTTCAACATCCAAAGGTTGCCTGGAAGAGATCGCTTTAAGCGATAAGGCCGCCTGATTGTACTCTGTTCCTTTTTATTTTTATTACTATTATGTTATGTTTATGCTGTTGTGCAATAAAATATATTTGTATTTGTATTTGAAACGTAGATAGCGTATTTCATGTTATTGTTATTATTTGTGTCTGCAGGTCCCTCCGTGTTGGAAATAATTAACAATTTGCTGACAAACTTACGTACATCGGTCGCCAGAGATTCCGAGGTAATGTCTGGAGCCTTAACGCTTAATAAATAAAAAAAATATAGATGAAGTTTATATAATAATTCGTTAAAATTAAGACGAAGATTTGCATAATAATTTAACTCGTTTCAACAGAAAGAATCCGACGAGCGCCTCTACCAGGAGGCCCTGATAAATGCTCTTGGCGAGTTCGCGGACCACCTCCCCGACTTCCAGAAGATCGACATCATGATGTTCATCGTCAGCAAGATCCCCACCTCCCGCGGGAAGACCAAGGCGGACGCCATGCTGCAGAGTATTTTGTTGAAGTCTTTGCTGAAGGTGATTTTTATACTGTTCTATTTTTCTTGCCTATACGTCAATTAATTTATAAACTGAAGATTTTTGTAGTGGTTTTCGTTGGCTAAATTTATTTTCTACTATTTATTTAAGGGTTGTTATTTAAATTGTGTACTTTTTAATTTTTTTAAATATCTTCATATATTCAAATGAGTTCAATTCAATCTAATATAAGTAAAACCTTTAACACATCTATTTCTTCAATGCGTTGCTTACTTAGTTTTTATTTTTTTTTTCAAATATCTTCATAATTTCAAATAAATTCAACATATATAATGTGGAGGTACCAACCCACAGGTGGGGACAACATACAAAACGACGGAACTCAGCAAGGCGTTCCCGGCGGCCTTCCTGGAGGCGCTGCTGCGCCTGGCGGGCGGCGGCGGGGGCGGCGGCGCGGGGGGCGGGGCCGGCGACGCGGCCGCGCGCGCGCTGCTGCAGCGCATCCTGCACACGCTGCTCGACCGGCGCGGGAACGCGGCGCGCCTCGCCACGCCCACGTTAGTGACGTCACGTATTGCTCTTTGTGTGTTATGTGCTCCTGGTAGTTGGTCATTTCTCTCACCCTCGTCGTGCTATGCAGAACTTAGTGACGTCACTGCTCTTGTGTGTGACGTAGCTCTTCACACGTCATGTTCTCCTGGTACTCGGAGACATCTGCAACCCCGTCGTGCCTTCAGCTATCTTTCGTAATCTTTCTTGCTCGCTTTGTTTTCTTTCTTTCTCGGACTTGAAGATGTCTCTCACCCTCTTCGTGCGATATTGACGTTACCGCTCTTGTGTGTAACGTAACTCTTCATATGCTATGCACTCCTGGTAGTCGAAGACGCCTCTAACCCTTGCCGTGCATCTCACTGTACTTGACGTAATGACGTCACCTCTTTTGTGTGTAGCGGAGCTCTTCATACGTCGTGGACTCCTGGTACATATCTAGCTATAACTAACTTAGTGACGTCACCGCTTTTGCGTTTACTGTAGCTCCTCATATACCATATGCTAACTGATAATCTAATTTTTATAATCTGTATTATTTCTAGTGTCGAGTACGCGGAGCTGGGTCTCGTAGTGGAGAAGTGCTCTCGTCCGGACCTCATCTTCATCAGCAAGCACGGATACGCCATATTCAGCTCGCTTTATGATGGTAATATTTTACTCAATAACTATATAACTACAGTATTTCCCCATACAAAAATTATTTTAAAAAGTTACAACTTGCTTAATTTCTGTTTTGAATATTTTTGTACAAGGAATACGTTTTTATACTTTATGTATTTGTCAGAATTACTAAGAGTCTAGTAAGTATAGTAGTTATTATAATAGTAGATGTTGTGTTGAGTGCACAAACAAAGCACAGTTTCTCAAATAGTTTATTGCCAATGACGTCATAAAGTTCCGTCGATAAACATGTATCCGCGATGGAGGTTGATTGCGTACTAATTTAACGTAAAAATACTAAATAAAATGTAAATCATTTTACATTTTATTTAGTATTTTTACGTAGGTGCATAAAATGTGCAGTACTAACTGTACAGTATTTGTACAGAATTTTCGTTTGCTTTAAAGCAAAAAGCAAAGCGGTATTTGATGATTTCTCTGTATTTTTTCTGTAGTGGCGAAATTAACGCAGCACTTATTCTCAAAGCGGTTATATGAATGTGATTTAACACCCCACATCGATCGTTTTCCATAAGTTTAGCAGTCACAGTCAGAGGTTTTCAGTTCTATTCTTTGATATATTTAATTTAAAAATACTAAGATACTATATTCTCCTTCTTCTTCTGTTTATTTTTTTTATATATGTATTTTAATTTACAGGCTTACAATTGGAATCCAATGTATCTGAGAACATAAGCGCCATTTACACAACACTAGCTTTGTTGTGTATAGAGCTGGCCTCTGAAGAGACGGTGTGCGATATGCTACAAGTTATACTGTCGTAAGTGTTATATATGCCAATATCTTATAGCATAAATGTTGGTGGTTTAAACCAGTAATTGATGGTCGTGGCTTCGAATTTGATTTGGGTGACGTTTGTAAACTTATTTTATCTTATTTGAGAGGCTATTACAGTCTGTATCTACAGTCTGTAAGTGAAAACAAAATGACAAATGGTATTAATAATAGCAATCTAATCAAATTTCTCCATGATTGGACTGGGATGCGTAGATGAATAACAATCATGTTTATTATATATACCTTAGAACTAAATATGATTTCCTTTTTATTCCACGACAAAACAACAAATATGGAAATATACAAACTTTATATATATATAACCTTCTCACTTAAGTGGAAAGCAGGGACTTAGCAACGGAGTGTCTTAACACTAGTTTCCCACCGTTCCTGATGTCTGTCAGTTCTTTGCCTACCCTGCCATATGCGGGACGGATTATCCTATCAAAAATAAAACACGAATAGTTTTTTAATTGAACGCGTGTCCCACAGCATCCAGCACTCGGCAATCTCGAACCCGGTACTGTCGACGGCGCAACAGTGCCAGTTGCACGCGATTGCTGTGGCGTTGGCGGCGCTGGTGCCGCACGTGCTGCTGCTGCCGCGCCTCGCCGAGTATATAGCTCAGGTGCGTGCTGCGTGCGGCGTGCGGGTACCAGGAGACCATGGCGTGTTTGGAGCTAGATTGTATGGACTGCGATCTATAAGCTCTACACATGACATGCACTCCTGGTACTCTAGCTACAAGTAGATAACAGTGGCTGGAGTGTAGCGGGTAACTGGTACTAGGAGTGCATGACGTGTAGGGAGCTCGCCTGTGTTGACTGCGATGAATGAGCTCCACACATGTCGTGTACTCCTGGTACTACTAGCTACAAGTAGATAAGAGTGTGTCTATTCTAGTAGCGGGTAGCTGGTACTAGGATTGCATGACGTGTGTGGAGCTAGATTGTATGGACTCCGATGAATGAGCTCCACACACGTCGTGTACTCCTGGTACTAGCTACAAGTAGATAAGAGTGCCTAGTATGGAGTGTTGCTGGTAGCTGGTACCAGGAGACAATGACATGTGTGGAGTTCGCTTGTTGTTTCGATTATGGTTCTTGTGGGGCTCATTCGTGTTTAGTAGTGATATAACGAATATTGGCATTCGCTGATATTCGCATATTTTACACATTGGTATTTATTGATATAAGTATTGAAATAATAAATAAGTGTTACTTGTAGCGCCATCTAGTCTTTTGTATGTGTACTACATGTCAATAGCTTTTAAAATATTAAACAGTCTGAAATAGCTAGGCAGTTAATAATATTCGCATTCGCAAAATGACATTCGTTACGTCACTAGTATGCAGTATAGATTTGGTTTTGTTCGCTTGCTTTCGCTGAGGTACCTGAGTAGCGCAGATGAACGGATATCTGGAATGCATGACTTGTGGTACTTATCTGTAATGTGCTATGTATGTATGTATATATGTCTATAACGGCGATAGGGCAAAGTTTCAATACGTAAGAGCAATTCAATACGTAAAATAAAACAATCTAAATCATTGTAAAGTGGTGGAATTAAAATTAGTGTTTATTTAAATAATTAAATATGTTTTAATATATTATTTATGTTCTTATTTAATTATTTTAGATAGTAGAAGCCCGCCGCGAAGAAGCACCACACCTGCTGCCGCCCCTACTGGACGAGTACCAAGATCTGACTCCGGCCAAGATGCCCAATAAACTACCGTATTTGATGATCGATCAGGTAAACTTGATTAAAGTCTTTAATATTTAATATTTTTTAATAATATTTATTTATATCCTCGGAAATATCTTCGAAAAGCATAAATACTTCAATTAATTCATCGTCTTTTTTGTGTTCGTAATAATTATTTATGTGCTTAAATCCGTGTGCACGCAGATGGCGCTGGGCGAGTGTCTGAAGGCGTGCGGCGTGGATGCGGCGCGCCTGCAGGGCGCCTCCCCGTACAGCGCCGCCGCCGCGCTGGCGCACCGGCACAGCTGGGTGGAGGCAGGTGGGCGGCGCGGCGTAGTTTGCGCGTGTGTGTGTATGTGTGTGTGCGCGTGTGTGTATATCTGTACGCGAGCGTGCATCTGTACGCGAGCGTGCATCTGTACGCAAGCGTGCATTGCATCTGTACGCGAGCGTGCATTGCATCTGTACGCGAGCGTGCATCTGTACGCAAGCGTGCATTGCATCTGTACGCGAGCGTGCATTGCATCTGTACGCGAGCGTGCATCTGTACGCAAGCGTGCATTGCATCTGTACGCGAGCGTGCATTGCATCTGTACGCGAGCGTGCATCTGTACGCAAGCGTGCATTGCATCTGTACGCGAGCGTGCATTGCATCTGTACGCGAGCGTGCCATTTAACTACGAATCGTGCTATGTAATTACGAATATCTGGTCCCCAGGTGCAGTACAAGGACGCGATAGTCTTGCAGACATAACGGCCGCCAATACCGAACTCGACAGTGCTAACAGCTCCCCTGGCGTGCAGCGAGTATGTATATTTTTTTATTGGTTTTACCTTAAATTACGACTTTTACATTGCGTTGTCATAACGCTTATGTGAGTTACAGTGTTTGTATTTTTTTTTCAATAAGGTGATAATAAGTACATAGTATGATGTGTTCGTACAGCAAACTCAACACGACCATTTAGATGAAGAGTACAAAACGTTTATAGAGAAATACAATTATAACTATCGTCCGTCCATGAACATGTTCGGAGCTTACGTAAATATATTTATTTATATATTAATAATTGTTTGACTAAACGTTTGTAGTGGGGTTGTCGGTTCGATTCTTGTGTTGTTCAAACCATAAATAAAATATATTTTAGATAGGAAATTATTGAGGACCGTTGTGGTACAGAAGCGCAGCGTCTGCATGTAAACGCAACGGTTTGTGGGTTCGATACCCATGGCAGAAAGATAGATTATTTCATTCTCGTTTTCTTCGCTGTGGCAACTAGGCAAGTGTGGTGTTGAGTTCCGCCGTTCAACACGCAATACCTTGAAAAGGCGGAAAGTAGCGAACGGAGTGTCTTAACACTAGGTTTCCACTGATCCCTCTGCCTACCATGCTAAGGTAGACAGTGGAAACAGTGGTGGGTAAAACGTAAAGCTCTAAAAAAAGCAAATAGATATGAAAAGTCAATATGGATAATATAATTTCGTATATGTGTATGTTTCTTCACAAATTTCGTTAAAATTAATGGCATTTTAATTTAAACGTATTCTAATTTAGTAACTGTTTTAAAATCGTCTTAAATGATTTTGAAATAAGTATGTCATGTTAGCACACATATTATATAACAATTTACTGATTTAAAGCGTGTATATTTTTTCATTTACTCTTATATAATCTATTATAACGCCGATAGATGAAAAATAAACACTACATATGATATTAAACTTATTTAATCACTGTTTCACAACTTTAATATGATAATTTCTGTAACAAAAGCAACCCCAATCACTACACCGCCGCCTATTTCATATTACTCTCCTCTCCTCTCCACAACGCACCTCCTCCTCGCCCCTCCTCGACGACAACTCCCTTCTCTAGTCAACATATCATCTGTTTTTCATTACACTATTATATGTAAATTAAGACCCATCATAAATTTAAATTAGCAGAAAAACACATAGTAGTAGCTTTTTAATAGTATGAAAACTTCGAAATTGGCTTTTTTTTATCATGTCCTTTTTGCATACACGGGGGAGGGGAGAGGAACGTGATATATTAGTTTACAGAGGAAAGTTTTGGCACTAAAAATATACTCTGCCGACTCTGCCTTATGTGATATAGATATATATGAGAACAGTCTATGTTAATTTTAGAGAAGCGACAGTGACTTTTGGCAGTGGAGTCATGAGATCGATGTACCTTTACGTGATGTAAGGAGGGAGAAAATGGATTTGGTTACTATACAATACCATATCTCAACTTATTATAAAAAAATATGTACGAATTATTGTTTTAGCGTTATACATAGTCTTTCGAAGTGTAAATCTTCTTATAGACTAAATATTTACTAATGTAAATATTTTTATAGACTATGACTATAGCCTATGTGACTGTAGCCTACGTGAAATTGCGATCATTTCCGTCAATGTACGATCTATTGCAAATAAAGTCAGTATCTACTCAGCAATCTCTTAGGGCACCACATTTCACTAATAATATTAGAAATTTCATTCACTAGTCATTTGAACTACTAGTGATTTATCTCGCTTCTTGAACGTGTCGTGGTACTTTACTCCAGCACCCCACGGCGTCTGAGAGCGTGAGCCTGGAGGCTCTGCGGCGCGCCGCCAGCGGTCCCAGCGAGGCGGAGCGCCGCGAGGCGGAGCGCCGGCGCGCCACGCTCAATAGCGCCTTCCGGACTGCGCCCTTCGACCACTTGTTGCATCTCACTCAGCCTAAAGTATGTCTTTTTGTGTAGATATATATTTTTATTATTATTATTTTCAGCTTAAATTTATCCTCTTACATTTTAAGCGTAAACAGTTCTTTATTAACTATTTTTATTAATTACTTCTGAAGTTTTAATATTTTGCATTGAACACTCACTTCCAGTACGAAATCAAAGACAAGCTAGAGGAGATCTTCAACTCGCTGTCGGAGGAGCCCCTGCTGTCGAGCGGGGGCTCCCCCGGCGGGTCCAAGCCGCCGCCCTACACCAAGTACTTCCCCGAGCTCTTCCTATACTAATTTGTATGTACGTATTTGTATTTTTAAACTTTCCATTTTAATGAATTCAAGGTATTAAGATAACTCAACACGCAATGCCTCGAAAAACGAAAGAAAGAAGAAAGCGGGGACTAAGCAATGGAGTGTCTTAACACTAAGTTTCTATGGTTCCTGCAGTTCCCTTTGCCTACTCTGCCATGTGCGGGATAAAGCGTGAAAACATAAAAAAAAATACAAACCGAAATAATAGCATTATTTTGGTTGTTTGTATGTTTCTTTTAAAAATGATATTATTTATGTCCTGATACTAACTGATTAAGACTCAATTTTTCCAGATGGCCGCCGCTGCACCTTATACCTATATAATATACACGTTCTTAGAACGAAAGTGACCTAACTCGAAAAATTGCATTTTTAGGGAAAATTTATTATTTTAAACCAAATGCCAATTTCGTACTATTTTTTTTTTTAAATAATACAAGCATAAAAGTTGTAATGATTACTGTTCATATAATATTTATTAATTTAATTATTTATATTCTTGTCAGTATTTACTTGTCTTTTGTTGATTTTATTCTTGATTTTTTTTTTAAATAATATAACTATCGTTTTGAAAATGTTTACCTAAAAAAGTATATCACTGTAGCATGTTGAGTTCACCTGTAATTGGAACTAACACATTGTAATGTGTCATCTGGATTTATATGTAATGTATTTTCATGCTGTGTGTTCATTCTGTTGGTGGACCGTATAAATAAATAAATAAATAAATAAATAAATAAATAAATAAATAAATAAATAAATAAATAATAGCTGCTTCGCATAATGTCGCTTATAAAAATACAATTATTTTTTTTTTATTTTTTTGGTTTTGTTTAAAGATTTTTTATTTAATTTCTTATTGTCTTTTTTTAATTGTGCTAGACTCAATTATGTTATGCTTTTCTTTTTCTTCGTTAGTAAAACAAAAATATTTGCAATATATACTATGTTATTAATTCTTTATTTAAATTAAATGCACCGTTTATAAATTTGTTACTTATATTTATTTGAAATTAATATAACACATTATATATATATATATATATATATATATATATATATATATATATATATATATATATATATATATATATATATATATATATATATATATATATATATATATATATATATATATATATATATATATATATATATATATATATATATATATATATATATATATATATATATATATATATATATATATATATATATATATATGTTACAATTTTTTTTTATTGATTTTTTTAAATATATATGATATATGATGTTATAGACCCTTTTAAAATTTCTTTATAACTATTTTCATCTAGTTTTCAAAACTATTCACATTATTAGAAAAGTCAAAACCTTTCTAATGGATTGGTTGCTTTCGAATGATTGGATAGTTAGCGAGTTCGTGACGATGGTCCTGAGTTCGAATCCTGTTCAAGTAATATAATTATTTTTATAGTCCCGCAACATAATTCTGAATACTTTGACTCGCTTTATTTTAAAATGAAATACACTCTCAATATTAAATTTGAATAATAATTTTTTAATTACTTATAAAAATACGTATACTGGAAAGTAAATTATTTTAAAACATATAAAGTGATATAATTTGTAAATTCCCTAGTTAATTAATTTTAGTGTGAAGGATTTTTTTAATATATTGTTCGAACTAATACGGTATTTTGTGTATTTAATGATTTACTTTGGTTTTGTTAGTATTATTACAGTGGTGTAAACTAACCTAAAATGTCCTAACCCATAGATTTAATAATCATAATTTATAAAATAAAAGTGGTTAGTTTTCGTTTTTGACGTGACAACGTCTTAATTTAGGTTGCGGCTCGGAGTCACATATGAAAAAGGTAACGTAACGATGTGTCAACTGTCACCGAACTATGATCGGTCCGCCGCGCGTATCACTTGACACATGTACAATGTTTTAGTAAACAACATATATTTTCTATAGTTAAAATTTGTGCAATTTATATTATAATTACTAATCATATCAATAAATATTCTACCGAGAAAAAGACGTTGTCACGTAAAATTTTCGCCCGTAAAACCCACTTTACAGGCAACCATTTTTTTTTTAATAATAAAATTGAAACACACGTACACCATATGTTTCAAGGGTACTCGGACAGAGATTCTACGTAATTGCATTATATGATATAAATCACTTAAGAACAATATGTCAGAGTGGTTACTACAAGTATAAGTCGTCTGCTTACAACAGCCTCGATTGACATGATTTCGGTGCTTTTATAGCCTTCGTCATCCAACACTACCCTCCTTTTACAGGAAATTCCTAATTGGATATATAATTTTATTATTAATACTTTATGTATATGTTTTTTTTTTTTTAAATTGACATAGTTAAGCATTTTTGTATAGAAATATATTACAAATCAATATTAAAAAAAAAACTTTTTTTTTTAAAATAAATTTATGAGTTAGAACATTTTAGTGTCAACGGCTTTTTTATTCTATGTTTGGTTGAGGTGATGGGGAAGTGATGAAAGTGGTCTAAGTTATTATTTCACAGTATTTTATTTCAATTAAGGTTTAAAATAATATATGCAATATATTACGACTAATAAATAATATATATTAAGTATTCTCCAACAGCCTATTGTCATAAGTAACTTAATGTACTAATTGAAAACATTACTATATTTTGTGTTTATTTTATTATTTTTTGTTCTTTGTTTTTTTTTTAAACTATTAGAAACATATATAAATTATTGAATATATATGTATGTGTTTGTTATAAATATATAGCTCATTTATGACCAGTGCTAAAAAAGTACCAGATACAATAGTAACAAGTTCTTTTGGTTAGTTAAATTTTAATAGCAAAGTAATAATATTATTAATAGTATCTATATAGTATATTTTAGCACTAGCTATTTATGTTTTTTTTTTCTATTTTAATCTGTTAACAGATTAAATAACTCGATGTTTAGTTTTATATTATCTGTATTTGATTTATTATATTTTTGTATAATATGAAAGCCAAGAAAAAAAAGGCGTTTCATTAATAATTTCGCTTGTATTATTACTATATTATTATTAACTGAAATAGAATAAAACTATACAAAATTCATTATAAACTAAAAAGACCTATCTTATGAATTAACCATAAATTTTTTTTTTTTATAAATATTGTAACATTCCAAAGCTTTATGATATTAATATAGAATCTCTGTTATAGATGAGAAGACTGTTTCAAATCCAAATATTTTGAAATTTGCATAAACATGATGCTTAAAATAATATTAATTATTGCAAATGTCTATGGGCGGCAGTATTCACTTACCATCAGGTGATCTGTCAGCTCGTTTGCCACCTATATTATAAAATAAAAAAAAAAAAATATATATAATTTTTTATTTCCTTCATAAAATTACTTTTTAAATTAAACATATTCACCTAAATTTATCTCATAAATAACTTATCGTGTATAGAAAGGTTTTATTAAACATGCGACCAATTTAAAACTGAAAAAAATTTTTTTTTTGTTCTATTCTGATTTTTTTAAATTTTTTTTTTTTTTAAAATGAATTAAATATGATTGTGTCATGTATTATCATTCATCATATAACAGGCTTGCTTAAACTGATATTTGCACAAAATTTTAATATATATGTATATATATATATATATATATATATATATATATATATATATATATATATATATATATATATATATATATATATATATATATATATATATATATATATATATATATATATATATATATATATATATATATATATATATATATATATATATGTATATATATATATATATATATATATATATATATATATATATATATATATATATATATATATATATATATATATATATATGTATATATATATATATATGTATATGTATATATATATATATATATATATATATATATATATATATATATATATATATATATATATATATATATACATATATATATATATATACATATATATATATATATATATATATTTATATTTAACAGAATTAGTATCCCGTTACTTTACTTGCAATACTTCTATCAAACACAATATACATGTAACAGTGGCAAAGCGTCCATATAACAATACTCCTTTTTAATGACCTTTTGTAAGTCTTGAGTTATTAATAAATATGAGACATCAATTGAATTGTGAAGTTCTCACTATAAATCTATTTTATTTGATTATGTACTGGACATATTATAAAATATTTATTGTATAACTTACTTTTTTTTATAATAAAATCACATTGATGCCACTGCTATGTTATATATATATATATATATATATATATATATATATATATATATATATATATATATATATATATATATATATATATATATATATATATATATATATATATATATATATATATATATATGTATATATATATGTATATATATATATATATATATATATATATATATATATATATATATATATATATATATATATATATATATATATATATATATATATATATATATATATATATATATATATATATATATATATATATATATATATATATATGTATATATATATGTATATATATATATATATATATATATATATATATATATATATATATATATATATATATATATATATATATACATATATATATATATATATATATATATTTATATTTAACAGAATTAGTATCCCGTTACTTTACTTGCAATACTTCTATCAAACACAATATACATGTAACAGTGGCAAAGCGTCCATATAACAATACTCCTTTTTAATGACCTTTTGTAAGTCTTGAGTTATTAATAAATATGAGACATCAATTGAATTGTGAAGTTCTCACTATAAATCTATTTTATTTGATTATGTACTGGACATATTATAAAATATTTATTGTATAACTTACTTTTTTTTATAATAAAATCACATTGATGCCACTGCTATGTTATATATATATATATATATATATATATATATATATATATATATATATATATATATATATATATATATATATATATATATATATATATATATATATATATATATATATATATATATATATATATATATATATATATATATATATATATATATATATATATATATATATATATATGTTAGTGTATACTTATATATGTGTGTATAATTTGAATTGCTTAATAAGAGGCGAAATTTTTAGGCTTTCTAACAATTTTTGGAATAATATTTGTTGATATTATTTAATAACATTCAAAATTAATATAAATTAAATTTCAAACTCTTATTAGGAGAAATCTAAAAAATAGTTAGTAAAAGTGCAAAATTAAAATCTAGACAAAATCCTTTTATCCTTTGACCTTACAAAGACCTTACTTGTAAACAAAACACTATCAATAATAAACGCTGCCTCTTGTATTAATTAAATTTTTTCTTAAAACGAGCGCTAGCTAGGTAGCCACTTTATATACATTTACACTTGTATTAAAATTCAATACTAGTTTATTTTAAAATATAGCCCTCGTGTTCTGTCAATAGGCCAAATTTTTACTATTATTAGTCTAACTTATGTTAGTGCCACGATTAGGCGTTTTGCATTAATTTTTTTGGAATAGTACCTAGAAACCATCATGGCTTGTAAGTTTTCCAGTATTTTGTTATGTTTACCATAGATATTTTTAGGTAAATGTAGAAAGTAAATTGAATTATTTTAGTGCAGAGGTACTATATTTGATTGTAAACGACGATTTTTCGATTCAATTCCCATGAAAGTAGGATTAATTATTTTTTTCTAAAGCCAAAAGCGCAAAGTTGAGTTCACGTGAGTGAAAAATTTGGAACGAAACTTTTTAATGTTGACTTACAGAATAGGAAGAGGGAACCAGTAAGCAGGGAACCCAGTGTTAAGACACTAGTCTTAACACTGGGTTCCCTGCTTACTGGTTCCCTCTTCCTATTCTGTAAGTCAACATTAAAAAAGTAGGAAAAAAAAAGAAAAAATATATTTAAATGTTTAAACTTTAATAACTCCTATCAAACTTAATCTCCAAAAAAATGTATGGTATACACAGACAAAGCAATTAGATACCTATACCGATTTTATTTTCTAATATTTTTTTATGACTGAATGTTTGCTTATCTTGTGAATTCTTTAGCATTTTTCTTTCTATAAATTATTTATTCTTTTGTCTGGTAGAGCAAATTCTTAAACTGTTTTATGTAATGCATAAATTATACAATCTGTAGGGCCTCAAGTGCATTTCTATTTACTTATACTGTTGTTATGGTACTTAATGTTAAATGTTATAGATCATTAGGTTGTGTTCAAACAATAATAAATGTCTTTTCAAATATGTTGTTTTATTTCTTAAATATTTGATATTTTACAGCTTCACGTTTTGTCCTGTACATAGCAGAATAAGCAGGAATGGCAAGAATCGTGGGAGCCTAGTATTAAGGCACTCCATTCCCCGTTTTCCGTCTTTTCCAGGCATTGCACGTTGACTTTGTTGTTAATTTTTGTCAAATTTGATTAGAAACCCATTTTTGCAACCAAAAAGGCAAATACTTTCATAAAGTTAAACTGGCAATTAAAGCTATTAAACTGATATAGAAGAATAATAAGACGTGGAGATTTTTCTTGTAAAGTTTCATTTGTATTACGAATATTTTTAAAAAGTTGTGTAAATCGTGGTCTTTGCTTTTAATAAGTGTTAATCAAAAACATCATAGACAGTTTTTTCATAGAGTAAAACTTCAATTTGACATTCATGTTAAACGTCATTCCAATGCACTGCCGACATGGAACTTTTAATTCTTTTAAAATAAGTAATATATGTATTTCTGTCGTTAACATAATGAATTAATTTTTTTACTATAAATTATATAATCTTTCACCACCATGGCTCGAAGATATCGGGATGCTGCTGCTAAATTGCAGCAAAATGTACAGAAACACTTGCAAGTGATGAAAGATCTTTCTTCTTCGGAAGATGATGAGCCAGTTGAGTCTAGTGTTCCTAGAAACTGTGTTCCAGAGTTACTGGCGGGGCGGTGGAGACACTCAGATGCTTAATAGAACCAAGCACTTACTAGAGGAAGCAATAAGTGGCCGATCGGTAACCTGCTTGATTTGCATTGGATCTATTAAAAGAACCGACGCTATATGGACTTGCGATCATTGTTATTGCTACTTCCATCTATCGTGTATAAGGAAGTGGTCCAACGATAGTATAAGTCTGCGCAGTGAAGAAACTCATGGTCCAATAGCTGTGTTCATGCCTAAAAAAATTGAATGGTGCTGCCCAAAGTGTAGAAATTCATACAATAAAGAAGAAATACCTCGTAAATATCGCTGTTTCTGCGGTAAAACTGACGACCCTCCTTTCCATCCCTGGTTAATACCTCATACATGTGGGGAAGTGTGTGGTAAAAGATTGTCAGTAGGTGATAACTGTAAACATAAGTGTCTTTTACTGTGTCATCCAGGACCCTGCCCTCCCTGTCCTCAAACTGTTAATGGTGCTTGCTATTGTAACAAGGAGCATAAGAGAGTAAGATGTAGTGCTGCACACTGGTCATGTAAACAGCAGTGTAGCAAAATATTGCCTTGTAAATCTCATAAATGTGAAGAGATTTGTCATGCTGGAGAATGTCCTCCTTGTAATTACACAAGTTTACAATCATGCCAATGTGGTGCAGAAAAAGCAAAACGCCCATGTAACAGTTTAATGTGGCAATGTCAAAAACAGTGCAACAAGCCATTTGCATGCGGTTTTCATAAATGTGAGAGAATCTGTCATAATGGAAGCTGTGGACTTTGCCCCAATTCTGGAGTCAGGTCATGTCCCTGTGGTGCGATTCAGCGTTACATTCAATGTCCTGATACAATTGAAACATGCCTTGGCACTTGTGGTAAGAAACACGAGGACTGTGAACATAACTGCCCAGCTAAGTGTCATAAAGGGCCTTGTCCGCCTTGTCAAGTGCAGATTGAAAAGAAATGTCATTGTTTAACTCATACCAGGCCACTGCCCTGCAGTAAAGATTTTAGATGTGAAACCAAGTGTAGAGGTATCAGACCTTGTGGCAAACATGGCTGTGGAAGAAAATGCTGTAATGGCAACTGTCCTCCGTGTGAGAAAATCTGTGATAAGTCTTTGCAATGTGGCCGTCATAAGTGTACTATGATTTGCCACCATGGGCCTTGCTATCCATGTCCTCTTGAATCTAAAGTCACTTGCCGCTGCAAAGAGACATACATAACAGTTCCTTGTGGAAGAGAGCGGCATACAAGACCTCCAAAATGCAATCTTCCATGTAAACTAAAATACAAATGTGGGCACATAGATGAAAACAAACATTCTTGTCATTTTGGTGATTGCCCTCCATGCAAAGCAATTTGTAACAAGTCTTATCAGAAATGTGAACATAACTGTACAGCAACATGTCATGAATATGTACTGGTTACATTCAAACAAGTAGAAAAACCTGCAACACCCTGGGAAGCTCAACCACCAAAGTCAAAAATAGTTGCATTACAATGTCCACCTTGTGAAGCTCCTGTCACAGTCACATGTTTTGGAGAACATGAATCAGATGAACAGCCTTGTCATAAAGCTGGCCGTCGACCATGTGGAAGAGAATGTGGTAAACCACTGATTTGTGGAAACCATTCCTGTGAATTATTATGTCATTTATATAATCAAGATCCTGATTATCCTAATGTGCCTTATACATGTAAACCTTGCAACAGAGAGTGTTCTAAACTCCGTCCAGACAAATGTACACACAAATGTGCCAAGCGAGGCTGCCATCCTGGTCCATGTCCACCCTGTGAGATCATGGAGAGGGTTTCGTGTCACTGTGGTGTCACAGAATTATATTTCCGCTGTAAAGAATTATCAAACACAAATGAGGAAACACTAAGTTGTAAACAAACATGTCCAAAGAATTTAGAATGTGGGCATCGTTGTAAAAATATTTGTCATTCTGGACCA
The DNA here is from genome assembly GCA_037178615.1 of Dione vanillae. Classification (NCBI taxonomy): domain Eukaryota; kingdom Metazoa; phylum Arthropoda; class Insecta; order Lepidoptera; family Nymphalidae; genus Dione; species Dione vanillae. The sequence goes on from JAZFAU010000272.1 coordinate 98,202, forward strand.
TGTGGAGTTAATCAAACTTGTACTAAAAAGACTAAAACTCACTGCCCTTGTGGTAATTTGAAGAAAGACGCTCCATGCAATGCTGTCAGAAATGGTGAAATCAAAATAGAATGTGACTCAAGCTGTGAAGCAAAGAAACTTGCTGCCAAATTAGAGAAAGAACAAGCAAGGAGATGAGACTAAAGCAGCTAGAGGAAGAAAAAAACCGTAAAGAATTAGAAGAATATGAGTGGAAATTGAGTGGTAAGAAGAAAAAATATAAAGAAAAGAAAGTTATTGTCAATCGAGACCACAGAAATGTGTTTCAGAAATATTGGCTCCCTATTTTATCGACAGTGGTTGTAACTTTAGCTGCTATTTATTACATTTTTTACATTTAGTAAAAACTTTGGTATTTTAAAATATAAACGAAATAGGGTTGTGTGGTTAGTTTAGTATAGTATAGTATAATTTGTTGGACAAGACAATACATACATTTATACAATTACATACTCATCTATATATTTTACTTATATATTATATAATATAATTACACCAAATATTATTATGTTATATATACATATGAAGGACTCACATAGCGTTTTATTGTATTTAAATATAGGTAATTTATTATAAGAGCTAGAAAATACAAGTGTTCAAGGTTTTTATTTAGAAATAAAATATATACATCAAATAGTATTTATTTTTTGGATTCTAAAGTAAAATAAGAAGTCTTTTTTAAATTACTACAAGAATTGTTGCATATGTGGCAACACAATAGTAGCCGTATTTCCATTTTCTTCGCTCTGGAAACTAGGAAAACGCGGCGATGAGCTCCACCACTCGACGGAGAAAGCAGGGACTAAGCAACAGAGTGTCTTAGGGTCATATGGTTCCTGCAGTTCCCTCTGCCTACCCTGCAATATGCGGGATAAAGCGTAAAGCTAAAAAAAAAACAATAGTAGCTTCATAGTGTGTGTGTCTTCATTCTTTATAGTGTTTATTTTCATTTTAAGTTATAATAATCTCCCTCTGAGTGTCAATGTAAGGTATACTAGCAAAAGAGTTGGGTGGAACCTTATTTACTTTTGTTAAAAAAATTAACAATGAATATAAAAAAATAATGTGAAAATAAGATAGGATTTCGTTATGATTAATATAACTTGTATACACACTGATATTTATGATAAGTAATTAAGCTTTTACCTTAGTAGGAAATAACACTCTAACATGTAATACTTAAATATAAGAGTATATATATTTTAGGGTAATAATGTCTTTTTATCCACTAAAGTGTCTTTTGCACAAACACTTAAATTCCAAAATATATGACGTACATTACAAGCTTTCACCGTATTTTGGTATCAAATAACACTAATCATGAAATAGGTACGGTATGCCAGTACTACTCGCACTTAACCAGTGTCTATTATATAGTAATGGCATCAATGAAAATATATTTATTAGGCTTCTGAAACTAGTTTGTGGGTTCGATTCCCACTCGGGGAAGATAGATTTTTCTATTTCAAATTTCTTCGCTGTGGAAACTAGGCAAAACGCAGTATTGAGTTCCGTTACTCAACACACAAAATAATAGTAATAATAAACGAATATTTGCACGATTTTACGCATTCGCAAAAAATTCTGCGAATGTTTTGCGAATTTAATACGTTATAAAAATCTAAATCAGCTTACTTTTTGTGTTTTTTTAATACAAAAAACATTAACTTAACCTCGTAATCACGTTATCAGTCTTCTTTATATCTCATGAAACATTTTTTTTAATGCAGTCTAAACAAAAAAAACAATTGTCTCTCCCTTCTAAAAAAAGTTTTATCAGCTAATATTTATAAGGTCATAAGGTTTTTAATGTTATAATCCAAGGTGCTATCTTGCTTGCCGTGAACAATTGGCGCCAAATTTAAAATAATTACTGAATATTCGCATTGGCGAATGTTAGTAGCAAATAGTCACGTTCGCGAATGTTAACTTGGTTATGTGAGATCAAGGAAGGAAGGAAGTAGAAGCTGTCAGGACAGTCATTTTAGCTGGGTCAGACTAGTATATCTCGTCCCCAGAACGGAGATCACGCTGCAAAGTAAGCGTTTATCACGTATCAATTGGCCCGGACTCCGGGAAGTTACGGAAGCCCATAAAGAGGAGTCTGGGTATTGTGTTGGCAACGCATCCACATCCTCTCATGTTGTGGATGTGGACACTTAACGTCAGGTGGCCCTTCTGCCGATTTGCCATCTTATAATATAATAAAAAGGGTAGGCAGGTGAAACTGCAGGAATCGTGCGAACCTAAGAGACATGACACTCTGTTCGTTGCTTTAATATAATTTTCAATTAACATAAAAGTTTGTCTATATAAATTTATTAGAAAAATGCATGGGAAAAGTAAACGAGTGATGAGAGCGGAAAGTTAATTTATTAAATTAGTAAATCCATATTCCATAAAGTATTTATCAAGTGTTTACTGATGCTGGAAACAAAAAAAAGTTACATTGGTAAGCATCGATGTTATCGTCCATCGACATCGATATAAATCGATATCGATGGTCTTTTGTTTTGATACAATGAATATCATAATAATAGGAACTTATCTTCTTCCTAAAAACCTTAAATATTCATAAAAGATTTTAAAATTTGTAGAATTAAATTATAAAGAGTTCACAATGTGAAGTTCATAAAAGCTCACCAAATCATCATCATTAACTATTCTAAATTATTATAACAATGTTATAAATGTAATAAATGCTCAATTTACTTTTTATGTAGTAATGACATTGGTAGTAGTTTATGTAGATAAAATTCTAAAACTGTGTAGCTTTAAACCTATTTACTTTTTGATGTAGTGTATACATAGAACGTGAGATGTAGAAGTAAACGAGAAAAAGTGTTGCGTCATTCGTTCAACCATTATCTTTACTGTCATGGAAGTCTTATTGACGTGACAACGTCTTAAATTAGGTTGCGGCTCGGAGTCACATATGAAAAAGGTAACGTAACGATGTGTCAACTGTCACCGAACTATGATCGGTCCGCCGCGCGTATCACTTGACACATGTACAATGTTTTAGTAAACAAAATATATTTTCTATAGTTAAAATTTGTGCAATTTATATTATAATTATTAATCATATCAATAAATATTCTACCGAGAAAAAGACGTTGTCACGTAAAATTTTCGCCCGTAAAACCCACTTTACAGGCAACCATTTTTTCTTATGATATAATACTATATACTCATATTTTGCAACTCATAAATATTTGCTTACAACTACTTGCTAAAAAAATTTTACAACATTAACAAATTAACAAATTTCTTAAACAACAATCGATATATCGTACGAAATAAACATCGAATGTAAACGATGCATTGACATTTGGTAATTCAAATAATACAAATACAATGTAATTAAATAAGTATATCGAGTAATTTTCCAATATCGATTTGTGTTGCATATTTCATCAAATAATAAATATGTGGTGTTTACTAATTGATTTTCCTGAAAGACGGTGGTTAAACTTTCAACATATATACAGTGTATTTTTACTAATAGTATTTATTATTTTATCTTATTAATTATACAGTTTAATATTATTTATATAGTGTATGAAACTGACACGGGCTGTGCTCGTAGTGCAAACTGCATACATATTATTATTATTAAAGAGTATTACTCATCGACATGTTTTCTAATATAGGTAAGATAACATTACATGTAAATCGCATTTAACGACACTGTTTCATTCAATAAAAAATACGCGTAAAATGTGCCCGATTGCTACGTACGTTTTCTTCGACCTGGAAACCACCGGCTTGCCACGAGAGGAAAATAACAGGACAAAAATTACAGAATTAAGTTTCATAGCCGTGAAAAGGGAACATCTTCTCACATCAAACACAAAAGTGCCTAGAGTTCAAAATAAAATAACATTGTGTTTTAATCCTCAAAAATTAATAAGCTACGAGTCGACCGAAAAAACTGGTCTCTCGAATGAACTTTTAGAAAATGAAGCGCCCTTTGATTACAATACATTTTGTTTGCTAAATGGTTTCTTAGAGGCATTGACAAATCCAATATGTCTTGTTGCTTACAATGGCAATAAATTTGATTTTCCCATACTCAAAAATAGATTAGAGGCATTAAATGTTTCATTCCCTCATGATATAATGTGTGCTGACAGTTTTTTCTGTTTCTATGATTTAACTGTGAAAAATCAGCAGCCTGAATCATGTACAATAAATATTTCTCAAGATATAACAACTGTAGAACAATCTGATTTTTTTAAAGATAACACTTTAGATATGAAAAAAGTGAACGAAACTACTCCTCAAAAACAAATTATTACAAGTGAAAAAAGGAATCAATTTTCTAAGGCTCGCAGAAGATTTCCATGGAGTGAAAAAAGTAGACCGGAAGAAAGTTTTCAATTGACAGAGGTATATAAGAGGTTGTTATGCTGTGAGCCCAAACATGCACATAATGCGGAGGGTGACTGTAACTTGATGCTAGAATGTTCTGTTGTATTGGGCAGTAAATTTGTACATTGGGTGGATGAAAACTGTGAAAAATTTTCTTCAATCAAAGCAATGACAATTGGTGTGCGGCTGGATTCTTAATAATTGAATTAGTAAAATATTCTTTTATAAAGTCTTGTTAAATCAATTTGTGTACAATAAGTACCTTATATACTTTATTAACTTGTAGTGTTTTTTATATTTTTGTATTAATTTTGGTTTTTTTAATGTAAAATTTATGCATTTATTTATTCATAAATCAAATTTTAGAGTAAAGATTTATTAATTTTATTTTCCATTTAGTTAAAAGTACATATTTTTAATATTATGTGATATAATAAACATATTGAAATGCTTAAATTTATTTTTATTTATTTTCTTGATCATTCTCTGTGTGTAAGAGAGAGAGAGAGAGAGAGATCCCTCATCTTTCTCTTTACTTCGTCGTCGTCGTCGTCGTCGTCAGCCAATCGCTGTCCACATGCTGGACATAGGCCTCCCCAAGTTTCTCTTTACTTACTTTTATCAATTCTTTTATATGGCCATAAAATTTATAACAACTAAATATAAATTAATAGTCCATAATTAAGATATTTTTGGTATGCAATTAGAACATTTAAGTGATTATTTCTTAAAGAGATATTCAATTTTATGTAATGTGATATTCTAAAATTTATTTAGCTAGAATTTGACCAGAAGTAGCCATTCTTTCAGTCAAAACAAGGAATTTGCTATAGTGTTCTTTCCCCCGCTCAGGGGTGATTTTATTTTAAAATATTAATTTTCCTACTCAACACTATAAATTAATCACTGTAAGAAACTTTGGATCTGATTTTAAATCATCGATTCTGATGTATTAATCAAAATTTAAGAATTTCATGGCATATGGGCATATAATGATAAGAATTTCATGGGTGGCAGTCAGTGTGAACAAACATGTTAAAGCTTGTCTTTTCTTGTAACTACACTTGCACTACACTATAATTATTGTAGGAAATATATAAATGTTAAAAAAAATAGATGAAGAAAAATGTGACAAATTTATTTGTATATAAGTAATATAGATAGATTTTTTGGTTTTCTATTAGCTGTTATAATAACAATTGGGTACCTTAAAAGGACATTGGTTAAAAGTGTTCATAATAATAATTTTGAAACAAAAATTGTTTTCATTACATTAGTATTGTAATATTGAATTAAATTGCATCCCACTATCTATACTTATATATCCTCAGAACTTTACAATGGATTTTAATGTGTTTTTTTTAATAGATAAAATGATTCAAGCGGAAGGTTTATATGTATAAAACATGCACTATAACATGTTTGAAATTTCTAGTGTGATGTCTTTCATATGGCCAATTATATGAACCTATTTAAGAGTAATCTTTACAGAAACTACATATGTTTAATATTGCATAAACAAACACCTGTAGTATATAATATATTTATTATATATTTCTCATTGTTCCAGTTTTGCTAGTTCTCACAGGAATGGTGTGGGGATGTACCAATCCCTTCATAAGAATGGGTACAAGAGGCTTACGAGACGTGACAGCTGATACCACACTGGGCTTAGTGTGCGCAGAAATTATGTTTTTGTTCAGAAATTGGAAGGTTTGTTTATTAAAGTGCTTTTCATATTGTTATAGATTTGTACTATGATAATTGAATTTGACATACTTATTAGATTATTTTTTTTCTTCTATACACATATATAGTAAATATTAATATGCCAAAATTAGCAATATATTAAAAATATAAGTTATGCTTTAATTTTTTTACACCACTTGCTCTCTTTTGGACGGAGTATCCATACCAGAGCTGTTTTAAAAAAATAATTTAGACTATTTTAGCTAATATATATAAATATTTAAAAAGATATTGCTGATTTTTTTAAAGAGTGGACAACTATTCTCCGCATCACATGTCTATTCAATGACTTAAAAGTCCATGTTAGAGTCTGTTTTAATAAAGAATATTTTGAAATATATAGTTTAATATCTAATACTTTCTGATTTAATTTCTGCTCTCGACTTACTTTGAACGGGTTACCGTAATTAAAAAAATATTTTTTTTTTTAAATAAATACGAAATATTGTTTGAGGTGGAATCCAACACGGTATATAGACTAACCAAAATATTTAAACGGGCACTTCAAATCTTTATATAAATATATGTAAATCCCCTAGTACATGGTACCATGGTTGATCAACCAAAGCGGCTCCCTTCTTTACGTGGTCGCAGTACAGAGGGTCCCCCTGTCGCTCGCCGTCCCCACAGCAAATAGCCTTGCATTCGCCTTTACGGCGCTTACAGGCGCGGCGACGGGGACAGAGGAACGCCTTGACAAAGGTATTTAAAAAGAAATAAATAGAGAAATCTGACACTAGACACTAAAGTATAATAATAATAATTATTCTTTATTCCACACACAGAAAATTAAAAAAAGTGAAATATATATTTTGTTTTGTCTTGACGCTTTTATGCCACACATGGCAGGGTATGCAGAGAGAACTGCAGGAATCATAGCAACCTAGTATTATGACACTCCGTTGCTAAGTCACTGCTTTCTCCGTCCCTTATCCGTCTTTTTCGAAGCATTGGTAATCGAACCTAAAAACCGTCGCGTTTACAGGTAGATCGTAGTGGCGCAGTGACTGATTTCAAATATAGCGTAGATGGGTGTAGGTTCGATTCTCAGGAATGAGGATTGAAATACCATTGATATTTTGTTGTTTGAGGTTCTTTGAAATCGTATAAGAAATGAGAAAGGATTTTAGGTTATTGTATCTACATTAAGATATAAACTTTGCTAATTTCCCCTGAAATATAGTACACTCAATTTTTTTTTTTTTTTTTTTTAGCTTCACGCTTTATCCCGCACAAGGCAGGGTAGGCAGAGGGAACTGCAGGGACCGTGGGAACCTAGTGTTAAGACACTCCGTTGCTTAGTCCCTGCTTTCTCCGTCCCCACTCAATTTTAATATATACTACATACTTTAATGATTTATAAAATGTTTAATCCATACGGGTTCAAATCCCAGGGCGTTCATATTTAGATATGTTTTCTTTAAATATTTTTCTATCCTTATTGTAGATTAATACTATGAATAATATAAATAAACATATTTATTTATCTCTATTATAGTTGTATTGCTCAAAAACCAGGATAGGCAGAGAAGACCACAGAACCTATATTTTGATTTTAAAAAATTTGAAGTCATCTTGTTAATAAGCTGATTTGATTTTAGGTTCGATTACCGGTATAATTCTAATTGGCATTGGAACCGCCATCTGCTGCTGGGACAAGACCTAAATATAAATGTTTGTGATTAATTTGAGTTAATATTAATGTATTCAATTTGTTAATATAGATAATGTACTTTAGACTTTGTTTCAACGAATCGATTTGACTGTTTAATTTAAAAAAAAAAAAGACCGAACAGTTTCCGGTTTCAGTATCGAAAACCTTCTATTTTTGATGGAATTTGAGTTTGTATAAAATACAATAAAATTGGAAATCTTTTGCTGTAACTGTGCACAAAGGCGTTTAATAGCAGTTAAGTCCTAATGAACGTCTATGAGTGCGACTGAAACAAGGCCTGACCATTAAAAATGACGTCAAGTTTCTCATTATGAAGTATACTATTTCAATGTCTAAATTATAATCAATATTTTAATAAATGTTGCATATTTGCAATATAATATGAAAATTGTTTTCTTTTTTTCTTATAAAACCTATTTTCCTTTTTTTATGTCTTCACGCTTTACTCCGCACATGGCAGGGTAGGCAGAAGAGCCATAGGAAACTAGTATTAAGAGTCCCTGCTTTTCGCCTTTTTCGCATTGCGTGTTGAGGGACGGAACTTAACGCCGCGCTTTGGCCTAGTTGCTAGAGCGAAGAAAATGGAAATAGAAATTTCCGTCTTCCTCTCTTGCGAACCGAACCCACAAACCGTCGCGTTTATTAGGTAGATGCTACACCTCTGCGCCACGATGGTCCTCAAACCCATTTTCTTATACATTTAATTGAATATATTTTATTCTTAAACTATTTTTAATTAATTATATAATTCAAACTTAACATACTCTATATACATGAGAAACAATGGATGGGATATCCCCTAATCTTTGTGGATTTCCGGTTTTGATAGAATGGATGACAACATGGGTGTTGCCATATTCGTAGAAAGTCATACAATTTGTTTAATAGGTAACTTAAATTTCAGTGAAGTACTAGATTTGATACTTAAACGAGTATAATATTGTTTTTTATATGAAAGTGTTTCATAACTAAGACGCTACGAGTAACAGCGACTGCACTGTTGGAACTTGTGGAATCTAAAAGTCAAATTCTTGAATTGAATAAATAGGCACAAACTAAAAAAAATATAATAATAATAATAACGGATAAGTTGATTAACTAAAAATGAAATAAAAAATATCAATTATTAAATAATATAAAATTATATTATATACAAGAATATTTAGCAATATAGTAGTGAATAAAAAAAAAATAGTGAAACTACATAATATTATTATTAAGTTATACATTGAGATAAAAATTTTATCAAAAAAATATTTATATTTAAACTTCAACCCACACATGCTAGTGGCAATACTGACGATGACACATGTCATGCCTACTTTTATATGACGATATTTTCATTTATTTATCACTAAATAATAATAATAAGTTTATCTATAAAAATGACTGTATGTGGGAGTATCAGGGTATTGAATAGGTACAGATGTTTCTACAAAATACATTTAATTTTAATGCAATTGAAAAACAAACTTGACATCTCTCTGCGTGTCGCTATTAGTCATAGCACACTTTAAACTGCACAAGTGGTTACTATTAAAGTATAGATTTCTTTCTTTTCACATTTAAAATAAATATAATAATAACTGTTTTTAATATACAAGTGTCTAATAAGAAACTTAAACATGGCAATTCAAACATACATATTCTTCGACCTGGAAACTACAGGACTACCTCAACAGGAAAACAACAGGACAAAAATAACCGAACTAGCATTCGTTGCTGTTTCGCGACGTGATATTGAAAATGGAGTAGTCTCCAAATTACCTCTTGCCAGCAAACTTTCCCTTTTGTTTAATCCTGAAAGACCAATACAACCTCAAGCTGCAAAAATCACAGGACTGACTAATGAGTGCTTGAAAAATCAACCTTTATTCAAAAATAAAATAGCCTGCATAAACGAATTTCTTGATTTACCAAAACCTGTGTGCCTTGTAGCTCACAATGGAAACATTTTTGATTTTAAGATATTAAGAGCTGAGTATAACGATGTGAAAGCTTCATTGCCAAGTGAATTAAAATGTGTTGATTCTATAAAGGCCTTTAGAGAAATTATTAATAAGAGTACCATGTTAAAACATGAAGGTGAGTCTTCAAGTCAAGATGATCCAAATTGGCCTGCTTTAGATATAACTCCCGAGGAATGGCAAGAAATTGATGAATTAGATTCATTTTCAGAATTAACCATTACTCCAAAGACTGAAATGGTTAACAAAGTTAAGGACCTGCCTGCACCTAAAAGTTTTGCTTTACCTGATTTATTTAAATATTTGACCAAAGAAGAGCCTATAGGCTCTCATAGAGCTGAGGCGGATTGCATCATGCTCTTGAAATGTGCAATAGCGTTAAAACATGACTTTTTGGAATGGGCAGACAAAAATTATAAAAATATCAATATGATAGAACCTCTATCTAGAAAATAATTTATTTTATTTATCTATTGAATGACATAATTTGACTTAATATTACCTATTTACTATTAAGAATATGTTTTTTATATTTCTATTTTTTATATTGTTTTATCATCAGAGGAATAATCAAAATATTTTATTTTCTAATGTGTTTTTATTGTATACAAAGATACATATATTTTAGTATTATAAAGAACTTTTAATGTATTTTAACAATTTTACTAAGTAAATATTGTTAATTATGTAAGTTAATGTAAGACTAGACTCTACATATGAAATAGGTGTAGGTTCAATTCAGAGGGCAATTCTGTGGATTTGCAAAATAATTGGTTGAAGACAATGAACACTTGTAAAATATACTTTAGTATTAGAAAATATTATTGCGAATCAATTTATTCTATTCATAATGTTACTTATTATTGTTTACCAAGTATATAAACATTTATAGAAATGAAATGCTTTTTTAATCTACTCATTTTCAAAATATTAAATAAATTGTCTAAATTATGTGCAATGTATGATTGAAAAGATTTTATGTTGGGATTTTATTAAAAATAAAATTTAATCTAATAATTTTTATTAAAAATGTATAGGCACAGATCTTTTTCTTAAAATCTAAGGAGAAGCATAATTGTAAAACTAAAAAAATGTGTAACAATTTCACTTAAATATTAAGATATTAATGATGACAACAGATAAAACAACAATAGTAAAATATTAAATAATTTACAACATGTCAGCGAAAAACCCTCATGGTTGTGAACTTCTTAGACATTACGTCAGAAAAGTTTAAAAAATGAGTTTTAGTTGCTAATATACATTCCAGTAACATGAGACAGTCGGCTTCAGCTCGGTGTATTTCTGCAATCTCTTTTTTCACTAACACTTTGTATAAATTTTTCAAAGACAAGCCATTTGCGAAACAATTCATTTTCCTCAATGCGTATTTGAAGGCATCCATACTGTCAACGTAGTACAAATCCTGTGGTAATGCAACTCCAGCTTCTTTAAACTCAGTCTTCAATAGAGGAAAGTCGAACCTGCGTCCACAATGAGCTATAAGACCCACAGGTTTAGGCAAATCGAGGAACTCTTTGATTATTTCTACCTTATCTTTGAAGACAGGGTGCTTGCTCAAGATCTCTTCTGTGAGGCCAGTCATCTTTTTAGCATTTGGACGTAGCTTTCTCTGCGGGTTAACGAGAAAGGAGAGCTTACGCATCGGCGGTATTTCTCCAACCTTGGCCGCCAGTAAATGTTTGCGTGACACTGCCAAGCACGTCAGTTCTATTATCTTGGTCTGGTTACAGTTCTTCTTCAGGCAGTCCTGTGGCTTCCAGGTCGATGAACACAAAAGTTTCAATTTTCATTTTTAATGTTATTCTACTTGTAGTTGTTTTATAATGAGTATTATATTACTTTAGCGATATGTGTTCTTTTGAAGAAAACAAATTCACTAATGCGATATTATATTTACTGCATCGAGTTATCATCACTTCTAATTGTAAAGTATTATATAGAAGATTCGGTTATTCCCTGTTCAAAGCGAAAATACAGTAGACTGTTGGTGTTGCCACTCGGCAGATAATATCGAAATGATAAAAGTATTAACGATATATAGTATTTTTATTAGTAATATAATTATTTCATAACTCAATCAATTTATTTTAAAATATTTGGACTTATTTTAAGTTAACTTAACTTAGCTCCTTAAGTTCTCTTTTAACTAATAGAAATATTCATTTGAATTCGTTATAATTATTCACAACACTAGAACGGTCAACACCAAACGTTATATATAATTTGTATTACATAAAAATACCTTTTGGAAAAAAATACAATATATTTCTGTTTTACTTAATTTTTAATTACTTTTTTTTAAATGCCATCATATCATATTCATATTCAACACTACGCGGTCGTCCACCTTTCTGTAACATATATGATTCTAAAAATAAAATTATTTGCTAGTTAAAAGTTGTTTAGTAGTAGTGACTAATTAAAGAATGGCATAAAGCTTAAAATATTGATAAATGTAATTCTTTTGTTTTTGTAAGTGGCAATATTTCACAATTATTTTCCACTATAAATTTAATAATTGTTTTTACCCAAATGTGACCTCAGTGTTGGTATATAAAATATAACACAAAAAAAAATTTAGACACTAAAAAGATTTATGACGTATCGTCAATAAATAAAAGAAAACTACTAATGTTAAATATGTTTATTTTTATCATTTTATGTACATTCATAGTATTTTTAAAAATAATTATTGCACTTAATTAGCGTAGTATTTACTACTTTACAAAAATAATAATAAAAGTTACATTTTCCCAAACAATGGAGATATTGGTATAAAGATGAAAATATGTTTTCTTTATGTAGACTCAATTTTTATAGATGTTTCAAAATATAGTTTTAATATTATAACTTATAAGACATAAGGTAAGAGCTGCTTAAAAGCCATCCTGTACAGAATACATACTTTAAAGATTTGCATTCGAATATCCTGAAACTAATTTAATTTTAAAAAAGCATAGGAAATTACTAATAAATAAATAATAATAATAATAATAACACTTTATTGCACATAAAATAAAAAGAAGAGATACAAATAATTAATCATAATACACAATATGTGCAATGGCGGCCTTATCACTGCAAGTGATCTCTTACAGGCAACCATTTAATATAATACATATTATAAGAGACGGGACGGTGCAAAAAAAAAGCGTTACTCTTACTTTACTTACAAATATATACAAAGACATAAATAGATATAAATAGACATACACATACATATATACATACAGACATACATACATACATACATACATACATACATACATACATACATACATACATACATACATACATACATACATACATACATACACATATACATGCATACATACATACATACACATATATACATACATATAAATATGTAAATACATGCTTACCTAATTATAAAGATAAAGAATACTGATTAAGGTAGTACTTTTTAAGCTTACGCTTAAATATACCAACTGTCTGAGATTTTCTGATCTCCTCTGGCAGCGCATTCCAGAGTTTCACTGATTTGATAGTGAAAGAGTCTCCATAGCATTTGGTGTGGGAAAGAGGGATTTCTAGGAAATTGTTGTTATGGGAACGGAGGTTCTGGGAGTGAAGGGAGCTTGAGCCCAAGAACTTAAATCTTTCTTTGAGGTACAATGGAGTGACAGGATGGTATAGGATAGTGTAAAGGAGAGAAAGAGAATGTAGATTCCGCCGATCTTTAACAGTTAGCCAATTTAGTTGGATACGGTATTGTGTTACGTGATCGTACTTTTTCAGACCAAAGATGAACCTAATTATGAGATTTTGCATCCGTTCAAGCTTATTTAGCAGTTCTTGAGATAAGTCTAAGTAGCACGAGTCAGCGTAATCGAGTATAGGAAGAAGAAGTGTTTGAGCAAGAGAAATTTTAGTTTTTAACGGTAAAAAGTATTGCCATCTTCTTAGACTTCCTATAGCGCAAAAGATCTTACGACTAAGTTTAGAAATTTGAGGCGACCAGGAGAATGTACCGTCCAAAGTGATTCCCAAATTCACCACACTAGCACTTTGCTCTAAACAAATATTGTCAAATAAGATTGGAGGAAGAGGAGAAGGAATTTTGAATAATTGTTTAGAGGTTCCAAATACACAAACTTTAGATTTACTTGGATTTATAGACAGCCCAAACGACCTACACCAGTTGCTAATGATTTGTAAATTTAAATTGATAATGTCAATCGCTCTGGGTATGTCGCTTATCGAGGCAGCCTGATAAATCTGCAAGTCATCAGCATAAAGATGATATGGTGATGTTAAGTGCTGAGTAAGAGTGTTAATGAAAATGGAAAACAGCAAAGGAGACAGCACACCTCCCTGTGGAACGCCTGCTGTGATATCACATTGAGAGGTTTTCTTACCGTCAAATGTAATGCACTGAGTGCGGCCACGAAGGTATGAAGAAAACCATTCAGTTGCTTTTGGTAAAATATTAATAGATCTTAAAATGGCTAAAAGAATATCGAAATCTACTGTGTTGAACGCATTAGAAAAATCTAACAAGGCAAGAACAGTAACTTGCTGATTGTCAATACTATATCTAATATCATCGCAGACTTTGTTGAGTGCAGTTACTGTGCTATGTCCTGGGCGGAATCCGGACTGGAAGGGGGAGAGGATATTATTACAGTGTAGGAAGCGGTATAATTGGTCGTGTACTATACGCTCTAAGACTTTAGAAAGGAAAGGAAGTATGGAAATAGGCCTATAGTTTGAAAAGGAAGTGGGGTTGGATATTTTTGGTAAAGGGATTACTAGTGAATGCCGCCAAGTATCAGGAAATTCACTAGAGGAAAGGGAGTAATTATAAATATGGCACAAGACTGGGAGAATAGAATTAAGAGTAAGCAGGATCATACGTCGACTTATATTATCACAACCGATAGCATCAGATTTGATGGCTAACACATGTCTCCGTATTTCTGCTGCTGTGACTGATGTAAAAAAGAAGGGAGTTTTTGAGGGAACATGAAGTGAAGATAAGGATTGAAGGGTTTTAATTTTTGTGCTATTGTCCATCAGATCGACAGCCGTAAAATGTCTGTTTAACAAGTCCAAATCCATACAGTTGTTTAAGACAGTATCACGAACGCGCCTACCTCCTATTCCCATCGTGTTCAGAAATCTCCAAGTTTTGGCAGTAATCAATTTTATCATATTATCACAAATAGCAATATATATAGAAATTATTACAAAAGTTAAACGAATCACGTTTAATGCGGACGTTTAATACGTAAGTGATTTTTTTTGCGTAAGTAAAAATTAATTAAAAATAAGTAAAATAATTTGCGTAAGCAAAATGATTGGTAATCCAATCGTCAAAAACGTCAAACCGTCAAATGACGGCGGTTGTATTCGATTGATAATTTTTATTTTTAATAAACCTATTTGCTAAAATGATTATTTTAACATTTATAATTGTAGGTGACAAAAAAATTACACTATTTGTATGCATTTCAACAAAATCCATAAACTCGTTAACCCTTAGATAAGAAAAAAACATGCGTCGGCAGTGTATAGAGTAGAAACTCGATTAACCGGACTAAATGTTTTTGTAAGGCATTTGGATGATCGTAATCATACATACATATGATTCGGGTAGTCGGGGTTTAAGCATACATATGTAAGTACATAATATTACACGTTTATTAAAAACAATTAGTACATATTAACGAAAATTCAGTTCATCAATCAGAATTCAATTAACATCATTAGAGCAGTGATTCTCAGTCTTTTTTTTGTTACGGCATATATTTAACGATTTCAAAAATATGGCGGCACACAAAGGAAAATCTGAAGATGAATATTAAACCGAATCCAGATACATTTGCCGACTTGAGAAATATATTTGGAAAATTTGGCGGCACTAAAAAGTACCGCGGCACAGTGGTTGAGAATCACTGCATTAGAGGTTTCCAAGTGTTGATAATTTGAAACATTTCTGACCGTTGCCAAAGAATACTTTTATCAATTTAATTATAAAATGAAATAATGCATTTAAATAATATTTTTTATAAATTTATACGTTTTGTATATACAAGTTATATGTATTGAGCTTAGTGAGGGCTATACTATGTTACCTTTTTGTTATATATTTGACTTATATATGTACAATTGACAATTACTGTAGTAATTTAAATACATGTTCCGTTTGTGTGTAATGTATGTTTTAAAGTTACAAGTAAAGAATCATTTTTGTATGGTATCTTTTTGAGTTCCAGTTGAGGTAACAACGAAATAACTTTATACATCCTGTTTGCAAAACAATATATAATAATTACATGAGATATGAAAAGCCGTACATTCTCCTTTGTGTGTTCTCCATTCAACGTGACATTGGCGAAGTGAATTGTGCTCAACTGGCACTCTCGAAACGCCATAAATAAAGAGAAAAAGAAGAAGAGATATGAAAAGGATGGTCACTAAATGTAAAAAACTGAAATGTATTAAAATTTCAATTGCAGATGTAACATAATGATAGTAAATAAAATAATATGACTTAAATTAAATACTGTGCTTTGTTGGATTATTTGTTATATCATTATTAATATTGTCTATATACATATATAACTATACATATGATCCTTCTGATCCTTCTGATAAATTTGCGTTTATTTTTATCAGTAAGTTTTTATTTTTTAATAATTTTGTTTATATATTCTATATTTAAACGTTTATACACTTCCTGTCAAATTGACAGGAACTTGACAGTCAGTTAAAGATACTTTAAGTCCACTTGTCTTCATAATTCCGAACGATCTCGACAACACTGTACAGCCATTGTATACAGTTCCTCACGGCGCGCTCTTCGTTCGCCAAGTTCCTTCTCTCCGCCAGGAGAGCCCTCGCTCTGTCTGAATCTCTGGAGGCCGCCCGAGTGATGTGAGCCGACTCCACCCGGAGCGCTGTATTCCGTTTTTGCAGATCAGATATCTCCTTTTTTCTTACTGGAAAAATAATTACAATTTACTGCAATTGATTTTGAGAATTAATAATTATATATTATTTTTTTATGCCTTCACGCTTTATCCCGTAGGTTGCAGTGTAAGCAGAGGGAACTGCAGGAACCATAGAAACATAGTGTTAAGACATTCCGTTGCATGTTCCCCGCTTTCTACGTCCTTGCTTTCCGCCTTTTCGAGACATTGCGTGTTGAGTGGCGGAACTCAACAGCGAGCTTTGCCTAGTTTCCAGAGCGAAGAAAATGGAGATAGAAAAATCCATCTTCTCCTCTTAGGAATCGAACCCGCAAAGTGTCAACAGGTAGACATTACGCCTCTGCGCTACGACGGTCCTCTCTCTTAATATATTAATTAATTAATATAATATATAAATTTATTAGTCGTTCAAACAAAACATTTTTTGTGGTAGAGCTAAGCTACACTAACACCGGTCGCTCGCTCTCACAGTATACCGTCGTGAAACAGCAACATATTAATGCTGCTGTGTTTCGTAAGCTGAGTGAAATTTCCGGAAGCCCATAAAAGGCTGGACCACACCCTCTCGGGTTGTGGATGTCTAAGGGCGAGGGTGTTCACTTTAACATTAGGTGGCCCTTCTGGTCGTTTGCCATCTTATAATAAAAAAAAACATACATTAATAACCAATGTCATATATCTACCTAATTCATATTCTCTGTAATTTTTGATAACAACTTCTATGCCTGGCCAAGAAGAGTATTCATCTACTTGGCAACTGAAATCTTGAGATTTTTCTAAACTATTAATTCCACCAGCAGAATTTTGTGGTTCGTCCATCGAAGTTGCTTGAGTAGTAGCTATTGATTTAGCACTTTGAAGTGTCTTCAAAGAAATTATCTTGGAAATGTTCGGAATATTGATATCTGGGATTTTTTTTTTAAGATTGTTCGATTTTGGGATGTTCTCACTATCAAAACCGGGGTTAAGATCCCTTTTCCTTGTTTCTTGACCACTGAAGTGCTTAACACTTCTATCAGCCATTTTAGACAAACGATTCAGTTCTGAGAAATTCTTTTCCGCAAGTATTTTAATACTCTCGCCTTCATCACAATACGTATCGAATCTCTTCTTTATGAGGTTGTTATTTTCATTCACGTGCTTTTTGATTTCTGTCAATATTTGAAGTTGCCCCCCTGGATCGAGATCGACAATTTTAGAATGGAGTCGCGCTTGCTTTCCTGACTTATTACAATCTATAGGATCTTCTCTTCTTTTTCTTTCTTTTAATATTTCATGCCAGACTTTTTCATAACCTGAAAATTATTGAAAAAAATTAAGAATTTATATAAGGATAGTGTAATTATAATTCTATATTGAAGATATTTTAAAGGGCATAAAATCAATTTTTATATATTGTTACCTTCTCTATAATGCGGTGACACTTTCCTCAAGCTTAAACTTGTTAGAAATGTTCTTTTCTTAAGTTGGTCTACTTCCTCGTCTTTTTCTATTAATTCAATGTTAAGTTTACTGAATTTTGCCGTATTTACGTAACTACTTTCTGTAATTTTTTCATCTTTTTGAAAACAATCTATTCTTCCAGCAGCTATATACGCCGAAGCCACGGAATCTCTTTGAAGTGTTCTCTCTTGGCGGTCAAGCTCAATTTCTAAAAATTTTACAAGTATTTTATTAACAGCTATAAAATATAGTTATAGAAATATAGAAAAATCTTACAATATATTTATGTCGTTACCTTTATATGTAGCATGTGTAGCTAATTTAAATTGTGCGAGAAATTCAGCTTTTCGTAGATCATTTTCTGCAACTTCTTTATTCTCCACGGGTTGTCTGTACTCATCTATAATAGATTGATACTTATCTATGTCGTCCTCGCCGTATTCACTGTCACTCTCATTATTATCTTCATCAACACTCACTTTAGTGGTCGCAAATTCTTTATAAATTTCCTCATTCATCTTTTCTGGTGTAATAATATTTTTTAAATTATCGTGTACCTTTTTTGCCTCTTGCTTATGAGTTTCACTGTTTTGGCTGTTTTTTTGATCACGATTAGATAAATATTTTAATCTCCGTAACCTCTTTCTTTGTTCATAAAGATCTAAGGTACTAACTTCATCTAACATAGTTATTTTAGGCCTAATATTTGTTATGACTATCTTTGGCTGTAACTTAGAATCCATTTGGTAAGGACATGCTATGTAAAGCTTATCGTTTGGTTTTGTTTGATCGTAAGGTTTTTGTAAATCTCTTTTACTCTGGCTTATTACTTTCGGATAATCTTTAACAAACGTTTGATTTATTTTGCTCTCAGAATCAACGATCATAGGCACTTGGTATACTATTTGTGGATTCATTATAACTTTTTGATTTGGTGTTTGAAAAACTATGTCTGTCTTGCTATTTTTATTAGGAAGCGTGTGCAATACATTGTTACTTGATTTTAACACATGGATTTCTTTTGTGACTGGAATATTTTGAGTCTTATTTGATTTACTTGGATCGTTGTTAGAGGATAAATCATTTTGCTTATTTTCATTGGATGTAACTCGTAATTTATTTGAATCTGTCACTTTAGTATTATTTTTTATCATCATTAGATTTGCTGGAAATTGGACATTGCTTAAATATACAAAGTTAGGCTGCAGAACCATATTTTTTGTTTCAGCTTGACTAGTTTTTTCAGTTTTAGCCTTGTTTTTTAAGTCTTGCTCTTGTGATGTACCTTGTGATTTCTCCTTCACGACGATCTTATTGCCATATATCTGATTTTCTGTGATTAAGTTTTCAAAATCATTCTCGTCACAGTTGTCTTGATGCATTCGTTTTAAAGACACAACTTTCGATGATGTTCCATTTTCATTGACGAGTTCTTCTTTACATTTTTTTGACTGGCTTGATGGTCGTGAAGGAGCTTGCAAGTTTTTTGAATCAAAATTTGTTCTTTGTAAAAGTACCTGTGGGTTTTGTTGCTGAATTGCTACCAGCATTTTGGTATTCGATTGATTTTTATTTTGAATGAAAACAATTTGGTTTTTTTGTTCACTAAACGACGGGTCGGGTGGTTTTGGGGGAAAGTTACATTTAGTGGTATCTAAGTTCATTGGATTAAATAGAGTACTAGATGAAGTTGTAGTCGTTTGAGGTGTAAAGGTTGACTCATTCCCCTCATTTGACTGCTCAGGTTTCGGATCTGGTGTTTTAAATTGAATATCGGACTTACTGATGACTTCCGCCGCATTTATCAATGTACTTATGCTATTGCTAGGTGACGTTGCACTCATATCTTTGATATCATCCTTTGTAGCACTTTTGATTACTATATTGCTTTGTATTTCTATTTTAGGAACATTTTCTTTTATATTTGGTGTATGAAATGCTGGGTTGAAAGGTTTTTTCGGTAAAGTATTTTGATACAAAGAATCCGGGGGGGTGTTTACGCATTTCATATCAATTTTACTTATTGGAATACTTGTTTTTAAGCTAAATCGTTCTGGTGGTTTCTTTTTAATATCTTTATTTATATTTTGAGGAGGTATAGCGCTCGACCCTTGAGTTAAAGAGGCCACACTGAGTTTTGATTCACTCAATTGAAGTTTACTTCCTTCACTCGTCGGAACCGTAGCCACAACTTCAGGAACAAATTTTTCTTCAAAATCTGTTTGCGTTTTCGGAACATTATTTTGTGGTTGATTTTCGATTGATACACTCTCATTTTTTTCTTTATCTTTTTGTATTTGAGGATTTTCGTTTTTTGGTATGACAGGGAAAGGTACAAACTTTGAGTTGGCTGTCTCAGAAATATTAGTTTGAGCTGCAACTGTAGGTGTGGGCTGGACGATACCCGGATAAGACACCGGTTGAAATGCAGAATAACCAGGTACAGAGTACATATAACCACCGTAATTTGGATATCCAGGCTCGACTTGCTTCGTTGTTGTGACACTCGGGCTTGGGTTGGGAATGGATGATGGAGAAATTTTAGGTGAATGCGATATTAATTTTGGTGTGACAAAAGTGGGAGGGCAAGGTTTCTCATGAAACGCAGGTGGGTCTTCGGACTTGGTTGGTTGTTGAATCGCTTCAGGGAGCTTATTTACAGGTGCTACGGACGTATTGCTTTCTGTAACAACTGCAGGTCTTTCTTCTTCTATAGTTGTCGCCGGTTGACTGCTTTTGGTTGTTTTCGCTGTGAAAATAAAATATTATTTAAATATATTTATCTAAGTTTTTTTTTAATTCAGGTGAAATTATGTTTACTTATGTATAAATAATGGACAATACTACAAGTTAATATTTCTATTTTATAAGTTAAAGTCAAGGTGTTTAAAAAAAGGGAATAAACAAATAAATCGGAAAAGCTAACTACAAGCATCCTACAAAAAGCAGTTTGAAACTATTTACTATAGGACTCTTTCCTCAGATGTACAAGTATAACTAAATAAATAAAACAATTTGTTAAATACTTTTTTTTTAATTATTGGTGTTGTTTTTAATTTTCATATTGATTTGACCCTTAAATTTAAAGTAATATATTTTAAGCGGGGACGGAGTAAGCAAAGACTAAGTAACGGAATGTCTAAACACTAGGTTCCTATGGTTCCTGCAGTTCCCCCTGCCTACCCTGCCATGTGCGGGATAAAGCGTGAAGAAATAGACAGTTCTATTGATATCCAAAAGCTATGAATAAATTTAATTTTTATTTGTGGCTTCATTTATCTGGCTACTTCGTCGATGTACTCTATTAACATTATTCGTAGTTATATAAGTGTAAGGGCTAATGTCATTAATTATGGATAAAACTGTCAGATAGCAAGTTGTAGTTAATTTTGATTATCAGATAAAGATTAAAAGTAAACCCGATTAATATCTGCTACATAATTCTGAGACCTGTGAAGTCAAAACTTTATATACATATCGGCCAGATAAGCAAAATATTTTATATTTGGCAATGTATCAGCAAGTTTTAATACTTGAATAACTAACTCCAGAATATAAGTTAGTTTTGTCAGTTTAAATTATAGACGCTGGTTTAAATAATAGTTTTGCTTAGTAATAGAGAAAAACAGTTTAACTGTCATAATCTAATATCTCTTTAGTTCCAAAGTGTCAATTATTAGTATGGCGTTTCTTTAGCTTTTAACTGCATCACGTACGTAGTTGTGGAGGCAGCCAGGTCTCAGCTGCGTGCAGAATTGAAGAGTGGTGAAAGTGGACGACCATCAGTGGTAATAGAATTATTTTACAAATGATAGTCTATTGTGTATTTTTCCTGTTCTAATATAAAATGAGTGGCCAGAAAGAAGAGAGCATGTCAGTTGTGAGTGGCACAGCAAGATTGGTGGAGGTACATATATACAGATATTTATTAGGACCTCCGCAAAGTAAATATTGTTGAATTACTTTTTGTGACATTGTATTATAATACAAACCTATAGGTTATCAATCAGTAGAGATGGAAGCGTTAGTCGTCATTTCTTTAAAAATCGGTCAAGTGCGAGTTGAACTCGCGTGGAAAGGGTTCCGTAAACAATTTAGTGAAATATTTCCTCTGAAAACGTTTTTTCCCTAAAAATATTTTTTATTGAATTTACCATTTTATTTTCAATTTATGAAATCCTTCTAATCCTGTAAGGTTTTCCTGTAATCTACAAGCCATAAACTATATTCGTTAATTTTTTCAAATTTTTCGGCCCATTAGTTTCGGAGATTTGGGGGGGGGGAGTGAATGGTCATTTTTCGGCCTTTTTTTTATTTATTTTAAAAAATTAAAAAAAATATCATAATCAATCATTTGATATATGACTCAGTAAGGTTCGCATTTTTTTTATTACCAAATTTATCCCCCGAAAATTACCCTTACTTCAAAAAAATATTTTTTACGTTACACATCTGTGTTCGGGTCAGGCCATTACACCATCCTGCCAAATTTCACCTGATTCGGTCCAGTAGATTCGGAGAAAATTGGCTGTGACAGACGGACGGACAGGAACACGAGTGATTCTATAAGGGTTTCGATTTTTATTTTTGTACGGAACCCTAAAAAAGAGGTGTAAATAAAGATAATATAAAAAATAACGTAAAAACTTGATCTTAGTTTACTTAGTTTTTTTACTTAGCAATTACACTGTTGTTGTTTAAATTTAGAACAAGGGTTTAGTCTACTTATATGTATTTAACTTTTATATACTAAAAGTGGCAGTAATCAAATATTTTAATTCAATCCCAAAAAATCGCAAGTTAGCGCGTTTTCAACAAAAAAATAGAGTGTCTTTGCTCACTTTTTACTTAATATCAGGTGTCCCATTTGCTTGTTCGCCTCCCTTTAATATAAAAATCTTACAAATAAATAAGAGTTATGTATGAGGCATGACCAAATGAAACATTTTAAGTGTCCGAGATAACTTTTACTCTGCAGCTTTAATCTGCTTACAGCGGTGATGTCAAAAATATAATATAATAGCCTTACATTGTAAAAATAAAAAGAGAAAACCTATGTCCAAACACTCCGTTCTGTAGTTTCCACTAAAACTTGATGCCTGTTGAGTGGTGGAACATTTCGCCGCGTTTTTAAGAAGATTTTAAAAAAATAAGCACATGATTTTTATTTTATTACTTTCCTGTGATTTGACTGTTTTATTGTTTTTTTTTTTAGCTTTTCATTATTTAATTAAACTTTAATAATACAACCTTAGTATTTTATTATTATTTTTAATTATAATTTATTATATAATAAATATAATATACATTTAAAATTGTATATAAATATAAAAATAGTTATTTTTCTTATTTAATTTAGTAGAAATGAATTTAATAAGGAACTGGGAATCGAACCCACATACTCCTAAGCGCAGTGACGAATTGTTATAAAAAAATCAAGAAACAACGTTAAACAAACCAGCTTCTGCAATTAATATATGGAACATGATATATTCTCGATATAATTTAAAGCTTTTTCGTTTGTAGATACATGAGAAAGCTTTAGATTTAGTTTATACGAGGTGTTTTTTATTTCGCTTGCAGGCTTCGAACCCACTACTCTAAGAAAGTCTAACAATTACTTTATGACGTGTATTTATTCTTCTGCATAAATTGAATTGAATTGGTATCAAAAATAAACTAAAAATTGACAAAATAATATCTCTATATTGTAAAGATGGTTTCGACGATTGAAGAGTTAATATTAGAAACTGTTTCTGACCATTTTATAACACAAGATGTCATAATATATGTATACAGTTTATAACAAGACTAGTTGATGCTAAAAGAAGTCAAGCTGACGCCACGCCGAAGAAAAACCCGCCGATAAAGCCGACTGAGCCTCCGCTGTTCCTTTTCACGAAGGACAACGTTTTGTTTACCATCTCCTGACTCCTGCCGAGGACTCTCTTCACTTTCACCCAATTAACTTGCACGTAACCCAACTCCGCGGCAAAATGCAGGAGAAGAACGCTACCACCGAGTCCAAAAGCAGCAGTTTTACCAACTTTGGCCACCCCTATACCAACTACCCACCCGCAAACGGTGCCTACTATTAAATTTACACTATTATAATTTTCTGGATAGTTTTCTTCTTCGAGTATTTCTTCTTTCTCGATCTCATCTCGCTTAGAAATGTTCCGCAAATCTAGATCCGGGATCGGTTTAGCCATCGAACAGCATTTTGGATGTTTCGTAAACTTTGATTTATTATTTATTTTGTAAATTCTGTAACACTCGGTTTTGGACGGTTCTGACAGATTCTTGCGATTACAGATTACGTTCTAAACCTTTGACTTTTACAATTTACTTGTCTGGACTTTTTGGTATATTTAACATTTGTGGCTATTTTATTATATTCGAAATAAGATTTGTGGTAAAAATAATATATTTTAAATAGATTTCTATATATTTATAAATGGACAAAAAAAATATAAAGAAATCTTTTAGATTATAATCTAATATATGATTTTTCTTTTGTTGCAAATATTGCGTTCACACTTTGCCTCGTTAAATCGGGGGAACAAGCAATGACTAGACATAGACACATCCGAGTGAAAGTTTAATAATTCAAAGTCATAAATGTAAGCCATTTTCTCTTCCAACATATCCTTTTATAAATAAATAACCTTACAACACTTTTAGCATCATAAGTATTACATAAAAAAAGAAAACTGTAAAGTCCACAAAAAAACAAAAAATCAGTAGTTTCTGAGATGAGCGCGTCAAACAAGATGTTTCTGCATTTATTATATTTGTAAGTAAATATAGATTCAAAAGACAAGAAAAATATTAAGCCACTGTGTAAGTGGAATAGAATTTAGTACAAAAGAAGTTATATATGTAAAAAATAATTAAATGACGGCTGTTGTGGCGCAGTCGTAGAGTTTAACTATAAACGTGAAAGTTCGTAGGTTCGATTCCCATGAGGGAAGGATTCATTATTCTATTTCCATTTTCATCGCTCTGGCAACTAGACAAGCGCGGCGCTAAGTTCCGCCACTGAGCACGCAATGCCTCGAAAAATGCGGAAAGCAGGGACTAAGTAACGGAGAGTGTTAACACTGGGTTAATATGGTTCCTGCAGTTCCCTCTGCCTACTCTGCCATGTGCGGGATGAAGCGTGAAACTAATTCTATTTACTTTTTTAAATTCATAACATCAATTTTACGTTTTATCAACTCTTGATACCCAAAGCTGAATGAATGAATGAATGAAATGAAATGAAATTAATGAATTAGGGTAGAACTGTGACGTCATCCTCATTGTAGGCGTACATTAGTATATGCACGAATTTAAAATTTGCATGAATTTTTGTATATTCCATTACTAAATGTATGAAGTATCATTTAAATATACTCGCTCATATTGTAAAATTTATCTTGCTTTCATTTCATGGCGCAGTGGAACAGCTACTGACTGATCGTAACAGTTGCAGGTTCAATCCTCATTCATCGCATTTTTTTTATTTTATAATGCAGACACATACAATACAGATTATAAGTACTTAATTTGTTTATAGTTTATACGTAAAGTTTTCTCTTAAAATAAAGATTTCCGCCTTTTAGAGAAAACCATATCAAAATATTACAAGAGCTATACGTGGAACATCGTTGGTTGCGAATTCAAATCCCATTTACATAACTGCAGTAGACTTAAAGAAATAAGTTATTGATATAAAACAACTGCATATAAAGATTTACATATTAATAATTAAGACAGTAAAATATCGTATTGTAAGTTTTTGAATTAATTTAAGAAAAAAAATTGTTTCAATTACTTGTATTGAGTCAACAGTTAAATAAATTATTTAATGAAAAGCAAAATCTTTATAAACTTTATAAATGAAGCCACAAACAAGTAATAACCTTCTTATTAATACTTAGATATTATTTTACTAATATTTATTTTGAAAAATCTACTTTTTGTTTAATTTTCAAAGCAAATGATAATAATCTATAATTTTAAAAACATCATATTATTTTCATCTAAAAAAAATATAATTCTGTCATTTTTAATCTGTTGTAGAAATCCCTATAAATCTCTGAAACTGCACACAAATCTACAAGCTTCAAGCTGCGAGGGAGATGGCGGGGACGGGGGAGGGAGGCGGAGAGTAAAGAGGGAGAGAGAGGTAGAGGTGGAGGTGGGTAGAAAAAAAAAAAACACCTACCGGCCTGCGCCGGCCGCATGCATGTTAATTTCACTGAATGTATTTTTTTCAATAAAATCATATTTCTTCACTTGTTAGGTATTGTCCATATGTCTAGCTATATGTATGTACACACTAAATGCCTTGCAACGTCACGTGACGTGACGCGACGTGACGCGACGTGACGTGACGTGACGCGACGTGACGTCACGTGACGCGAATCGTGAAAAATATTGAACACCTATTAAAAGCTAAAATTAAAAACTATCTAAATTTAATCTTTAAACGTACAAAGAGGTTTCCGTTTACAAAATTCCGAATGGCAGTATCCGAGTCCGCGTCGCCATTTGCATTTCGCATTTTGCGGCGCCGAAAATAGAAAGCGCGGAATTTAAAGCCTACTTAAGGAAAAAGAAAAATTAAAAAAAAAGACAAGAAATAGTTCCCTCTCGGACGATGCGATGCCTTCAAGTGTCAACTCGAGCTGTATTATAACCGATTTAGAGCCAAAAAGGCTATTATAATAGAACAATTTTAGAGCTATTCGAATTTCCTTAAAATTACAAAAAAAAAGCTCGAGTAAACTATATTTAGAGCTTAATTCGAGCTTCAGTAGAAACTCGAGCACTCACATACAGCTCGAGCATTTCAAGCCCCACATCGTCCACATCTGCCCCAAACACGCCGCTCGCTAGACGCTAGCGAGCGCGTCAACAACTATTACTATTCGATTGGTGTTACGTATATTACTGTAGGAACTCAGTTAACTATTGCACTCGATTCTTTCTATTGTAAAGATATCGTATCGATGTCTGGGATGAAGTCTCACCAAAAGTTTATAATATTATTATTATATAATAAATGAATTATTTTTATTTTTTGTTCGTTGAATTACTTATTCATATATTTAAATTCGATTTTATTTAAAAAAGGCAAAGGACGAACACTTAATGCCCGAAGAGTGTGATTTTAAAATTAATTAAAAAAAAACATAACAATATGTACTACTTACATATTGGAGAGAATATAAAAAAATGCACACAAATACACTTATTTAATAAGCATTTTTCATTAAAATATTACTATATATTTAAATAGCGAAAAAAAAAAGAATTTTCTTAGGATGAATCTGTACGACCTTTGCCTTTTAATTTTTTGTTATATAAATATTATTTAAAAAAAAACATACATTATAAACACTTGATGGACTTTCATTTGTAGCACATATGTAACACTATGTCATACAATTTTTATTTCTACTTAATATATACAAGAGCAAATTCGCTTCAAAGGAAGCAAAACGATGTTTCCTCGACGTTACTATCATTATGACGTCATAGAAACAACAAAGCGACCTTTTAAAACTATTTTTGACGCGATTTTGCTCTTTTGACATATTCAGTTTTAAATTACAATGTTTAGACCAAAAGAACCGCGTCGGGGAGAGCGGGGAGAGTTGGAGGAAGCGGAAGGAGAGAAGGGGAGAGCGGGGACTCGCGGCACTGACTGGAGGAGTACATTTCACATCTAAGAAGTCAAAAGAGGAAAATAAGAAAACTCGTATCACTTTAGATAGAATAGAAATATGCAGCACACGCAGCGCTAGCAGCCGACTCGGCGTGGGGCGGGGACAGCGGGGACAGCGGGGACAGCGGGGACAGCGGGGACAGTGGGGACAGCGGGGACAGTGGGGACAGCGGGGCGGATGGGGACGGCGGCGGGTGTATCAGACGGGCGCGGGCTGCGGCGTGCGGGGCGCGGGCGCGGGCGGGTCGGCGGGCGCGCCGTGGGGCGGGAGGGGCGCGGCGGGCGGGGGCTCACTTCGCTCGTCGTCGGCGTCGTCGTAGGCGAAGGGGCGGTAGGGGCGGTACAGCAGCGGCGGCAGCGCGCGGGGCAACCCGTAGGGCAGCGCGTGGGGCGCGTGGGGCTGATGGGGCTGGTGCGGCGCGTGGGGCTGGTGGGGCTGGTGCAGGGCGGCGGCGGCGAGCGCCTCGCGCGCCCGCGTCTCCTTCTCGCGCGCCGCTCTCTCTCTTTGTTCCTTTTCTCTTTGATCCCGTTCTCTGAAATTTGTGTTTCACAGTTAATTTAGGTGATCGAATTTTGACAGCTTTATTAATTTGTTACGAAACAGCTGCTTCCCTACCAGGTTGTCACAACACATAGACGGTATGTTCTACCGAAATATTATTATTTCTAACACTAGCAAGTCGAAAGCTTTTGAACACACTTAAATACAATTAACTGGTAAATAAAGTAACTGACCTCTCTCGTTCTCTCTCTCTCTCCCTCTCCCGCTCCCTCTCCCGCTGCAGCGCCATCTCCTTCTCGCGCTCGTCGTGCAGCGCATGCGCATGGGGAGCGTGGGGCGCATGGGGCGCGTGGGGCGCATGGGGAGCGTGGGGAGCGTGAGGTGTATGGGGCCCGTGTGGGGCGTGGGGCGCGTGGGGCGGGTGGGGCACGAGCGGCAGCGGCGGCGCGAGCGGCGGGTACAGCGCGTAGGGCGGCAGCCAGCCCACGCCCACGCCCACGCCCATGCCGACGCCGCCGCGGAACACGCGCTCTAAGTACATTTGCTCTTCCGCCGCTAGCCTGGCGAAAGCATGTTCGCTCGCGTCAACATCACAGCAGAGACATAGAGAAAGTGTTATATATAATTAAATAATTATTGTACATAAGTATTTAATTATACATAAGAGTGTCTCTATGTTTCTAACTGACAATGACAAATAAGAACTAAGTTTTCTAATACTTTATTAAATACTTTAATGTGTAATTATATACAATTTTGTTATTTAAAGAAAACCTCTAAAAAATTAACGCAGCGGGATCACTCAACCGCAGGAACTATATTAACACACTCCGTTAAGACACTCCGTTGCATACACTTTCTTCGTCCCCGCTTTCCGCCTCTTTCGAGGCATTACGTGTTGAGTGGCGGAACTCTTATACACGTTAACGTTGGCCTAGTTGACAGAGCGAAGAAAATGGAAATAGGAAAATCCATCTTCCCCTCATGGGAGTCGAACCCGCAAACCGTCACGTTTACAGTTAGACGCTACGCCTCTGCCCCACGATGGTCCTCTTAGACTTGCCTTACCTGTATTGCAACGCAGCGCTAGAGTACAGCGAAGGGTGCGCGTAGGGCGAGTACGCGGGCTCCAGCAGTGGGAAGGAGGCCGCCGGGTGGGACAACCTGTTGACAGTCGGTACTTACAAGTCAATTCGTTTGATACACCAAGATATCAAGAATCAGGTAAATACATTGCTGTAGGAGTCAGTCAGTCATCACATATGTATAGTGATGGAGTAATATGTGTGTGTGTGTGTGTGTGTGTGTATTGTACCTTTATTTTTTATTTTAATATGTCTGATACTCAAAAAGTGTTTGAATACATATATTATATCGGGTCGTAATTTCAAGTTGGTGTGGTGGTGGTTGGTAGGTGGTAAATTCAAAGTAAATTTAAAGTAAAGTAATGTATACATACGTAAATTATTAAGTAAGTAAGTTAGTAAATTAGTAGGCCAGCAAGTAAGTAAGTTAGTAAATAAGTTTAGTCCCCCGCCCCGACTTACCGTTCGTCAGGTCGGTACGGCTGGAACCCACTAGCGGGCAGGTGATGCGGCGACGCGCGCTTGGCCGGCGCCGGCTTATCCTTGGTCTCGCGCTCCGCGGGCGCTGCTCCTGCACACTCACGGTATCAGCACGCATGGGTTTTGGCATGGTGGGTTGGGTTCCCAAACTTTGAATATGCCAGTACGACAAACTGTACTATTACACACGTAATAAATATATACATATGTACAGTCAAAAATATGCGCATGTCTTTAAATTATTATCTGCATGTAGCCAAACGTTTGGGAACTCAACTCAACATTGTGTAACATTTAGAATAAAGTACAATATCTATATCATAGATATAAAATTGTCGTTAACAATTAGGTAAGTATATATAAGTATCTTATTTTAAAACTCCTGAAAGAAACGATTAGCTTAATCTATACAGGCAACAGTTTGAAACTTTCACTTAAATAGTAAACTACACAAACAATAGATACATTGACGTAGATTTTTATACAAAACTATGGTTGTTAGAGTGAATGTAACATTTACATTGTTATAAAAACGCCTAATATTGGAGACGAGTAATAAACACGTACGTATTACTTATGGACTTTGGAACCCAACAAGTGTGCACTGTTGGAATAATCATTTTCATACAACACATAAACTGAACTAAAAATAAAAAAAAACGCACGAGCAAAACTGCCTATAACACAAAGAAACGATTATCAAAACTTAAAATACAAGAGATGTCTTAAAATATCTTTTGTGTCAGTTTCGATAGCTGCTGCTGCCGGTTATAACCAGTTAAGCTCGTGTAGGGGAGGGGGGGTCGTAAGCGTGCCACTCACCGTCTTTCTCGGGGCCTGCGTTTTTCGCGAGCGTGCGGAGGGCGGCTGCGAAGGGCCCCCCCTTATTGGGGGCCAGGTCGGTCCGTTTCGCGATTTTACTCGCACTCACTCCTGTAAAGATAGAGAGAAGAGCTCAAATTTGTTATTTTAGCACGTTCTAGTAATAGATTTCTTATAGCATTTTGAAAGATACTATCAGTGGTATCTAGTAGTTAGTCTTGGCGCAGCGTCTGCCTGTAAATGCGACGTTTTGAGGGTTCGATTCCCACTCGGGGAAGATGAATTTTTCTATTTTCCATTTTTTTCGCTCTCGAACTAGTCAAAGCGCGGCGGTGAGTTCCACCACTCAACACGCAATGCCTTGAAAAAGGCGGAAAGCGGGGGCAGTGAAAGCAGCGACTAAACAACGGAGTGTCTTAACACTAGGCTATATGGTTCCTGCAGTTCCCTCTGCCTACCCTGCAATATGCGGGATAAAGCGTGAAGCTAAAAAAAGCAAAGTCGTTAGAAAACTGTATGAAAGTTAACCCCATGTTTAAAACGCGCCCGCCCGTAACGCTTGCATCTGACGGCGCGCACTGCGTGTGGGAAGCGAACTAACGGTTTTTGTTATTGACATGTGAATTGTAAAAAAATAATTGAATACGGCAATTTTAATAACTTTGTAAGGTTTCCGGTGGTTGGTTGGCTAATGTACTATATTTTGAATTATTCATAGGACTGAGTGTATTACATATCTCAAAACAAATAATGTAATATTAGAAAACTAAAAAATTTAAAAAAATAAACAGATTAAGTCCCGCTGAGTTTCTTGCGCGTCTGAGGCATTAACTTTAGCGAACCGGTGGTGAATTAAATTAATTATTTGACGTTCAAAAACAGAAGCTTGTACTTTTTATTTTGAATAAATTGTTTGACTTTGACTTCTATATTTAAATGGACACTATTATAATAAATACTATTATAATAATCGCTTTTTTTTGTAAGTCTCTAATTTACTTAAATCCAAAGACAAGGGAAATTATATAAATTAAGAACTTTGCCTAAAATATAGAAAATTGAAATACTGAACAAACACAATCTTGAAGAAATTAAAATTTATTTAATACCACAGTATTGGTTTTTGTGGTTGATTGAGAATCAAACGTGAAGTCTTTAGCATTTATATGTACCCTATACCTCGATCGGTTGGATACTAAAAAGTATCACATAAATGGTGATATTTTTTATAGCTTCACGCTTTATCCCGCACATAGCAGGGTAGGAAAGGGAACCGCAGGAACCGTAGGAATCTAGTGTTAAGATATTCCGTCACCACTTTCCACCTTTCTTCGAGTAATTGCGTGTTGAGTGAAGGACCTCAACACACTTTGTCTAGTTGCCAGAGAGAATAAAATATAAATCAAAAAATCCCCGAGTGAAATTCGAACCCACGACAGTTCGTGTAATTTTTTAAAGATATCATATCTCTCATACAGATATTCATTAGAGGCAAGTTCATCAAAATGTTGAGTTGAGCCCCAGCCAGCAAAGTATAAAGTTGCTCAACTATGACTTCGCTTTTGAAGTAAACTTTCATCCTGCAGAGTCACTAATTAATCATCTCAGACGTCTTATTAAGTAGCAAAAAACTTGGCGGCGCAGAGATAACGAGTCGTAACTTGGTTTAGATTTTGGATTTATGAACTTATTAAATAATTAAAATTTTATTAATATACAAGAGAAGTCGATTTTTCGTTTCCATTTTCTTCGCAATGGCAATAAAGCGAGGCGTTGAGTTCGATCACTCAACACGCAATGCCATGAAGAAAGGCGGAAAGTAGGGTCGGAGTGTCTTAACACTAGGTCCTGCGGTTACTTTTGCCTACTCTGCTATGTGCGGAATAAAGCGTGAGGCTATAAAAAAATTACACCTTCACTGGTCACTGAAACGACTAAGAGTAGTGGTATTGCCAAAGACTTTCAGAAGAAGACTTTCAGAAGAAGTTCAGAAATCAAGCTAGTGTTTGCGGCCAGTACTAAAATCGCTTAGTGTCATTTCAAAATCCATTCCACTGTAAGTACAGAGGGCTACGTTAAAGCGATAAACATTACAACAATATAGCCTATATACAACAATATAGCCTATAGCCTACATCAATAAATAGACTATCGAATAGACTATATGTGCGGGACTAGCCAACACTACAAGATGTTCCTATTTCAAGCTGTAGTCCAAATGCTTCAAATAAAATTTATAATATCCATAGCTCATATATGTATGTATATTATAATATTTACTTCAATTACTTTAAATTATACCTAATATTTTTAAATGGTGATCAAATCTTATAAAAATCAGGATTCCTCTAATCAACAGCTATCGTGGTCTTTATGGCGCAATCGCAGTGGTGAGGCCTAAACGCGATGGTTAGCGGTTCAAACATACTAGCGGTACAAAGTGTTGAATTTATTTTTAAGTTGAATACCTCTATAATATGTAATGCATCGATATCGGACATACATGTGAGAGCGGAGAGTTTTGGCACTACGTTCTCGCTTCTACACTTAGTTTTAGGAGATAAAAGGTAAAGCTAAAAAGCAATTAAAACGTTTTCAAGAAATAGATAACAAACACAATTTGTCTCTGACAAATTGTTTCAATTGAAATGCTTTTAGGTGTCACCCGATCGGGGCGACGTCGCGCCGCTCACTGGGTAGGTTACCGGTGAATGGTCAAATTAAGTAAAGATGACATTTCTGTTTACGTTTAAACTTCGCTTTTTGATTGTTAAGGTAAATATTTAGAAACAAATGTAGTAGATATAAGCCAAATTGATAGTGATGACTGTATAGTATACAGGTGTATGGTACAGTGAGGTCTTTGTCAAACTACCTGTAGGGTAAAATATTTCAAGGCCATATACAAAATCTTGTTAACAATTATCAGTCGTTTAGGTACAGGATCATTTTATTTGAAAAAAATTACTAGTTAATACTATCACATGTATATGGAAGCTTAATATCGTTATATGACTATGAATAATAGACTCGTTAATATAAGGTTTTCCAATAGGGACGCTTGAACTTTGACAGCTGATTGCGGCCACGTTGTTTGAATGACAGCTGTCAAATGCAGTGTGTGTATATTCATTCCGTCCTCCCAAACCACCATGGCAGGTTACAGTGTCGAGCAGCACGTGCAAATCATAAAATTCTTTTATGAAAATGGGTCTTCAGTTCGAGCAACGTTCCGCGCACTTCGCCCGTTTTACGGTCGCGATGATCGTCCTGCGGAGTCGACTATCCTTCGATTGGTGGGCAAATTCGAGCCAACCGGGTCAGTTAACAAGTTGGCCGGTTCCCGTGCGTCAACGTAACGCGAGATCTGCCGAGAATATCGCCGCTGTGCGCGACAGTGTCCTCGAAAACCCGCGGCAGTCAATTCCGCGTCGCGCACAGGAACTCGGCCTTTCGCTGACGACAACTTGGCGAATTTGCGTTGTGACTTGAGCCTGCACCCGTACAAGATCCAGCTGACCCAAAAGCTCAAGGTTAATGACCATAGGCAGCGCCGTGTGTTCGCTGATTGGGCATTAGAGCAGTTGGAAGTGGACGCCTATTTTGGCAAAAAAAATCATCTTCAGCGACGAGGCGCATTTTTTGATGAATGGCTATGTCAAATTGCCGTATTTGGGACGAGACCAACCCACACGTGGTTCACCAAGTGGCAATGCACCCGCAGAAAGTGACTGTTTAGTGCGGATTTTGGGCCGGAGGCGTGATTGGTCCGTATTTTTTCAAAAATACGGACGATAATGGT
This sequence comes from Dione vanillae, assembly GCA_037178615.1. Classification (NCBI taxonomy): domain Eukaryota; kingdom Metazoa; phylum Arthropoda; class Insecta; order Lepidoptera; family Nymphalidae; genus Dione; species Dione vanillae. Next base: position 132,838 of record JAZFAU010000272.1, read on the forward strand.
GTGGCCGTCACCGTCAATGATGAGCGATACCGGTCGATGATAACCAACTTCTTTTGGCCTGAAATTGAGAATATGGATCTGGACAACATGTGGTTTCAACAGGACGGCGCTACGTGCCACACAGCACACGCTACGATGGAAGTTCTGCACGATCAAGCGCCCTTAATGGAAAACCCCAACCCTATTAGTGTTTTATTATCTGTGTATAGAACATTTGGACTCCCGTGTTAAGCTAAGCTCTGAGTATGGGACCCTGCGTTCTTTTATAATGAAGGTAAAAGGGTGTTTAGCGAAACAGAGTCTCTAGTATCTGTCCAACCAACAAATCAATATTGATTTTTTCTTTGACTTAAATTTCCTATTTCAGAAACGTTATTGACTGTGTACATAAGATTCAACTACAATATAGTATCAAAGAAAGGAACAAGCTGTTATTAAAAAAGTAAGAAACGTCTTAACACAAGGCTTCTTCTTCCTATGCTATATAACGATACAGAGCGAAGCTTTTGAACTAGGACAAAAACACAATGAGGCAAATTAAAAATAAATATAAATATATGTAGTATTTACGTTTCACAGTTACCTAAGCATAGTTGAAAATGACAAAAAGCTCTAAATAACTACATAATAGAACACAAAAGCTCTAACAATAAACCTCACAAAAATATCTTAAGTTTCGGTACAATACCGGGCCTAGACACTACTTCTTAGTATTTGTAATTACACTAAGTAATCCATGTCTTGGGCGGGCGGCATCACATCGTGGACGGAGTTCAGTTTAAATGGATTGGATGTCTTTTTTTGTATGAAAATGTATGAAACGCTCCCTTTAAGTGACTGAGAAGTCTAAGCAAGACGCTCTAACAAGACGGCGCTCGTACAAAGTTTTTTTTAATTCAGGATTCTCTATTTTATTTCTAGTGTTGTAGAAAACTAGTGATGTGGCTGACTGTGTAGAGATAATACACGATAGGTGGCGAAACACACCGTCTTAAGCAAATAAAGTCAAACAAAGTATCATAAAAAATATAAATAAAGCCTATTATAGTATGAGTGCAGTACATGCAATATATATTTAACAAATTAAGTTGAATTTTAAAGAACGCATGGTAAAAAAGGGGTTAAAATATCAAAGACTGCGCTTAGTTGTTTCTTCGAACGGCAGGTATTGTAAAATAAGCTTAGTAAATATCTAAAACATATTGACTATCTCAGTATGGAAGTTTAGGTCTCTCATTATTTTGTAAACGACAAAATTTAAATAATTAAGTTTTTTCTTTCCTATATTTCATGATACTAAAAATCCTCTTTTTGTGCTCCCCAAAACTCCCCTGGAATCCTAATTTTTAATTTTAAGTGCGGCGTTTTGTTTTTGCTGTGGGTTGTCTGTTAGTCCATCAGTATCTAAAATATAATATAACATACTATTATATATTAACAAAGAATTTTGAGAGAACTTAACTTAAAAAATCACTTAGTGTTAGTTAAATAACCTAAGAGCATCAGCCACGGCCTATAAATACAGTAACAAGTAACTTGTGGCTCTACTGCTCGGTTAGTGCCTCTTGAATTAGTGTCGCACTGTCACTCACCGCACCGATTAACCATTTCTATGTCTATTCTAGTATACTATAGTAAATGTGATAATTCATACTTTAAAAATAGTCAAAAATCTTAAAATTTTACTATATTTATAACACAAATTAAAAAAACATAATACTTCAGACATATTTTTTTATTAATATACATAGCTAGCGAGCTCAAACGGGTTTACTACGTCAGGAGAATTACATTCACAATTATTAATTTTTACCCTATTCTTCAAACATCAGCAGAGAGAACCAAGTGCCAACTCATTCCACTCTCCGCTTTCCGACAAGGTTTAACATTTTGCGTGTAGAACCGCCGAGTTTAGAACACTTTTTTTATATAGATATAATTACTGACTGACACATATTATGTTTTAGGCCATTCTATAATAATTTCTCTGTCACAAGAATTTTTCTCAAGTATTAGAAAGATTAATTATTAAATTGTAAATGTTTCTGCGGCAGGACGACATCACTACAAACTAGCTTCAGCTTGGTCAAACGGTACCAACCATACCCTCTTGCTTATAGCTTTATTGTATCTACATTTTAAAATTTACTCGAATATTAACTGTGTCATATTTTAAAGGATCAGTTTAACACTCTGTAAGAATAGCAGTATTCAGTTTCTGAACACCCCACTAGAGATAAAGCGTGATGAAAGAACAAACTAAAAATTAAATAACAGAGTGTTCCAACTCTACACTTTTTTTGTAAAGGCAATATAATATGAGCGTAGTTACATAGAAAATAATTGAAAATAGACGCGTACTATAATCGTATGACTAAAAAGGTCACAGTCGCTTAACCCTCCAATTGACATCAGTATTAAACTGACCCGCGCAATTACATTGGGTACGTCCTCTCACGACCCGCTACATACAATTGTATTTTGTAGGACACTCATATGTTTAATTGAAAGAGTAAAGCTTCAAGCATTATTACTATTTATATGAATTTATTAATGAAAAATACTTATGTTTAAGACAAATATGTATCTAGATTAAAATATCTAGACTACTGGTCTTGATTTTGGTCTAACACGCCTAAATATATATCTAAATTAAAATATCTGAATAGTATGCCTTGGATTTGATCACCAAATACACGTAAAACGAATTAAGTGAATGTGTGCTAACTAGCCCGTTCAGCATTATCATAAGTGTGAAAAGTTGAAAGACTTTTGGCATAATAATAGTTGATTAAGTTATGAATGGATTATTATTTGTCACTTTTGTGGTTAGGTTTTCTTTAACCCAAGAACAAGTATTTATAAATAATAAAAGTATATATTAAAAAAAAGCATATAATATACTGTCGTTATGATATAAATTCTGTAATATTTAAGTACAACTCGAAGGTATTTGTTTGTTTAAGGCTTAACTACCATGACACTTAGTCATGCTGCGTTAAACAAACCATGGGTCATGGGTTCAATTGGTCAATTGACCATAAAGCATTGTATGCCGCCATTATTTTAAATTAACAAAGGGTACTTGCTATATGGACTACAAGGAAAAAGCTCGGCTTCGTCTGCTTTTATTATAGATTATTTTATACTTAAGAACAGCTTTCAAGTTTACTCTCAGTTCCTTCTGAGTCGCTAGTTAGCTTTAACTTAAAAGATTTAATTAGCTTTAGTTAAGAAACGATAAAACGATATATATATATATATATATATATATATATATATATATATATATATATATATATATATATATATATATATATATATATATATATATATATATATATATATATATATATATATATATATATATATATATATATATATATATATATATATATATATATATATATATATATATATATATATATATATATATATATATATATATATATATTGTCGTATTGTTATGGTTAGAATGTATGTTGAATTGTCGAATGAATATTTGTATTTTTTGAGTTAAATGTAGACAGTCCAAAAGTCCAGTTTTTACTATAATAAGCTTAAACATGTGTAAATATTAATACTGGATAAAATGTAGGTAACCACCTCTTTCAAATTGTTCTTAGGACTTACTCAAAATGTACACTACGAAGACGATTTAAAATCATCTTTCTAGGATCTTACCTGAAACAAAAAAGAAAATAGTTATTAGTTTTAATATTAATTTGGATTTCTGATTTTACATGCTATAACTAGAATAAGTGGATTCGAGGGTGGATTACTTTATAAAGGTTAAGTAAATTTATAAATAAATAAAAAGATATATAATTGCTAACAGTGTGTATATAACCTACTCATATAATAATAACGTCACGACCATCTTTGTAAATAAAAAAAATAAGCTAACTTAATTTTGGCAAAATAAATATAAAAAAATGAATTGAACTGTCTACCTACTAATATTTTATTTATATTATAAGATGGTAAACGAGCAGAAGGGCCACCTAATGCTAAGTGGTGTATGCCGCTGTTTCACGGCCTTATTCTGTGAGAGCCTGTAATTACCCGGTTCGAGCCTGGCCCTTTTGAACTTCTGATACTGGCGTAGTTTGGCTCTACCACTTAATTAAAGCTAATTCTACTCAAACAGGACTAAACAGAACCAAAAATAAATTGTTTTTTATAACTTCACGCTTTATCTCGCATATTGCAGGGTAGGCAGAGGGAACTGCAGGGATCTTATGGACCTATGTCCACTAACACTATTGTTAAGACACTCCGTTGCTTAGTTCCTGCTTTCTCCGTCCCCGGTTCTCCGGGGACCAAAAATCATGTCCGAAAATCGCCTAACACCCATATAGAGTAGGTTACTTAGACATAGAGCATATAAACTATTTTATTTCTTACAAAAACAAAAACAGTACATTGTTTATGTTTGAACCAGTCATCAGTCTAATAAATTCCATTGTTCCACTACAGGGGTGCATCCGACCCCGAGCACCGAGTGTCGTCGCCGAGCAATATCCAATTTGTACTCCCTCGGATCAGATAACTCCAATAGATAGAGTGTAAATAAAGTCACGAGTATTATGTAAGCGAAATGAAAAGACAATCCACATTGCATGGTTATGAGGGGACCTGAATAGCTTTATATAATTTAATAGCTCTATGATGAGAAACGAAATTTCAATTTAAATTTTTCATCAGGTAAAAGTGCTAAATGTACGATATTAAGACACTCCGTTGCTTAGTCCCTGCTTTCTCCGTCCCCTCTTTCCGCCTTCTTTGAGGCATTGCGTGTAAAGTGGTGGAACTCAACGCCGCGCTTTACCTAGTTTCCAGAGTGAAGAAAATGGAAATAGAAAAATCCATCTTCCCCGACTGGCAATCGAACCCAGAAACTGTCGCGTTTCAGGCAGACGTTGCGCGTCTGCACCACGACGGTCCTCGAAACAGCAGCATACACTTCGAAAAATATAATTTGAATACAAATATAATTTATATATCTAAAAATATCGTTTTTAGTTTTTTTCGTGTGACTGTAGTGATGACAATATTTTAGAAATATGATAAAATTTTATGTAAAGTAAATCGATAGACAAAATTCCATGTTTTTCGCTCTGGCAATTAGTTAAAGCGCAGAGATGAGTTACGCCACTCAACACGCAATGCCTCGAAAAAGGCGGAAAGCAGAGAACGGTGTGTCTTAACACCATGTTCCTATGGCACCTGCAGTTCCCTCTACCTACTTTGCTATGAACCCTGCTATGAATTAGATAAAGCGTAAAGCTAATTAAAAATAAGAAGTTTCTAGTTTCATGATACATTTTTTTTTTTTTTTTTTCATATACAGCTAAAAACCCCGTGCCAAGACACTCCTTTCTCCGTTCCCAAAGCTCAAAGAAAATACAAATAATATTAACAATAAACCATTCTCTTTGCAATATAATATATAATACCTACTTATCACGATCCACGGCCTCTAAATGCGAATTGAATTGACAAAATGCCAAAGTTGGGTCGGGACCCGCGAGGGGTGATTTCTCTCAAATTAACACTCGAGACGGTATTAATTATCGCTCGCCGTTACGCAAACACTTAACATCTCTTTAAACGAGAGGACGCGTGTTTCCTTACGTTGTGTTCAACTTAAGCACTCTTTTGTGACAGTAAAATACATTTTTTTTAATACTTTAAATAAAAACATAGCAAATTAAAACTTCGACAAAGAAATCATATTAAAAGAAATCATACGCAATTATATTTCTATTTCTATTTGTGTGTGTCAATATCTCATGAAATTTCCGAGACAGTCGTCACATTTTACTGCGGTAATTATGTTTGCTTTATGTGGATCCATCACATGTGGTACCGATCAGGCGTTGCGTATGCTAGTTAGAAGTATTACTCACTGAGGAAAACAGCTGCATATAAATAAAAAAAGCTTTTTTTATTATATGCCATAAATTGTAATTGATTCGATAAGAAATATGATGATCATCAATTACTACACGATTGTGGGTTCGATTCCCTCTGAGTGCATATAATTATTTTAATTTTCCCTTGAAGGCTCGCATTGAGTTAATTCACTCCAAAAAATTATGTCAATATCGGCCATAAAGTAGAGAGCACAGTGTTTTGAAAAATACATTAAATTATTCAACTAAAATAATATATACTCGTATTTCAATATATTTCAAAGCGTATAATGAAAAAGCTTCTTTATAAAAGCTTAAGCACGCGCCCGCCGCACATCTCCGGTTGACACGGATGACTTTTTAAGGATCATTGCTTCTATATTTACAGACGGTGACATTTGGTAATCATTAAAGTGTATATGTTTTTTTATATATATATATATATATATATATATATATATATATATATATATATATATATATATATATATATATATATATATATATATATATATATATATATATATATATATATATATATATATATATATATGTGTGTGTGTTACATAATGGATATATTCTTCTTCAGGCACACAAAGTTATAGAATAGAAAGCGCAACAAATAGGCTCTTAAAAAACGAGTAAAAGAACAATCGAACCGGAATGCTTACTTCCGAGTACAGTCAGGTTAGCCTTGGCCATTTCGATTTGACCAAGTGGACGAAGCTGTAGGCGAACGCTAGTACTAAAATCAAGTCAGCTATATTTACCAAAAAAATATATAAGTTCCTAGCTTTTGTTCAATACATACATATATTTCATTTAAAACAGATAAAAGTATAACGACCCCTGTTGTATAAACAGGAAGTGGGTTTTATCGTTTAATCATAAAAATCTCTTCTACCCGCGCTACCCCTTAACTTGGCAGTATTCAAATGAAACTGTATAAATTTTGTTTGAGGCCATGCGCGGCGTATTTACCACTCCACTACAAGTAGACGAGCACAACAAGTGTATGTATAGCGTGGTGCGCGCATGCGCGCTGCTGGGTAGCGCAGGACGCGGTACGGGCGATGAGAGCAAAGCGATTTTATGTGAATGAGTAATCGAGCTTATTGTGATTATCTTCAAGATAAACATTACTGTTAGTAAATTTGTATTAATTTAGATAAAGAAAGAATATTAAACTTGAATTAATATTAATCCTAAAATGTCTAAAAGGCAGTCGCACATCACTAGACCAACAAGCCAGTCAGCACGCCCACAATGAATATTTAAATATTCATTTTTTAAAAACAAGACCCGTGTCAAAGTAGAAAATTACAGTTCCTCCTAAAAAGGGTTGCGTAATAAACATGAGCTCGCATTTCTATTAAAAAAAGCAATCGCTAGTTGTCATAATTTTATACCACGAACGAGCGGCGTCGTCTGCGGCACGACGCCACCCGCCGCCCACTCTGCAAACAATAAGGCTACAAATGGACCACTTTCATGCCTACGAGAGTGCCTCTCCGAGCTTACACCCTCGGTGGGATGAAAAACTTTGTGTGTGCTAAAAATACCTTTATAGGTTATTCTTTGGTACCAAATCGATTTTAATGGATTTTGGAAAGATTTTCTTGAATATTGTCATGATTATTTTGTGTATGTATTAATCATTTTAACAACTCATTCATTATTACAAATATGAATATAGCATTACACATGCACAACAAATCACATATATATTTACATTGTAAATAATTTCAAATACTTATAATAAGAAAAACTTAAAACACAAAAGTGTTACATCTGTTACAATATTCTATAGAGACATAGCACTCTGTTTCAACTTCATTGGGATCAAGTCGATTACTGTTAGTAATCGCACACCCTCACCGCTTGCCTACACTTCGACGGAACAAGGTTTCATGAGCTCTACAATAAAGGGCGGACCAATCCACTGAGACCTCTGAACCCCTCGCGCCGGCTGTCGAGCGGCGGTGAACGGAAGTGAGCACCGTATGTTTAGAGGTCTGACAAGATTGGTTGGAGATACGACTTTATTCTTAGCGTCGAATCAATTTTCATCTTGGCGCCTCCATCTCTTGTGGCAGAGCTCTATCACAATGTAATAAAGTCTAATTCCGATGAAAGGGTTTTGTCAGGGATTACTGAGGACTTGTTAGGGTAATACGTGATTTGCGGCATCGCTCATAGGGTGGGAATTCGCGCCGAGGTTTGAGCCCGGTTTATTTATTGGCGTTCCGATTCTACCGAGGTAAAGAACGTATTTCGGTGTTAATAACGGGCTAACTCGAATACCGTATCGTGTCAGCGGTTAATTGAAGTCCCGCCCCGACACGCCGCTTAAATAATTGTTTGGAGATTTATAGAATAACTATGCTTACCTTGTGAATACATATTTAAAATACTAACTGATTAATTATGGAAATAGATATTTATTAAATAAATAACATCTATATAAAGTGTGCTTTTAATAATTCTAGAAATGTGTAATATATTTATAGTTCATACGAATGCGAAAAAATTTTTATGCAAAAATATTTATCTCTGCCATTTATGCTTCACGTAAAAGCAAACTAAAAGACACCCACTATCCGTGTAAATAACAATCTTTCGCTTTACGGCGTATTTCTCGCTTAGCGGTTCAACGCACCCGCCACCTGCAAGAGTCGGGGGTTGGGGTGGTTATTTTTTTATCGCCTCCGATGATCCGCGGGATAAGGACATCCGTGCTATTTTATACGGTTATCCGGTGCAGCCGGTGACCATAAATTGTAAGGTACTCGGATAAAATAATATTTTTTTTAATTTAACATAGTGAGTACTTTAGTTATATATGTAACTGATTATTACTTTCTACACTTTACACAGTATATTTCATATATTCTGTGTCAATGTTAAATGTTCCATAAATAAATGAAAATTATTAAGACAAATAGACAATATTGTCAAATCATAACAACACCAAACAGCTTCAGAAATTCTACGGAAAGGGCAAACCACAAATATTTGGCATCCGAACTCTAAACACAATCACATATTTCAACCGTTGATAATCCGTCTAATTTGAAGCAATAACCATTACGCTCTAAGTAAACATGGAAACAAAGCGTGTCTCAAATAGTCTTGATACGAGAGACGCACTACGGAGAGACGCCGCATCCGCGCGCATTACCGTATCATCCCTACCACTCGACACTATTACGACGAGCGTTATTGCCCGCCATTTAGCGATCTCATCGTATATATTTATAACAAAAATAAAATGTGAGCTTCACGTTTATACTTGTTTTCATGTTATATGAAGCGGCAAAGACGAGAGCAACTTGGTTGTTACGTGGCTACCTACTTATGTTACTTATATAACTTATACACTCATTTTTCTATTTAGCACTTTGTTCATTTACGCAGCTTAGGTTCAAGCATTCAAGATTTCAGGAAAAAAGCACAAATGAAAAAAAAGAACAAACAAATTTTTACTTCCGATCAAATTACAGCTGCCATATAATTACAGCATGCAAACAACAAGGCGCGAGTTCGCAGAGGGTATGGATAGGAGCGGAGGGGTGTCCGGGGGAGGCAGGGTATAAATCGTGAGTCGGTAATTGTCGGTGGGGCGAACGGCGACAAATCTGACGGCCATTTCCGACCGGATCGCGTTACACCCCCCGCAGTTCCGCCTCCCGGGCCGTCTGATTCACGGGGCCTTCCGTCTTCGTGTTAAGAGCTTCTTGAGTAAACATAAAATGTATATTTGATTAGCTTTCAGACCTTTTTTTCATTTATGGTCTTGTACAGTATTATAGTGAAATTTTTAGTTTTCTCCATGAAATTACTAACGTCCAAGTAATAATATTTTATATAACGCTTATATGATTGCTGATAAAAGAATTTCATTTTATTTAATAAACACAAAATTAATTAATTATACTATAAATTAAATTTTCCTTCTACAATCACATATATATATATACGATATTATTAAAACGCTAGTCGCTTATACCAAATACTGTATACTACAGAGCGTCGGGACGACCGTTTGCGCGCGCAACACGCTAGGGTGAGTAGCAGTTTGAGAGTACGCAGACAGTCTGTGTTTATTATGAACGCTTCTATTCCGCGTAAGTAGATACGCCTCACTTGTGTGCTCCGATGTGGATATATTTTTATTGTATTGAAAAACTTCTATATATATTTTAGTATCTGTCTCACTCTTGTACATATATGGATGGAATAATTTTACTTATGATAATAAATTTGATACCGATATTGAGTAATTACTTTATTGTAGAAAAAAATGCAATGCAATATGAAGGGTTTGTATTTTTTTATTTTTTATTTTATTTTATTTTATTTGGGAAACAAACAGTACAATTGGTCTTAACATTAGCAAATATAAATTAAATCACAAACCAATCAAGTTTCCACTTATAAGTTAATATACATTATTAGAGCAATAAAAAAAAATAATTAAAGTTAGAATGTCAAAATATAACAAAATTTAAATTTAAAGCTAGGTAACAATGAATAAAAATTAATAATTAAAAAGAAGTCTGTCTTTTTATGATTATAATGTTATTAGAGGTCTTGCATTTAGAAAAAGCTGTCTTGTATTTCAGTTACATGTAAAGAACAATAAGTTAAATAAAGTTAATGAGACATATATGTAATGATATATATGTGATACAGCATACATATGACTATCAAAAATCTCAACAAACTTAATTATTACAAAAATCGTTTGTAATTTTGACGCTTTGTTGGAATCGATTCGATAGTTTGTAGGCACGGGGGGAATCTTTTATTATTGGGTGATGTTTGTTCCGTTCTAGTTAGCACAAAAAACAATATATTGTCGATTTGTTGATAAAAAACACTCGTCAGTAGTAACATAATATTAAATATATGATATATGAGACAAGTAACTGTCCATATATAATTAATTCATTCCAGCCTTTGCTGCTCAGCGAAACATAGATCTTTAACGAGGATCAAAGATTTTGCGACCGGCATCTAGGGGTGTCTGGCGACCTTGACCAATGCACTATTGTAATTTAATAATCACCATGAAAATGGCGAAAAGCAGGGAACAGAGTGTCTTGACATCGTGTTCCTATAGTTCCTGCGGTTCTCTCTGCCAACCCTGCCATGTCTCATACATAAAGCGTAAAAAATATCAATACTACAGTTTTTATATCGTCAAACGTTTCCATCTTACATTTTTCTTGATTCTATTTACCTTTACCTTGATTCTATTTAAGAGGTATAAAGACAAATAAAGCATACACACACAAACACTTTGTCCAAAGTTCTTCTCTTAAAAAACTAAAATTACACCTTATTACACAAGTCGGTTCCACCTTTAACTTGTTTTCTTTAAGTATTTACAAGAAGTGTTCATCACTTGTCACTCAGAACGCATCCAAACATCAATCTTGATCATTTCGCGTTTTCTGAAGCGGGAGCGAGTCGTACGGCTGTCGTATTACAATCTATCACACGACGTCAATGTGCCGCCTCGCACCGGCTCGGTCGGGCTAACCGTGAGTGAAGCTTATAATTGGCGTAATACCAAGTTATTTATATATTTTTTTATAATTATTTTTTTATTTATGTATATTTTTTTAGTTTTACGCTTTATCCCGCACATGGCAGGGTAGGCAAAGGGAACCGCAGGAACCATAGGAATCTAGTGTTAACACTCTGTTCCATGGTTTCCGTCTTTGCCAGAGCGAAGAAAATGGAAATAGAAAAATCCATCTACCCCGAGTGGAAATCTAACCCACAAAATGTCGCGTTTACAGACAGACGGTCCTCTGTATATTTTTATATATATTATTTTTAAAATAACACTTTACCTAAGACATACATACATTCTTTATCCAGCATATAAGATTAGGATTACATGGAATAGTAGGTGCCAAAATAGTCCGTTCTCGAATTTAATACATTTAACAAAACACTGTCGAAACTCAACGCTACGTTTCAATGATGCGGGGTATTGAAAATAAGTAATAAATCTCTAAACGGAAGTGAAAATATTAATGATTTCCGCTATGGATAATCTAATGCCGAGTCGGAGTTGAATCCACAACCATAGAGCCAGATGCCGACATACTGTGTCACGATGGCCATATTTAAATAAATATTTTAAACAGTTAAAGCCACTGTGATACTCAAGATGTGCCTATATATTGTTGTACTACGCTTGGGTTGTATCAAGTATTATATTGTATTTTAAAATAAAGATTTCCACGTCAAAAATATTTTTAATAGAAACCTAACGTGCTAAGGTTTTATTGTAAAAATTTGTTTGCTTGTATTGTAAAAATTGTGTAACTAAGAAATATATTTTCATCGTAATGTCATAATTTTTAATTTTTATGACAAATTTCTTATCAATTTGTTTCTATCTATTAAGCTACCACAGGTAATATAGAGTCATCAATCTTGATAACCCCAATATCGTTAGAGAGCAAAAGTCGTGTCGGTGTCGTTACGCCATTAATCATTGCGCTTCTTCAGTATCCCTCGCTACAGAATTCCATTCGTGCGGTGAATCTTTTAAATTGTATAACACTATTTGGTTCGAAGGGTAAAGTTGGCAATTTCTATCAGCGCTTTCAAAGCTCTAATTTAAAAAAATAAAAAATAAAAAGCTTCTATTTAAAAATATAAAAATAAAAATAATCTCACGGAACGCGAGGGTAGTCAATTGGAATCCAACATAAAGCTATATTATTTAATTAAACAAAATTTACATACATATATTCTCCGACTTGATCTACATCCGCATACGTATATATGTTGAAAGAAACATATAATTACATACACACATTGACATCATCATAGTATCCATTTGCTCCGGTGTAATTAGCGTGCAGTCTAACAGTTTTATCACGCGGCCACATCTCTACTTGTACATAGATCACGGCGCGCCCCTGTCGTCTTGACGACGTGCCAATTAACCCGTCACGGGGGCCACTAGTGACGTGCGTGTGAAATGCTATTTAATAATTAATGGACGTTTTTTAGAACTACTTTATTATGTTATTGTTGTAACAAATGAATAAAAAAAAGTATGTCATAATAAAAAGAAATCGTATGGTTCTATTTTTATACTTAAAAAGGAAAAAAGGAAAGTCTTATTACTAAGTCGTATCTACATAACGAAAAACGCTATATATAGGCTATATTAAATCATGTTAATTGCTATACAGTACGTGCATTTACAAGTACCTCGTACTTAGAATGTGTCAAACGCAACGCTTACTTATATTTAGTAGATCCCAGTTGCAAAATGGCAAAGTTCACAAGTAAAACCTAATATATACTGTATATTACTTTATACTAGACAAGAAACTACTTAGCATTCCTTACATTCACTCTTCGGCTACCCAGTAGCGCCTGAGACTTGCGACCCAAGTATAAGATACAACCCATATAAAGCATTGTTTTAAGCCCTTTAAAGCCCTTCAAATTCATAAATTGGGCTAGTATACGTTACAAAATGTGAATGTATATATATATATATATATATATATATATATATATATATATATATATATATATATATATATATATATATATATATATATATATATATATATATATATATATATATATATATATATATATATATATATATATATATATATATATATATATATATATATATATATATATATATAAACATAAATAAAGTATATAAACAATACATTAACCGTCCAAATAAACAATAGCGCGTTACCATAATATTTTTGTTAATAGTTAATTAGTGTAAGAACATAATCGACGGCCGGCGTTAATTTAAAATGTATTGAAATCATAATTACTTTACACACGTAACATTTAATCAGAGCTGTAATAACTACGATGAATAATAAATAGATCAATTATACGGCCACACACAGAGACGCCCATTTGTGTTTAACTCACATTAAACGTGTACAAATCAATACAGTAGTGATGTAATCTTGGAAATTTAAATTTTCTTTCAAAAATATATGAGTGGTACAAAATTATAGTGAAAAAGCATTTTATCGTGTATTAAAATATCATAAAGAATTAAACTTATAACACAGTCACGTCTATCTCAACATAGTCGCATCTATTTCTCGCCTTATTTTTTATTTTAAGCGGCAGACCTCAACGCCACGCTTTGTAAGAGCGAGAACATGTCATAAGATTTGCCTCGATTGGAAATAGAACCTACAGCCATCGTGTTTACACTCACAGTTTAAAAGTAAATACTCACCAGGGTGCGGATAGTAAGGTGCCCCAGAGTTCATCGTGGGATGCGGCGCCCTGTACTCCATAGCACAACACTATTCAAAAACTCACAGGCACATCACTTATCACAGTATCGAGTCGACAATCGATATGTACACCGTGTACAACACTAGTGTCCGTCTGAGGGTGGTTAGAGCGTACATTTTTTCACGGCACTCGCAATTTCCTGCGGGATCGTTTTTTTTAATTGAACTTGCCGTGCGCCTTTCTACTCTGAATAAACAAGGCTTAATATAAGTTTAACGGGGTACTATTTTCTGTTCTTTGTTCGCATCGCTTCCTGTGTTTGAGAGTTAAAGAGTTCTTTAGCAACAAGGAAAAGTGAAACTAATACTTAGCATTAGTTTGTCACTTATTATTGACAGACCTTACTAAAGCCGCGATTCGTCTCCTCAATCATCGGAAGTAAAAATAATTTAATACAATACCGCACAACTAACGCCTACATAGTAAACCAAACATAGATTTACGCCATTAATATTGTTAATAATATAAAATTTAAGCGTCCAGTAGAACCCTACGATTTAGTACCGCTCACAATACGGCGTTCGAGCTCACTAGACTAGACCAGCGCGAGCGAGCCTTGTTATAAATTTAAATTGAAAACCATTCAAAAGCAACAATATTAAAACGCCGGACCGCGTACAGATAAAACTAACAAATCCACCTCGCGTTATAAATCGTAGATAATATAATCTGTCATGCACATTGAAACGCTTCTACGAGCATAGCCCATACTGTAGAGTCCACAATAAGTTTATTTAGCTCGCTGGTGATGTATTAATGAAGAGATATGTTATATCGATATTTTAGAATTTGCAACTACAGCAGCAAGCTCTCAAATCTACCTTTAGAATAAAAAAGAAAGAGTTTTTAGTATACAATGCAATCGTTTGGATTAAATAAAAAATAAATCCTTTATTCATACATATATTTAATAAGCATTTAAGGGATTTGAACTCTAAGTTATTGTAAAAGTAAGCACGTCTGTGATAGCGTACTTCATTATCGATATTTTGTATTGTCACTGATGTAGCGCCAGTGTCTGGCGTCGGCTATTATTCTTCACTCTAGTAAGAAATGTATTATACAATATGGGCCTCATAAATAAATTTACGAACAAGTTGTATAGACTGAGACGTCCATTAGTGTGTATTAAAAGCTTCGGCGAAAGAGGAGGTTGAGGGTTCGCATTTAGCATACAAAATGTATGTAAATACTGTAAAAATAGTACATAACTCTACCGAGACGCGATACTTGTTTAATTACACAACATATTATACGAAGCCTACTTTTAAAGTCATCAGTTATAATAATAATAAAGACACTAAGATCTGAGAGATCTATTTCAAAATAAATTTATCCCACAAGACAACATCGTGAAGACCAACGTAACTTATTTTAATTAAGCATTTCATACGCCTCCGTGTAATGGAGAACTGGAAAATTGGTGCAAAAGAAACGAGAATAATCCCGCGGACGGCGGCGCACGTACGTCGAGCCGACAGCTGCGTCTCGAGCCGAAAAAAGTTTAAAACGATAAATAAACGAGGCGGGAGGAGCGTGGCTATTGATTCTATTATGACGTTATCCGGTTTGGTGGCTGGCTTCTTAGAGACTGTGGTACACTCTACGACAGTCTGTTGTACGTAAATCATAACTTTTTTAATATTTTATTACAGAAAATATGAGTGACACATCGATAAATATAAAGCTTCATGCAGAAAGCAGAGAACGGAGTGTTTTAACACTAGGTTCCTATGGTTCCTGCGGTTCACGCTATATCTCATATGTATCACCTTGCTGAGGGAACCTAGAGTTAAGACAATCTTCCACTGTTCTCTCCATTTTGGTATAATAGTTCTCTCTGTTAAATGATTACATATACAGTTACTAAAGTACATATAGAAATTATTGTTTATATGATTAATAATTATTATAATTCAATTATCATAAACCATATAAACAATAAATTTAGTAGTTTATTTAGGTCCAAGGTGGAAACAATTTGGCTTCCGTTGCCCATTCCTGATTGTAGACCGGCGCGTGCTCGCCGTTATAGCTCAGCTCTGCATGACGTTTGACTTGTGTTTGTTGTCGGATTGATCACTTTGCATTTATAACGGATATTTGGAACGAAATGCTATTTTGCTATTCGTATGTTTTCAACTGGAAAGCTTTTGAATTTAGTGGATGTTATTTGTTATAGTTTGGAGGCATTTTGGGCGGTTACATTTTATTAAAGAATTACTTTATACGTATATATGTATGTATATAATTTAAAGTGTCAGTGTAAAAAAGGAAGAGGCGAAAGAGGTATGCAGGGACCGCAGCGTTTGGTGCTCCGTTCTCTCCGACTACCCCGCTAGGGATAGAGCGTAAAGATATGTATGTATGTATGTAATTTAACGTTTAAACGAAAATATATGTTTGATAATGTGTCTCATATATTTTTAATATTATTATATTTTATAAAACAATAACCACAGATTGACGTAACATTTTACAAACACAAAATATATATCAAATTTCGATAACCATACAAAGTAAAAAGTAAAAATCCCTTAACATATATACTCGTCTCCCCAAAACCTCCAATAACCAATTGAAAATCAAGGAGTGATCCTTGAGGTGTCTTTAAATAAAGCAATTATGTCGTGTCGAGATAATGAATACGAAAAAGAGTAGCGGAACGAAAATGTTTCCCCGAGGCAAATTATTAAACGGCGAGGCGAGGCGGCCAAAAGTCATAACATTTCATATCGGATGTACGCTTGTGTTTTATGTAGCTTTTGTATGTATACATGTATGTGATGTAGGAAAAGTGTATGACGCCTTCGTGACGCTATTTAGTCGGGACTTTCTGTATCTTTGTTCGCAATGTTCATGGATTTAATTGCAGCTTTGAAAGGAAGTAAACAAAACGAAAAATGGAGAGTTAAATTAAGGAGTTTTTGAAAGTGTCAAAGAGTGTCTTTAAATCTAATATATCTATAATATTTAGTAATAGTCGGAGTTTTTATAGTAAATTTAATTTTTACGGAGTGAAGTAACAATGGGTTTTTTTCATAAATACATTAATTGTTTGTTAAATGAATGTCGAAATGATCTAATCATGTTATATATATATATATATATATATATATATATATATATATATATATATATATATATATATATATATATATATATATATATATATATATATATATATATATATATATATATATATATATATATATATATATATATATATATATATATAACACGCATAAGAGACACACATTGAATATAATTAATCAGTTGTGTATCAAAATTGAATCCAGTTATGGCATATCAATATTGATTGAGGCCGAGCCGTCTGCGGCCGCGGAGCGTACCGTACACCGAACACGCGGACAAAATGATTATATGACAGTCATTTTATTTAATGCACTACTTTAGTTTTACGCTGTATAACAAAGTGGAGATTATAGTCGTCTACAGACTCGTCAATATTGAGTAAGTCATTTAAGACCTTGTATGTTAAATGCAGAACTAAACTTCGCCCATTGTCTTACCAGAAAAAGGAAATATAAATAATTAATTACCTCAAATGAACATGAATCCACAACAACGGCGTTAATACCTAGACGGTGTCTAATTATGTCCGGTTCATCGGTCTCAAGTTAGTTTTAGAACTTTTTTAGATATAGTTTTAATATATTTAAGTATAAATCATCAAAAATCAATAATAAGTAGCTAAAAACATTGATATATATATATATATATATATATATATATATATATATATATATATATATATATATATATATATATATATATATATATATATATATATATATATATATATATATATATATATATATATATATATATATATATATATATATATATATATATATATATATATATATATATATATATATATATATATATATATATATATATATATATATATATATATATAATATATATATATATATATATATATATAAATATATATATATATATATATATATATATATATATATATATATATATATATATATATATATATATATATATATATATATATATATATATATATATATATATACATATTTTTCAAATTTTTCGTTAATTTCTCCGCCAATGTTATATAAAATAGATTCGAAAATAACACTTCTCAGCTAGTGGCTTTGTATGGTTATTAGAATTAAATATAAATATAAACAGCAAAGCTTCTTACATTCTATGAACAATATATTGACAAACACATATATACATAACACCAACTTGCTGTAGATTTTATCCTAATTGAAGTAGAATTTATATGAAAACTACTTGTAACAGTTGTTGCTTTAACACGAAACGATTTAACTGTAACGTACATGGATTGCTTTTAGTTGAGTTTCTTTATATCCCGCATATAGCAGAGTAGACAGAGGGAACCAAGTGTTTAGACACTCCGTTCTCTCCTGTTTTTATAACACTGCGTGTGATGTGGCGGAACTTAACGCAGCAACGAGTATTTGCTTCATTATTTATCAATATTTTTATATATCATCATGCATTTTACAAGAGCCACCTACTCGCCACCACCACTACTAACAAAATGGCATATGAACTAACATTTAATCGCCCTTTTAAGTATATATATATATATATATATATATATATATATATATATATATATATATATATATATATATATATATATATATATATATATATATATATATATATATATATATATATATATATATATGTATATATGTATATATATATATATATATATATATATATATATATATATATATATATATATATATATATATATATATATATATATATATATATATATATATATATATATATATATATATATATATATATATATATATATATATATATATATATATATATATATATATATATATATATATATATATATATATATATATATATATATATATATATATATATATATATATATATATCAACTAATATCAACTAAATCAAACAAAGCCATTACTATAACTGACGCGTGTTAAGGAAATATAAAACTGAATTATATATCAACATTCAAGTATCGTTTCTTTGAAACTATATGATTTATGTTATAATTTACGATTTTTAATAATTATTACAAATAAAATTAATTACTTTGTCTTACTTTTATTAATTCACTTAAAGTGACAAGTAAAGTTTCAATATATCGTTCTATTAGCTTCACGCTTTATCCCGCATATTGGATACCTTCCAATGGATACCCTCCTGGCAGAGGGAACTGTAGAAACCACATGAACGTCGTGTTAAGACACTCCGTTGTTTAGTCTTTGCTTTTTCTGTCCTTGTATTCCGCCTTTTTCGAGGCATTGCGTGTTGGGTGGTGGAACTCAACGCCGCGCTTTGTTTAGTTTCCAGAGCGAAAAAAAAGAAAATAGAAAATACATATTCCCGAGTGGGAATCGTACCCTCATACAGTCGCGTTTACAGGTAGACGTTTACGCCTCTGCGCCACGACGGCACCTACATAAAACATATTACGCCTTTTCGTTAGAACCTAACACTACACAATATACAAGACATTGGCATATACCAAAAACGAACTCACAACCATCTCGGGCAATTACAAATCAAAATAACAAATAACAGGAAAAAAAAACAGTGTCCGCAAGAGTGAGCAATTCACAGTCACCGCCGCGGCCGGCATCGAGTACAGTGGCGGTGGCGACGCGGCTAATACCTCCATTATTAAAACATAAACTTCGCCACTCGACAGACGACCCGCCGCGCGACCCGAGCTACGAGCGAGTAGCGGGAATTGTTATACTACTTAATTGGTGTGCATAATTGTTATTTTCCACTTATATTGTAAATATAAATATTTTATTAAACTAGCGTAAATCATTGTTAAATAATTTTAATATGAATCGTGTGTTTATTATAATTAAAAATTATTAGTTAAAAAAAAATTTCATAAAAAAAATCAGCAGCAAAATATTAAGTAATTTTTAAACAACACTATTATAATATATCAAATGTGACAGATAGAAAACGCAGCGAATTCCGAACGCAAACACTATATTATACACGCACTGTACAAAAACCTCTTTTTAAATCCAAAATAAAATTAAAAAAAAAAATTAACACACATACATACAAATAAACGTATGCACATACAAAGTCTAAATTCAATTATCGATATACCGACGAGTCACTACACTACGGGCCGGCGGTAGCGGCACCACACGTCCGGCCGACGCGACGCGGGATGCTCTACTGTAGAGGCATCGGGCGTGTATAAAACGCGCGTGCGCTACGAAGTGTTGCAACACTTTCGAAAAATACACCTTAAGCGTATTAGCCGTAGGTTGTTATCAGCTTATCATTGACAACAGACACCTGTAAAGTAGTGCAGGGGTCGGAAGTCCGTGATGCAGTGTCATTTCCACTCTTTCCACACAGCTTCCCTAATAAAATTGAGATTTGCCCCGCGCTGGCTGCGGACCGATTACGTCCCAAGCGTATAAATAGCCCGCCGCATCGATGTTCCGCTGCAGTGTTTACTTATTCGACTTCACAAACAATTTGATCGGGCTGCACGCGTTTTGTAATTAACTAAATAAACCCGTGGATACGTAATTCGTAATTGAACATTAATATTAATTAACATTATATCTGACGCTTGTTGTAAATTTATTACTTATGTTAGAACATCGCATATGGCTTTTGTCTGTCCACGAATAAGTAAGATATATAAGCATTATCATTTAATAGCATATAAGTTAAATATTTTATTACACACTGTAACTTTAAAGTAAAACATTAGAAAACCTAAATAATTATCAATAAAAAATGCTTTAACAAAATATGAGCGCATAACCAACTCTTCAGAGTCAGAAAGGCGGAATAGGGCGCAGGATTTAATCATAATTATGATACAATATTGACAGTAGAGTAACGGTGTGGCGGCGTGACGGCGACGCGGCGAGGGGTATCGACAGCGAGCAATTCACAGACATCACCGGCTGTTGCGTTCACTAGGGACGCGGAAGTGAATCATTTTTCTATCGATATTGATATCCGAGATATTATTTTTTTATCACTTATAATAAATTTATTTTTTTGCAATTGTAAGCCATGTTAAAACTTAAAGAACATACATAGCACACTACAAAAGCCACTAAAACGCGAATTAAATGTTGTATTTAATTAGTCTAAATAATGTATAATAAATGATTTGAAATGCAACTATATTACCAATAATATCTGGCCTTACAGAAGCTGTATTCACCTAAAACAACGTCAAATAATTATTTAATAAGCTTCGAAAAAGGCGGAAAGCGGGGATCGGCCACTCTTCACACTAAATCTCTAAATTCTTGTGGTCTCCTCTGCCTACTCTGCTATATGCGGGATAAAGCATGAAGCTAAAAAAAAACAAATAATTTTAATACGAACTTTACAAATAACAACCATTTATTAATACAAATGTATCGATATACATAAGCCTTTTAAAGGCACAATGCTACCATACTGTCTATACTGTTTAATTCGAGCACGCCCGTTACCTACTGATACAGAGGTGGAGCGGTGAGGCCGCGCTGTCGTGTCAATACAACGTGACAGATAGTGGCATATAGTATTCATAACGCAGCGAAATATAATAATAATATATGTTTTAATATGAGCAATATCAAAAGGTTAAGTTTATTTTATAGTTTTAATGTTTTAATCGTTATAGCGATACATCACTAGTGTGTTTAGAAACGTTATTTTTACTATAGATACTTTTGTCATATTTTTAAAGTTAGTTAAAAATATTGTATTTACTTGATATTTTAAATGCGGGTAAAAGGCAGAACAAACTTTATCTCAAACACTAAGTTGCCGATTCCCGCCCAATATTCGAGACGCAACGCAATCGTTATGTAGTTATACAAATATCTAATAAATATATATATATATATATATATATATATATATATATATATATATATATATATATATATATATATATATATATATTTATATATATATATATATATATATATATATATATATATATATATATATATATATATATATATATATATATATATATATATATATATATATATATATATATATATATATATATATATATATATATATATATATATATATATATATATATATATATATATATATATATATATATATATATATATATATATATATATATATATATATATATATATATATATATATATATATATATATATATATATATATATATATATACTTATCAGCTATCCGCACTATTATACATATTCAGCACTATCGTAGCAACAATACATAAGACTGCCCTACACCGCTAAGAGGCTACAGGCAAACACCCTGTACCCCACTTCGTAGCTGTTAGCTACGCCGTATTATCCCTACTAACCACTGTGCTATACGCATGCGCTCTTTGCATAGTGTAGAGCGAATGTTATGTAGAAGTGGAATGTAAAAATAATAAATTAAACATTTCTTATATTCAAAATATAACTAAAATATGTTACATTATTATTGGAATCAGTTTACCAATATGTAATTTAAATTATTATCTCCAAATCTGTATACGAAAT
This sequence comes from Dione vanillae, assembly GCA_037178615.1. Lineage (NCBI taxonomy): Eukaryota > Metazoa > Arthropoda > Insecta > Lepidoptera > Nymphalidae > Dione > Dione vanillae. Next base: position 155,654 of record JAZFAU010000272.1, read on the forward strand.
GACAAATTTAAACATAACTTACCTCAACTATAAATAACAGAAATAGCTGCATTTTTGTCTTACCTGTAACAAAAATTAAGTAATGCGTTAATATATTACTAGACATGCGTACATATTAGAAATAAATTAATATCTATCTAAGATGAGAAGAACCTGGGGGTTCCTAGTTTGATTTCCAATTTCTGCTCATTTCCATTAAAGAAAAATTACGTAATATAACAAAGGAAAAGCTTCAAAATTCTTTCTTTCTTTTTCTTATTATATATGTATATATATATATATATATATATATATATATATATATATATATATATATATATATATATATATATATATATATATATATATATATATATATATATATATATATATATATATATATATATATATATATATATATATATATATATATATATATATCTTTGGCCATGTCTATTGCAGCTCTACGTCTACAGTGTAGAGTCGGCGGGGTGTGATTGCATTAACCGCGCGCCCCTACGTGTACACTAATCATACGACGCCGCGATTATGTTTCACTGTTATATTTAGAAAAAGCTTCCGTCAACGTTAAGTCAAATATAAATATGCATTGAAAAAAATCCTTCCTTCAAAATTTACCAATTATGTTTAAACATAATATATATATATATATATATATATATATATATATATATATATATATATATATATATATATATATATATATATATATATATATATATATATATATATATATATATATATATATATATATATATATATATATATATATATATATATATATATATATATACTATGTAGATATAATTTTCATTCCTAACAAGAATTAAATTTACACCTTAAAGAGTCATTCATCACTCTACTAAACTACGATTGCCAGAAAAACCAAACCAAACCATTCACAATTTCATTGAAATATAAGCTCTAGTGAAGCATAAGCTTCTCGGCGAGTTTTGATCCCGTTAGAGTAAGGGGGATTAAAAGTTAATAGCTGTATTAATAGTACAGATCGGGGGAGACTTGCCGTTGGTAACATTATACGTACACACGGTTATTTATAATAGGATACAAATAGACTTATTAGAGCTGTGGAAGCATTTATAATGCTTTTTTCAGATATTCTTTTTTAAAAAAAAATCGAGATCAATTTCGTATGTGGTATTATGAGAATGGCGGAACACAACGCTGTAATGTAGTATCAGAGCTGAGAAATTAGAATAATATATTCTCCTGAGTGGGATTGGAACCCAAAATCCTTCCAGAGACCTTCAACGTCTACTTATATATTTACATTTATCAGAATGTTTCACAAAAAAATCACGATTAAATTTAATTTATCGTAAAGCTAAATTTAATATTCCATACAAAATGTACAAAGAAAGATGCTCCTAAAGGAAAATTAGAGAAAATCATTTCATACTGAGCACGTAACGAATAATCTCAGCGCAAGACCAAGCGGAAAGCTTTGGAAGCTTTCGCAAAGTGTAATTAACTTGTATTAAGAGTAGATAAGAGTTAGCTGTTTAATGAGTTTTGTGAAAGATAGTGTGCAAGACAGGGAGAGAGAGAGAGAGAGAGAGAGAGAGAAAATAAAATTGTATCTCTGTTAATAAAAATTGTACTTTAAAAAGATCTTTTTACTTAAAAAATAATATCTATTATGATAAATCGCGGAACTGAGTGGCGGTAGACTGAATAATCAATGCATACAAAATTTAGGATATAAAGTGGAAATCGGAGTGTTCAGACACTCTTTCTACAATATTATGAGAAAAAACCTATACTGCCTTTTTTATAAAACATTTATGCCGCAAAAAACGATTTAGAAAATTTGTCACATAATATAATTAAACTACATCATCAATCACGATAGAGCAAAATGGATAAAAGACAGATTACGGAGAAAATGCGAAAATTCAAAGTTAATAAAGTTCCAATATCCGGTACCCGACGGCCTCCCCGTCGAGTGGCATGTCTGCGGAATACAAAGTGGGGTACAACGCAGCCTCTGTAGCAGCTCTGTCGGCATTTTAGACACTGTACTTCTAATCACGACAACATCGCATCCTGCTCGCCGCTTTTGTGGAACTAGTTGCGATATGGTAAATATCGATGGACACTAATAGATAACAATAGTAATTCAATTAAGAAATAACAAGATATTTATTATTTTTTCATTCGGTTATGAATAATTATAAGATATTTTTGTTTATTTTTATAGCATCACGCTTTATTCCACTCACAGTAGAGAAGGCAGAGGGAACTATAAAAACTGTGGAAACCTAGTGTTAAGACACTCCGTTCTTCGCTTCCGCGTTTCCGTGGGATGATGCGTTAAGTAACTAGTTGTTAGAGCGAAGACAATGGAAATGAAAAATCCATCTTCCCCAAGTGGGAGTTGAACCTCCACCAAACCTAACCAAACCTCCTACTTCTACCTACTTACTATTTTTATCATAAATAGTGAAATTCATATTAAAACTACACACAAAAACTATCATAACTTTCAACTCAATATCATAAATCAAAAAATAAACAACATAAACAAAAACCCATCGATATCCCATAAGTCCCATCACGCGCCACCCACTTAAAGTACAATCGCCGTGTAAATAATTCCATCTAGCGCAGAGTCCGCCGCGTCGTAGCACCGAGGGCCGGCTACGACTCGTAGTCGGGAATAAATAATTTATACATCACAAATGCCTTCAAGCGTAGTAATACCTATTTCCATAAAAAGCATCGCGTCCCTAAGAATATAACTTGACTTTTATTTGCTATGAAATTGTTTTTTTGCTTTGCTTCATTTGCTTTCAAGTGCCATTTGATTTAAAAGGATAATGGATATTTTTTAAAAAATACGTTTTTTTCTTAATATTTTGTAAAGAATGCAATTATGCTTTTTACCTTGCCTTGCACCAGCGCTTTAGTCTTGACTAAGTAACGGATTTTAATGCAGTTTGTACTACACGGCATGTTATGAGAAAGGCAGAAGAAACGATGAAGTAATGAAAAATCACTCCGTTCTCCAATATACATATTCATCATTATTTGTACCAGCATGAAAATCTAGATACATTTATAATTGCCGTATAAAATTTCCAACCCGTACTATAATACAAGCAGAATGAAGTGACAAGTTCCAGCATCTTAGGTTTACAACAGCATTCAAGTACTCGGACCGCCGTAAAGGAGGCCACTAATAAAACCTTAGAGAGTCTACCCGACAGTACGCAGTCGTTACGACACCGGCACGTACCGAGAGAGTAGAGTAGACAGTATTTCTACTGCGCATGCGCTTTAATATGGCCCGTATCCAATGTCGTGTTAAGAAGTTATGCGACTGTTTTGCGTATTTTTACGAAATTTTTCAGGAATTAAAAAATTTCAGCAATTTTATTTTCAGTGCACATTTTTCTATATGTAATATGGTTGGTAGATTGAGCCTAATATTTAGACATTCTATTTTAATCTAAATTTTTTATTTAAGAAAATATGTAGTTTTTTAATATATGTATACTTTCTTGTAAAAATATATATATTTCTAACATTTAAATTTGTATAACATTCAAACCTACAATAAAAAAGCAATTCGCTCCACACCAAATGATCATTTGAAATAATTACAAAATGAAGTGAGAAATTACAGTATTCATAGTACTAGTATGATCATAAAACAGAACATAAATAAAACCTGAGAGGGTCTGTAGGCAGTCGTTATGACAACACACTGCACGACAGCGCATGTGCAGTAGATGTGTGTTTCCATTGCCAAGATATAAGGCGACTCAGTTTTTCTTATAATCTCATAATATTAGACAACATTTAACATTTCGTAAGTTACGCTGGTAAGTTAAGTAAATAACGAGAAATGGACGTGCCGTCATTAATATCAGATCTAATAAGTAAAACAATTAACTAAGTACAAATATTCATTTTTTTTATGTCTTCACGCATTATCCCGCACATAGCACGATACGCAGATGGAACCGCAAGAAACGTGGGAACCTCGTGTTAAGACATTCCGCTGCTTTCCGCCTTTTTCGAGGCATTGAGTGGCATAACTCAACGTCGCGCTTTTTCGTTGTCAGAGCGAAGACAATGGAGATAGAAAATCCATCTTCTCCATGTGACAATCGAACAAAAAATCATTTATAGGAAAAATCCTGAAGAACAATGGAAACACAACAGCGACCTGAAGATTAAACGCTCGTTAAAAGGGGGTAGCGCGGCAATAATGTCTTAATACCGCTGTGGGTTCTGTAGTGCACAGGAGTTCTGTACTCCACGCAATTATCACCTCTAACGTCATATACATTATACTTAAAATCTTTTGTAAAATATCATCATGATATTTCAACTTTATATATATATATATATATATATATATATATATATATATATATATATATATATATATATATATATATATATATATATATATATATATATATATATATATATATATATATATATATATATATATATATATATATATATATATATATATATATATATATATATATATATATATATATATATATATATATATATATATATATATATATATATATATAACACAAACTTATACGCAAATAAACAGTACAAAATACTATTTATCTATTAAATCTATTTTATATATATATATATATATATATATATATATATATATATATATATATATATATATATATATATATATATATACTTAGTCTGGCCATAAATACTGTTACTATTCAAAAAAAGAAAATATTACGTTTGAATTTGGAATCTGTCATTTTTATATGATTGCTTGATGTGTTTTCTTATTTTCGCGCCATTATATTGTTAAATATTTTGTTATATTAAAATGGAGTGGGGTGATAAAGAGAACCGAATCGCTGTGATTGCCTTACATAAAGTAGGTATGGAGAAAAGTGCAATTTTTAAAACCCTCCACCCGCTTGGTATTAGTCAAATGTTTGTTTACCGGGCTATTGATAGGTACAATGATACCTCCTCTGTTTGTGACAGAAAAAGATCTGGCCGTCCACTTACCGTTCGTGTGAAAAAGGTGATTAAAGCAGTTAGGGAAAGAATTCGAAGAAATCCTGTCCGTAAGCAAAAGATTTTATCTCGGGAGATGAAGATAGCTCCTAGAACCATGTCGCGTATATTAAAAGATGACTTAGGACTTGCAGCCTATAAGAGACGTACTGGTCACTTCTTAACTGATAATTTAAAGAAGAATAGGGTGGTAAAATCCAAACAACTACTTAAGCGGTACGCAAAGGGAGGTCACAAAAAAATTTTGTTTACGGATGAGAAAATTTTTACAATTGAGCAGTATTTTAATAAACAAAATGACCGTATTTATGCTGGAAGCTCTAAAGAAGCTTCGCAATTAGTAAACAGAGTACAACGTGGGCATTATCCCACTTCAGTGATGGTTTGGTGGGGTGTTAGCTATGAAGGGGTGACTGAGCCATATTTTTGTGAAAAAGGTATTAAAACGTCGGCACAAGTTTATCAAAATACCATTCTTGAGACGGTAGTTAAGTCTTTAACTAACACCATGTTCAATAACAAAGAATGGTGCTTTCAACAAGACTCGGCACCGGGTCATAGAGCTCGATCCACCCAATTTTGGTTGAAAACTAACGTTCCGGACTTTATCAGCACTGAAAACTGGCCGTCGTCAAGTCCTGACCTAAATCCATTGGATTATGATTTATGGTCAGTTTTAGAGAGTAAGGCTTGCTCTAAACGCCATGATAATTTGGAGTCCCTAAAACGATCCATTCGGTTGGCAGTGAAGAATTTTCCTCTAGAAAGAGTTCGTGCTGCTATTGATAACTGGCCTCAACGTTTAAAAGACTGTATTGCAGCCAATGGGGACCACTTCGAATAAACATTGTATATTTTTAATAGTTATATATTGATGTATTAAACTAACTCACTATGAAAGGAATAAATGTTACGTATAAAAAAAAAATCGTGCTTTTCTTTATAACAATATTTATGGCAAGACTAAGTATATATATATATATATATATATATATATATATATATATATATATATATATATATATATATATATATATATATATATATATATATATATATATATATATATATATATATATATATATATATATATATATATATATATATATATATATATAACACAAACTTATACGCATGTTACGTACCCACACTACCGTGGGATCGCTTAGTCAGGCTCCACATAATTTGTTCAATATTACATTAGGTCGGAGAATTATAGCGGCATGTAATTTAACACTTAAAGGCATTTTCTATGTATTCTTTTTTAATATAATTTCAATTAGTCAGGCTCCGCAAAACTTGTTCACCATTGTTACAGATCTAAGAATAATAGCGGCATGTAATTTAACACTCTTGTTTCTAACATTGAACAAGCAAGTTGTCAATTAGTTATAAGTTAGATTTTAACTTTTTTAATAAATACTTTTTATAATTTGGTTTTTTTTGGATCCTCCGCTGCCACCGTACTTAATTGGCGCAGTCGGTAGGATACTCGCGGGCCGGGTCGCGAGCAACGTAACATAAATTTCTTAAGAAATAACGTCGCGGTCCACCCGGGTGGGATTCAAGCACCATGAAGAGTATCCAGAATCTACGAGGCGGCGCAGCGAGGCGTATCCAAACATTGATACACCAAAGAAGACCAGATTTTACTGTAAGTACATTAGAATCGTTCTAGTGATTGCTTATCCCTAGATTTAGATCCTTTTATTTTATCCATTACCAAGATTTCCCTTCAGAGGCAATCGAGGACCCCTAGGTTTAGCATTTTTAACGTTTTCGACATGGTTAACGTCATTTAGAATAAGAAAAAAAAAATCATTATAATATTAGTTTTTAAGAATATTAAAAATGGTTAAGTAATATAACACATAAGGCATATAAAGGCTCTACGTTTATAAATATAATCTTACATATAAAGGCTCTACGTTTATTACCCAAAATTTTAAATAAAGTTTTAATTACACCATAATTAATATATTTTTTAAGATACATACATACATACTACATACAATAATTCACCGTGAAATTTTATCTTACTCGTAGAAAATGCTACAATAGAGAAATTGCTACTATTACAGTACAAAACGATCGTGACCAAACAATTAAAAAATATGTTTCCGATATTATTAATGATCCCTCTTTACATCGAAGACTTTAAACTACTAAAAAATTTATCAAATAAAAAAAAAATACTTTAAAATTATTAATGTAATAATATTAATAATTTGTCTGAAAGATAATCATTAGAAATCCTAAAGCATATCGACCTTAACTTGCCCCTAATTTTACACAGGGTAACAATTACTCATTCACATTAGCAAAAAAAAATATAACAAGAAACGCTTATATGTAGCAAATACTACATTTGAAAAAAGTACCTAGCAGTGTTCAATTGTTACGATGTTAATGTCGACCCTGATTAGAGCAGAAAAAAGTTAATTAATTAATAAAAAAAAGCAATTTGGCCTATATACTGGGAATCGAAAAGAAAAAATTAAATTATTAAACTCAAAGTAGCTTCATTTTTGTTACATTGCAAGGAATTAGCAGTTGATCGTTTTAAATATAAATTCAAGAAAATTAGAAAACTTTCCCAATAACTGAATTTTTTTTAAAAATTATTCGTGTTAATAGAGTACTCATGGATAGATTACTTTCAGAAATAAAAGATTTTTCGTAAATTTCGACTATATGAACGTCATATAGTTATTAATTTACTGGAGCAAAGTAATAATTTGTTGTTCATAAAATTAATATTTTTTTTAGCTTGAATAAAATCTAGATGTCTAAAAATGTCGTAAAAAATAAGAATAAGCTAGCTAGCAACCAAAAGTAGTTACAATATTTATTAAAAAAATTTAAAGAATGTTAATAATTAATCAAAATATGATTTTTTGACTAACTCAATTTTTCTAATTTGAAAATTACCTAACTAAAAATTTTTAATTTTAAATGTAACTCAAAATTGTCCTAATATAAAACTAACTAACTAACTTTAATTATTAATTTTAAAATTAAATCATGTTTTTTCTTTTTAAAATTAACTGAACTTTTTTGAACATAAAAATTAAACTCAATTCTTCTAATTTTAAAATAAGCTCAATTTTATAAAATTTAACATTAGCTCAGATTACTTTAATTTTAAAATTAACCTATTATTTTTGAAATCTTAAAATTAACTCAATTTTTATTTTAAAATTAAAATGAATTTAATTTTTTTTTTTCAAATTTCAAAATGAACTTCAATTTTTCTTTACTTTTAACTAACTTAAATTTATTTTTTTTATTTAAATTGATTGACAATCCATTTAAATTTGACTAGTTTTAAAATTAACTCAAGCTTTAAAATTAATTAAATTTTTTTTCGAATTATTTCAAACTTTAAATTCAAGTTTAATTTAAATTTTATAAGAAGAATGAAATTTTAAATATGGGCTTAGAGATTACTTAGATGAAATTCCTTTAATAATATTTTAGTTTAGAAATATCCTAGAAAATATGTCTTATATCACCTGTCCTCTGTACCTAAAATGAATCATGAAATCCCTATCCTTCCACAACCTTATAAAAGCAATTCACGAAAATGATTTTATGTACATAGAGGCTGAATGCCCGAAGATTGGAGAATCATATTTAAATGATCATAAGCTAAATTTTAATCAAGAAAAACAGCCATATTATAACAAGAGTCTTATAATAACACAACATCTGCAAGGTTCCTGTCATTGCGCATCAATTATCTTTACTACAGAAGTAGTCGAACAGACTATAGATATTATCTCATTACCATTAATTATACAGCCAACGTGCAACAAGCAGAAATATACGAAAATACATAGAAGTTACTTTGTACTACACACTACGAAAAAGATGTTTTATACAAAGGGACAAGCTTTAAAAATTATTGATTAATCTAGTATTAACTTAAAATTAAAGAAAAATCCTTAAGTGACTGTAAAACTTAACTCAATAAATTTGTGCTACATCCATGAAGAAAATAGAAAAATCTCTACACAACTGCACATATCGCACTTTATTATTATCTGCACTTTTTTCAAAACCATCTACAGCACCTGATAGCCTGTATAACGATTCCGCTATATGGAATTATTTTAGTGGCAACTATAAAACATATTTTCTATATACTTGTAAAAATTATGAAGAAAATTGGAAAATATGGTCAACCGAAAGGGATATATCCAAGGAGGAAGCTAGGACTCCAGATCCAGTGAAACAAATTCTCCAGCACTATTCAAGATCCAAGGACGCTGAATAGGTGCTGTTCTTCAGGAGGGAGGTGTTACGTACCCACACTACCGTGGGATCGCTTAGTCAGGCTCCACATAATTTGTTCAATATTACATTAGGTCGGAGAATTATAGCGGCATGTAATTTAACACTTAAAGGCATTTTCTATGTATTCTTTTTAATATAATTTCAATTAGTCAGGCTCCGCAAAACTTGTTCACCATTGTTACAGATCTAAGAATAATAGCGGCATGTAATTTAACACTCTTGTTTCTAACATTGAACAAGCAAGTTGTCAATGTATAAGTAGATTTTAACTTTTTTAATAAATACTTTTTATAATTTGGTTTTTTTTGGATCCTCCGCTGCCACCGTATACTTAATTCGCAAATAAACAGTACAAAATACTATTTTATAAACAAACGTAAATCTAGCGTTTAAAGAGCTTTATTCAAATCGTCTCTACAGCAAATTAAGTATGATATTTAACCAGAAGCCGCGACAGTGGGGTTAAAGTGCGCTCGGGCATCATTAGCTCGCGTCGCTGGAATTACACCGCTCGGGCCACGAAATGGTGCGCCATCAACTAACTTAACCGAATAGATTACGAGCTTTTAGCGGAAGCGAGCTTTTTTCGTTTTATTTATTTATTTATAAAAATTATGAAGAAAGAAAAACGTTTTCGAGTGTTTTGGATACATTTCAATAAATAAGTCACTAGTGGTAAAAAATAATAAATATATACGACCGCTAGGAGAATGTGTAAAAGATATATAAAGTAATATATATATATATAACCATGTTTGGCGCTTTATTATTTAGTTAAATATCAGCATAGTATCTAAATGTTCTATTCCCAACGGTTGCGGATTCGATTCCCATTAGCGGAAATAAATTATTGCTCTAGTAACACAACGCGAAACATTGACATTGACATAACAAATTTATATTAATAAAAGCTTATTATATAACGAATTACTTAAAAAATAAGCTATATAAATGCTTTAAGCTCATAATTTAAGCCAACAAGATAATGGATCACGTTCAATCGTAAACAAGTGGCTAACGCATTCCAACTCGAGTGTACCGAGTGCTGAGATGTGTCATGTATTCACACAGTAGTTCTGACAGAAACTACACAGACTTAGCAAGTTGTTGGTATAGATTTATGAAACTTAATCGCACATTATGCATAGCGTACTCGTAGTGCAAAGCAAAGTTGAAAGCTTTTCAATATTCATGTTTTTTTAGCTTCACGCTTTATTCCGCAAATACCCGAGTAGGCAGAGGGAACTACAGGAACCATGGGAACCTAGTGTTGAGACGAGACACTCAGTTCGTTGCTTTCTGCCTTTTTCGAGGCATTACGTGTCGAGTGGCGTAACTTAACGCCGCGCTTTGTCTAGTTGCCAGAGCGAAGGAAAATGAAATGAAAAATTCATCTTCTCAGAGTAGGCATCGAACTCACAAGCATTCGTGTTTACAGGCACTAGTCTCTACGCCACTTCGGTCCTCAATTTTTTTTATTCATGCTTTCGTTTATTTAAGTTGTTTAAGAAAGCTATATGCTATTGTGTAAGCGACAAATAATAAAAAAATGAGAATAAAAGAAAAATGAGTCAGCTATTTCCCAATCCACAATAAACAATATGTCTAATCAACAAAATATTCAGTCCACGTAAAGGTATCAAAGTAAATATTAAATATTGTGAACAAACTCTATATAAGGGACCGGACTACGAACGAGCCTTTCTTGATAAACAATTAAAATGTAGAACATAATTGCTTTGGCTGACGAGCAAGTTGTTTTTATAATAGCAATTTATTTATTAAAAATCAAGGTTTCACAAATTTTATATGCATTTTTAAGTATTTTGAAACTTTTTAGTTTTCTTTTGTTATTTTTCATGACAGGGTAGGCAGAGGGAACTGCAGGAACTACTGGAACCTAGTTAAGTAGGAAATAAGCAACTGAGTGTTAAGACACTCAGTTGCTTAGTCCCTGCTTTCTCTGTCTCCGCTTTACGCCTTTTTCGTGAGGCATTGCGTGTTGAGTGGCGGAACTCAACGCTGCGTTTTCTTAATTTTCAGAGTGAAGAAAATCGAAATAGAAAAATCCATCTTCCCCTCATGGGAATCGAACCCACAAATGGTTGCGTTTACAGGTAGACGCTACGCCTTAGCTAGTTTTTATAAATAATAAATATAGAATATTTTCACTATTATAACTTTATTTCTGCAAAACAATTTTATTTCCGCTAATCCCTGAACGAACAGACTGCCGTAGCTGTCGATGACAATTAATTGCCGCATTAGTGAGCTGTACATAGGCTTCTATCCGACAACACACTAGGCTAGACTGTCTATGTGCTTAGTAGTAGTCCGAAAAGCTGAAGCTGGTGGAAAATCTATATGTATGTATTTATATGAGAATGTGAAACGATAATTAACTTTATTTCTCTATTTATATGTATTTATATACATTTTCCATCCACAAAAAATAATACTTAATAAAATAATGTTTTGTACTATTTAACAAATCTAGTATTCTCTTATCAAATATTTAAGTTAGTAAGAAATTGATTTTATAACAGTGTCACTTAACATCAACCAAATATTTTTAATATCAAATAAAAATTTCGGATCGAACCCCAACCATCGCGTATAAGTCGGACACTTGTCAACAATGCTTATGCTAATTTATAATTAATATCACCGCAGAGGAAATCAGGCATTCCCACAAGAGTGGTAGGAGGCTATAAGCAAACATCAATTAAGAAGGGTTTCGAAGTTTCAAGGGGTTAAAATAACGATGTCACTGTGGAAAATAATAAAAAAACACGTCTCTCGAGACTGTCGTAGCGTAGGGGCACTCGGGGGGTATAAAATCGGACGTAGCGCTACGAAAGCAAAACAAAGGCAAAAGTAAAGGGGCGCGGTATCGCAGTCATCGCATGAGCGGCGTTGTGTCGGAACAAGGGGTGTGTAGAGATGGGGATGTGTAATGTCGATAATACGTTGTATAGCGTATTTGATTGTGATTTATATGGCTTAATTATGTTATTTCATACATATACATATATGTGAATCTAAAATATTAAATATCTTAAAAAAAACTTAAATTCATATGAAAAGTTATTCTAAATAGCTTTATCCAAAAGTTTTTACATGATTTAAGCTTTTTCTTAACTTTAATTTGAACAAGAACTCTCTATCGACAAGTATGGTAGCTCTCACTACGCCCCAGCAGAGACCACAAAACAACTTTTAGTTATACAACAGCCACGAGTATACATTCATGCTAATTTTGTTTTAGTGTTGTGCCCAACTCGCACTAGATTTGAGCTCAGTGAATGCTCATTCGTTCTTCGTGTACTCTTTGGAATTCGGAAATCTGATGGAGGCATTGTCTCCACTACTACTAGTAATATACTAGTTGTTTAATAGTACTTAACTTATTATCTTATTAAATATTAAATATATATATATATATATATATATATATATATATATATATATATATATATATATATATATATATATATATATATATATATATATATATATATATATATATATATATATATATATATATATATATATATATATATATATATATATATATATATATATATATATATATATATATATATATATATATATATATATATATATATATATATATATATATATATATATATATATATATATATATATATATATATATATATATATATATATATATATATATATATATATATATATATATATATATATATAATATATAGAGAGAGAGAGAGACATGGAGTGAGGTAGTGTAATTTGACTTCGCCTATATTATACAAATATCGTAAAAAGTCATGATTACAATTGTATTACGGCTTACTCTTTAACTGCTTTACAAGTATTCATTTAGTCACGAGACACTCAATTTTCTTTAAAGTTACTACCTACCTTATGTCATAATTTTCAGACAAATTGAATATTTCACAAAAAATCCTAAAACGAAGTCATTCTGTTTCCAAGTAGCCAGCTCTACTAGTGCTTGCTGTAAAGTTCGCCGGATAAAGTTGAGTTAATTCCGAGTCGGGAATGAGCCGCGGTAGATACGAAAGCTTCATATTGTTTGAATATTGTGGCGCGAGGTGAGGTTGTAAGATATATATACAAAGACAATATAATGTCAAAATATTCCGTCTCCGTTTTCACTTTCCCTCCCTTCCCTCTAAATATGTAAACTATAATACAAGTAAATCCTAAAACTAATTAAAATTTTCACATAATATGTACAAATAACGTCGATATTTGAGGCATTCGTAACGTAAGATAATCCATCAAGTGGATTAACGAACCCGGCGCGAGTGAAAGCTTCCTGTATACCAATTAGAGTGCGTAATCTTGTTTTGGGACATTGGGCGTTTAGCTTTTCATTTTGTAGAACGTACACGTACACGTAAATTGTTTTTAATTTCTTAATTAAAGTAAAGAATTTTTTTTAGCTTCACGCTTTATCCCGCACATGGCAGGGTAGGTAGAGGGAACTGCAGGGACCGTGGGAACCTAGTGTTAAGACACTCCGTTAGTTAGTCCCTGCTTTCTCCGTCCCCGCTTTCCGCCTTTTTCGAGGCATTGCGTGTTGAGTGGCGGAACTCAACGCCGCTCTTTGCCTAGTTTGCCAGAGCGAAGAAAATGGAAATAGAAAAATCCATCTTCTCCGACTGGGAATCGAATCCAGAAACCGTCGCGTTACAGGCAGACGTTACGCCTCTGCGCCACGACGGTTGAGACTTCATATATAATTTTATGTAATTTAGAAGGAAAAGGATTCAATAAACACACCTATATATAAAGAAACAAATATCAAACCTAAGACCACATTCCAACATATGAAACCTAATTTTTCGCTAATTAACTTTTAAAGACAATCAACGGCAACTCAAAGAGCCTGGAGACGGCAACAGGATTAGCGACGTACAGACTACAGAAAGCTTAAGCTGCTTTATGACATAAGATAAATTGAATCGTTGCAAAACGTTGTTCAGAATTGAAATGTTTCCTAGCACCAAGCATTGTTATAAAGTCTTTGAAGAAAAATAATATGAAAATAAAGATGTCCATGTTAAATAGAGAAGTACATTTTCTCGACATGAGCACGACATGTAATTATGGTGTTGTATATTACGAACTGAATTAAAACAGATATTTCAACGACTTTGGACTTTATCGTCTCGTACCTAATAAATTACATACTAATATTATATCAATTATAGCAAAACATAATTAAATTAACATTCTATTTTTCAAAATATTTAAATATATTAATTTCACAGTTTCCCATTCAAATCCAATTAGGTTTTAAGTGGTGTAACTGAACGCTGTATTTCTTTAATTTTTTTTTGTCTTTACGTTTTATCAACAAGGCAGGGTAGGCAGAAGGAACCGCAGGAATCACAGAATCCTAGTATTAGGACACTCCGTTGCTTAGTCCATGCTTTCCATCTTTGTAGATATATCTTTTAAATAATATTTATATACATAACACCAAAAATCCTAATAACCTAAGAACAACTTAAACGTGCAATCCGGAGCCGCCCCCTAGCCTATATTCCAGCACTACAGTATTACAGCAGCGCAGTACAATAGTGGAAGCGTCTTATTAATTCACTCGCGCGAGTTTTCTTGGAAATTATCCTGTTCGCTACAATTACGTAAGATTGCAGGAAACGATGCGTTCTGCAACAACTATTGCTTTGTCTGCGAAATGCTTTTAGAACTTGTTTTGTATTTACGTCTACTTTATTTGTATCGTGTAAATACGAGGAACACTTTATATAGTACTAAGACACTTTAATCTCCTTTTTTCATTCAAATTCGACATATTATAAGTTAGGTGGCGGAATTGAACACTGCATTTTTAACTTTTGGTTGCATCGCGTCGATTCATTTGAAAACCGTATGCATAAATTAAATTATACACAGGTTATATCTTATACTTATTTCTTTAATGCTGCCATCATCAAACATATATGACTCGACTAAGCACGTCGCTTCTAATACCGAATATTATCCTAGCCTACTTGCCAGTAGTGTCTGCTTTCCTACTTCATTGGTTCTTGAGCATAATCAGAAGTTAGTCTATTGGCTCTCATATCTTGCATCACGACATCTTGCCATCACTTCCTGCTGTCCAGGGTTTTAACTCCAGGGCCTGGACGCTATGGACTCCCAGGCCCTCTCCACGCAGGTGAGGTCGGAGTGCCGCTGGGTATTTTTAGTGAGTACTTCTCTACCGGGGAGTCCCACATACCCCTCTCCCGTCCCCCGACGGGAAGGGGATGCGTAATGGCATTTTTTCCCAGCGACAAAAAAAAAAGGGTTCTAACTCCAGAGACAATGTATCAAGACAAATTTCTTCCGACATAGTTTCAAGTGGCCATACTATGTCAGGAAACTTTCTTAGAGCTTATTCGCTACACCTAGGATCCCGAGAGTACGTCGAATAAGTATGCTGCATATTTGGTCCCACTAAGTTACACCACTTCGTCTACCTCAGTGTCTGATAGTGCTGCCAACATTTGCTGCTATATAAAGGAACTAGTCGGATTATCCTCTTGTAAATTAGTTCCTTGAGTTTGAGCGGTCACATCACATCACCAACCTCCTCTTAGTTGGCCTGAGTAGTGCTAATCTGGGCATGGACATCGCTATCGATACCTTTTGATTCGCCTATAATGGACTCAAAGTACTTAAGTACTTCCCAACTTAACAGTTAGTTCAACAAGATTTTATAGTAGTGTTCCAGTCTGGACTCCTATAAACCATGGTCTCCATGTATTTTTACACAATTACTATAAGACCATGGCTCTCAAACATGTTCTTCTTTTCATTTTATGCTTTAGCGTCAGTCGACTTTTGTCAGTCGATTAGAGCCGTGAGATCATCGGTGTCATCATTAGTCATGAGCACTAGTCCTGGTTGTGATAGTGTCTAGCACTATACTAAATTAAAGCGACCTAAGATCTGAGACTAGGTGAACGATCGAGTGTATAAAATATTTCAATGTTAATGTAAAATAAAAGTTGAATTATATTTTTAGAAAGCGTTTCAACAATTTAATTTTTGAATAGCCAGAACTTTTAGACGGTTTTCATAACTCGAGTATGAGTCCCGCTGTGTTTATTGTATTCTTCAAATTTTTATGTTCCTTTAATAATCCTAATAAGATATCTAAAATTCCGGGGTATTAAGTATTATAGTACATTGTAAACGAATAAAAAGATAATAATTACAAACATATCCCATTAATTCTATCACATTCAACCGAAACACACCGTCCGACCCAACAAAGCCAAGTCGCTACAAGTCCATACCTGCGTCGGCCTTGTCCCGCGCGCGCCGCTCGTGCGCGGGCGCGGGCGCGGGCGCGGCGGCGGGCGCGGGCGCGGGCGCGGGCCGCTTGGGGCTGTGTCGGCGGCCGCGCACGAGCAGCGCCTGCGGGATGAGCTTGTCGCTGCGGTCGCCGGAGGGCAGGCGCGCGATGGTGACGTCGGCGCTGTCCTCGGGCGGCGGCGGCTGCTGCAGCCAGTTGTACTCGCGCTTGTCCACGGGCACGCCGCGCCGCTCGTAGTCCGCCGCCTGCGTGCTGCGGGGGACGACACGTATAATAAGCAAACCGGAAGGGTCGGGGGACCTTTTAGGGGTTCGATTCTCATAAGGGGAAGATGGATTTTTCTATTTCCCTTTTCTTCGCTCTGATAATTACCCAAAGCGCGGCGTTGAATTTCACCACCGAATACGTAATGCTTGACACTAGATTACTATGGATCCTGTGTTTCCTTCTGTCGTGTGTGATATAAAAGCGCGAGGACGTAACCAAATACACAATTATCTAAATTAAATCATCTTTTATTATAAGTGTACATTATAGAATTTCCATATTTTTTCATATCATCACTAGTGTCAAATTGAAATTATTTATTGCATTAATTATGTGTGTCGAACTTTGTTTTGTCTTCACGCTTTGTCTCGCACATGACAGGGTAGGCAGAGAAAACTGCAGGAACCATAAGAACTTGGTGTTAAGATACTCAGTTACTCAATCCTCATTCTCTCTACAACATTATTATACGAATAGACAATACTAAAATCTATGTCTGCAATTATAATAAAAATGATTCAAAATAAACTAAAAACAAAAGCGGCCTCACCGCAAGCTCTCGTAGCAGTCCAGGCACACGACGGCGTAGTCGCCGTTCTCCAGCAGCAGCGAGTTCTCGGTGCGGCGCTGCACCAGGAAGGGGAACTCCTTGAGCGGCAGCGCGCGCACGCGCTTGCGGTAGGTCTTGATGCCGCAGAGGTGGCAGTGGTAGTCGTGCGCGTTGTAGGCGCGGCGCTCGGGCGGGACTCCCCCGGCCGCCTCGTAGCGGCGCCACTGCGCCAGCAGCGCGTGGTAGCAGAAGGTGCACACCAGCGCCGAGCCGTTGTCGCGCAGCTGCTCGGCGTTGGGGTGGCTGCGGTGCGTGAGCAGGCACGGGAAGTACGGCGCGTTGCCCTGCGGCTGCCCGAACAGCACGCGCGCCAGCGTCAGGTCCGAGTGCAGCCCGCACAGGAAGCAGTAGATGGACGTGCACGCTGCGACGCATGCCACCTTGTACTCGCTTACTCATACTCGAAATAATGGGCGCTTGCGACGCAAGTTTTACTATCTTCACACTGTATCTCGCACACGGTAGGGTAGGCGGAGGAAACCGCAGGAACTATACGAACCTAGTGTCAAGCCACTCCGTCGCTTTAGTCCCTACTTTCTCCGTCCCCGCTTTTTTAATTTTTAACTTTACATGTACATAACACTTTGAACACGTAGCAAGACACACATCGTACACGTTGTTTTACTGCTGAAACGCACTTTTCAATATCGTTATTATCAAGAAAAATTACTATCGGAGGCAAAATCTAGGACTCGAGGCAAAAATTAAACAGTTCCTATATTTATTTCGGTAATACAAAATTATTTAATACATTACCTCAGATAGTAGTAGTTTCTCTTGATAATAAGTAGACTGAAAAGTGCGTGCGCATATGTTTAAAACTTTACGTATACATAGCAAATTGAAGACATAATAAATTTGTTTTTTTTTTCTTCGTATAACAGCAATATTCAAGATTTGAGTACAACGGTTGTGAGTTCGAATCTCAATCAAATGCTAAACTATTTTGACTACTTTACACTGGTAAAAAAAAACGAGACCGAGAACTGGTAAAAAGACAACTCAAAAAGGCAAACGATATATCACCATAACCTTAGTTATACGTAACAATTGATAAATAAATATAGTCTATGACAATTATTGTAAAAACAGCACAATAATCGTTAGTTAAAAAGTAATACAGATCAAGTATTTGTCAGGTTAATTTAATTCGAAATACAAATGTGTTCCCTCACCGCTGTTGCTGGCCACGGTGCGGTCCGACGTGGTGGAGGGCGGCGTCGGGATCACGCGCTCGCCGTTCAGGGACACCGGCAGCGGCGACGGGATGTTGTACCTGCGGGGGAACGACACATGGATGTAGAAACACAGCATATATTTAAAACTGTTAGTGATAATATACGATACAAATACTAAAACAGTCAAAAATTTGGACGCAACGGGACTCGAACCCGCGCTGTTGCGAACCGTGCAAGCGTTCTCACCACCGAGCCACGCGTTCTTCACCATGCCGCGTCGAAATTCTTATACGCTTTAAACAATTTATTTTGCCGCGACGTTGTAGTGTTTATTATATATAAATATTACAACGTCACGGGATTTTAGACAAATCTTCGATAACATCCAAGCTAAGTTGAAAGTTGTACACTTGTTGCAAGATATGTTTTTTTTAAACATGGTAATAAATATTACATATCACAATTTATTTGTCTAACAAGAAGCAAAAAATACTAGTTCGTAGCTAGGAGGTCTACAAGCGCTACGCGCCTCGCCTACCACTCGTAGGCCGTTGCCACCGGCGTAGACGCACTACGCCGGACACAAAATACAATATAGCAGTATGTATTTACTTTTACAATATCTGAGATATGAAGCACATCTAGAAAAAAATAAAATTTATTTTATTCTAAATCTTAACCCAACGGTTTGTGGGTTCGATTCCCATTTGAGAAATGAATGAATGTTTTCATTTCCATTTTCTTCGCTCTGGAAACTAGGCAAAGGGCAGCGTTGCACGAGGAACGGACAAGGCTGCTGCGGTTCCCTCTGCTTACCCCACTATTCTCCAAACACACGTACCTCCTGTGCTCCAGAGGCACCCGCTCCGCGTCCATGAGCTCCCACTGGCGCGCCAGGTGGCGCACGCAGCGCGAGCACGCCAGCACGCGGCCCGCCGCGCGGCGCCGCGCCCGCGCCCGCGCCCGCCCCCGCGCCCGCCCCCGCGCCCGCGCCCGCGCCCGCCAGGCACGGGAAGTGCATGGCGTGCGAGTTCATGTACTCGGCGCTGGTGGACAGCCACTCCATGGACTGCTGCGGGAACAGCCCCGCGCACACGTAGCACCTGCGCAGGGAGACGCATTCACATGTGGCGATTCTGTGCGATATGCTCATATGCATAACGCGAAGATCTGCGTTGTTGTGACACGTGTGACCAAATTTTTAGTCCCTACGGTGAATGCGACAGCCTTTCGTGGCGCTATCGGTAAATTGACACACATTAAAGGGTTTTCGCGGTCAAAGTTCGTGCAGTCGCGAGATTGTGTCCCACAAAATGAACTATAGAGACGTCCATGACTATCGCGACGTAGTGAAGTTTTCTTTTAATGTAGTCAAGCACTTCGTCGTGGATCGAACACGAACTTTTGTCGTGACAACGCGAACACTAATTTTCGCCATCAAATTTAACCGTAGCATAGTGTAAATGTTAATGTATATATTATGACAAGAAAGAATTTTGCCAATGAAAAAATTCCAAAATATTCAAGCTTTAAGTAAAAAATATAACCATTAGTCCACAAAAACCAAATAAATAACAGAAATGACACAAATACCAGACCTGTAGAGCCCCATCCCGTTCTCGGCCACCATCTGGCTGTGCGGGCTGGTCGCGAGCGCGCTGGACGGCCGCTTGCTGGCGCCCTGGCCCGGCTTCATGTCGTATGGCTTGAACCTAGAGATGTTATTTAATAATACTAATATTTTTACAAAGGTTTTAACTTTATTTTTTAAATTTTTAACGATGCACTGCTCTCTTCTAGACCTTCACATTATGAACAAGCCATAATACTTTTTGCTGAGTGGAGTTCAAACTTATGCTTGTCATGTTTCCAGGCCGAGACTATCGCTAGACTAGGACTAACCCAAATTTAAAAGGTCTCAATCATATAGTATATGATTGAGGTAAACTAGGTATACTAAAATCTATTTAAATGAAATAGGCCATTTGTTTATTAAATAACTACTTCAATTAAGAATAAATTTTACAGTTTATGTAAATTACAAACAATATTTATGTTTAAAAATTCTTACAATTAAATCTCACGATCGAAAATTTTACAATCTAGCGGCAACAAGTTCGAGCTAAGTATTCTTACCTAATATTATTAGTATGCGAGTTGTTGTGCGCCGCGTTGGGCTCCCCGTTCTCGCTGTAGGCGGGGTACTTGTGCGGTATACTCTTGTAGCACGACGCGCATATCTGCACCATGCCTGGAAAGCGCATTATCGTCTGTGTATGTTTATATCACTGCGAGATTTGTGGTATGACCTACGTGGTAGTACAAGCGGATACAATCTTGTGTCAAGACACCCCGTTCTTCATTCCTCATTGGAGACTTTGCATATTGAGTGGCTCACCCAACATCAAGAGGCAATGACAATGACATATTGAGTCGAACACTTTTTCATATTCTTTTTAGTTTCATGCTTTATCCCGCACATGACAGAAGTCTACTCGAGAGGGAACCGCAGAAACCATAGGAGCCTAGTGTTAAGACACTCGGTTCCCTGCTTTCCACCTTTTTCGATGCATTGCGTGTTGAGTGGCAGAACTCAACGTCGCGCCTTGCCTACTTGCCAGAGGGAAGAAAACGGAAATGGAAAAATTCATCTTTCCCAAGCAGGAGTCAAACCCACAAACCGTCGAATTCATAAAAAAAAACATCTTAC
Organism: Dione vanillae; assembly: GCA_037178615.1. NCBI lineage: Eukaryota > Metazoa > Arthropoda > Insecta > Lepidoptera > Nymphalidae > Dione > Dione vanillae. Next base: position 177,106 of record JAZFAU010000272.1, read on the forward strand.
AAAGAAAACAAAATCTGACCTTGTGGACTAATCGGACTCGCGTCCGGATGGGGCTTGAGCGTCGTGATGAAGGGGTAGTAGGGTTCCCTCTCGGGGTTGGCGCAGCAGTAGACCAGTCGGAGCTGCGAGCTCGGCGCCGACACGCCGCACACGTAGCACACGAAGCTGGCCGTCGTCTGCGAGGGGGGCCGCTCCAGGGAGGGGGAGTGCGCGTGCGCCGCCACGGACTTGTCGCCGGAGGACGCCAGGCTGAGGGGGGACGGGGGGAGGAGCGAGGGGGGCCGCGTGCGGAGCGTGTACACCCGCTCCTGTGCGGGGACGCCACGCATCTGAAACAAGACATAATATTCTTAGATAGATAGATGGATAAATTCTTCATTGTATCCATTGGATAAAACAAACGAAGAGGAGAAATCAGAACTAGTTTACAGAAAAATAGTATGCAAAGGAGACCCTTATCACTAAGAGTGATCTCTTAAAGGTAACCTCAAATGTAAACTCACTAAAGCATAAATTTATTTGGTGTATAAAAAGATAAACTGTAATAATATTATACAAAAAAAGAAATAATATTCTTGTTAAATAGTATTCATATAAATAATGCCTATGTAACACTTAGCTAAAATGTCGTGGAGGAAAAGAAATGGAGTTTCTTTCGCCATTTCGAAATGGTAGTAGGTAACAAAATTGCCGTGCACAAGTGTATCTGTGATACCTACATAAAGAATGATTTTAGATTTTGATTTTGTATTTATCTTTATTTCTATGAAATTGAAAATCAATAAATTTGTTTAATATAATTTAATTTATCGACATTTTTTAAAATCGAAAAAGTTTGTCGTACCTAGACGATGGTCACAAAAACAGGGCTATATTTCTTTAATGACAGGGCTATATTTCTTTAATACTACTACTACCGTTACCTCTATCCGATGATTCACACAGAGAAAAAGGGGGAAAATATGCATATATTTCCTTCAACATACAAACTATATAAAAAACTATACTAAACATACAAAGGCCTTGTGGATGCCTTAAGATGACCATGAAAGACAGGAACGCAGCGGTCACGACTTCCATTATAACGGACATCCCTAATATTCAAGCTAAAATTTGTATCACAGCTCACTTTTTAACCATTATTGTGTGATCCCACCATCAAGTGACCCCAATTTATAGTATCATTTTATTTCATAACGCTAAAGAGAAAGTACATAAATTTATGTAATTCGCTTATCAACCATAGCCTTAGTTTTAAGAAACAATAAATATAAAAAAATAATGTAAAGATAAGAGTTCATTATGATTTATATTAATTCTATATAATATGTATTGACACTAATTTATGATAAGAACATATAGTATAAGTTTAGGTACAGACCAAGTGCATGTAGTCCTCAAATAAAAAAAAAACATATTAAAACAACTATGATGAAATTATGAGGGCAACAATTAGTGAACAATAGCTGTTATATTAGTATATAATATCAATGCTCGTCAAACTTCAATCAAGATGGCCTAGTAAGATAGGTATAGGAAGAGGTACATAAGGAACTTAGACCTTCAAATCTAATTTGCTTATAATAAAACTGATACAACTACGTACCGCATCTGCGTGAGATCTAACCGATTGATTGCCAACTTGATATTTATTCAACTTTCAGATATATTTTGAATTACAATCTAAAAAAAACTACTTCTAAATAATTAACATATAGAAGAGTATCAGAAATTTATTGCAGAGATAACTTAATGTCGAGTCACTTCGTCCTTCACTTTCTACTTAAATGAAAGAAGACTCTTATTTTCGCGTTTGCAGCCTAGCGCTCTGGTACGAAGAAGAAGACGAACGTGCTCAGATGGTTTGTGAATAGTTAGTAATGAAAAATTGGTAAAACTAGGGATAAAGCGTGAAGTTATGTACATATGTATGTTGAATATTTCAAACAACAGCAAAGAACTTTAATCGTATTTATTTTCAATTTCGTAAACAAATGAATTATATGACAGAAACGACAAAAAAAAGGCAGTAAACAAGCCACACATCTCATATCACATCAGATAACTAGAGAGAATTTAATGTCAAGACTCTCCGTTTTCCGTATGAATTCGAGACACTACGCTCGAGTAAGTAAGTTATGTTATGTACATTTATCTATATATCTATATAAGATAAAAACATATAATAATTCCGTAATTTTTGTGACAAATCGAGAATATTCTCACGTGATGGCGGAGCGGGGCGCGGACGTAACCATGTGGCGGGTTATCGCGACGGTGTCAAGCGTTGATGATACGGTTATCATTATTATATACAAATAAGTTCAATTATTGACTTTAGCAATCGACGAGTACGCTTATATCTGTATAATATAAATAGATGTAGCCTTTTAATGTAGCCAAGAGGTATACCCAGTACTTTTTTTTTTTTAGCTTCACGCTGTATCCCGCACATGGGCAGGGTAGGCAGAGGGAACTGCAGGAACTATACGAACCTAGTGTTAAGACACTCTGTTGCTTAGTCCCTGCTTTTATCCGTCCCCGCTACCCATACTAGGCAATATTATTATAAAGTATATATAAAAAAATAATAAAATTTCTAAACATATATTGTAATACATATACCAAATACATAATATACATACTAGATTCCCAAAAGTAATTTAAGGATGAAAATAAAAATATTAATTGTAGATCTTGATTGTTTTCTTCCCAATATTCCCATCAATCAAGTCAATAAATTTTTATTTTTTACTTCCTTGTTTTTTGCCTCGTCTACTAAAATAACACGTAACGACACAAAAATATAATCGGAACGATAACTATGGAAAGATAAACATATATAAAGCATATTGTGCTAATGCTTTGCTGGAAGTACTATGTCTTATATATTGTCATGCGTTGTAGACAAAAAAATTGTTTTAACATAAGCGTGTATAATATAGTGTTATATATTAATAATCTATAATAATAGTAATAATAAATGAATAAATAAATAATATTATTTATTCGCAGCAATAATAATAATCAACACAAACTCAAAACAAAAAAGCTGCATATATACAAAAATAACTAAAAAAAACCGAAGTAAAGCCGTACGTCAACAATAGAGAGCAAAACTAAGTAATAAAATAATCACATGTGAACTTGTGTATCTGTTTCGTAACGACGACCCCACCGGCCGGGCCTCGCTATCGCCGCCTCGCCGCGCGGGTCAGAGGACACAGAGGTGCTTTCATCTCAGACAATAAGTATTAATTGCAATTGCAATGGCATTTAACGGAAGATTTTATCTGTTCAACACAGAATCCACCCAGTATTGATTGTATATATGTCTATATATATATATATTTATATATATATATATATATATATATATATATATATATATATAAATATATATATATACACACACATATATATATATATATATATATATATATATATATATATATATATATATATATATATATATATATATATATATATATATATATATATATATAAATATATATATATACACATATATATATATATATATATATATATATATATATATATATATATATATATATATATATATATATATATATATATATATATATATATATATATATATATATATATATATATATAAACAAAAAATATATATATATATACACACACATTTTCATACATACGAAGGTTACAGGCGGTAAGAGGCTATATAACTTTAAATATTGCAACCAATTTCAATAAAAAACCCATATTTTTCCTTAATCAAACTTTTTTAACTTAATCAAAATCTAATATAAGCGTCAATGAACGAGATAAGATACAACCGCATCGTCAAAACTGGTACGTAATCGATATCTTTATTCTATATCGATATAATAACGATTACACAAAGATGTGTTTGAAAAGTTAAAAAAAAGATATCAGTAGAATCAATTAAAAGCATTGCCACATATTACTTTGTTGTCAAGCATCACTTCAATAACAATTACCTCATGGTAAGCACTTTGAAATCAATTAATTGAAGACGTGATAAGAACTATCTAATGCTATCAAGCATTATATACTATAAATTGTAATTTTTAAAATGGTTTCTCACAAGTATTGTTAAGTACAGTTGTATATCAGTTTTAAAGTATAGTAATCAATAATAAGCAATCACGGATTTGAGATTCGCTAGTTTGGAATACCCGTAAATAAATGCGTTGCACTTCCCTATTCGCGAAGTGTTTTCGACTATTTACTAAAAAAATGGTATAACAAGGTATAACATTTACTTTATAAATTCAATTAGCCTAGACAAAATTAATTAGTAAAATAAAAAAGTGGCCTGTTGTCTTTCTTGTGAGCCAGAAACTGTATAATGAATTTCAATGGACTCATCCTTCCAACGTATACAATCAATCACTCTAACTAATTTAATATTTTTAGCACAGCAAATATATATACATTAAATTAAAGAAAAGTAAACTATCCAACAGATAAATAGATTATAGGAATATTTATCATTAACATACAGACATCATGATAAGCCTAATCGCATATCTGTGTGTTATCAATCAAAGTATTAGTTAGCACTTGTAAACTCGACAGCGTGGTATATTAGCACAACAGAGCGATGTGATAACAGAGTATAAAAACTGATACGACACTTGCTCCCAAGGACCGTCCCGAGAGCAGTGGCCGGTACGTTATCTATAGCATTGACCTTAATTGTAAGATATGTAATAAATACACAAAAATTATTCGCTACCAACATTATTAAATGTAGAAGACTTTTTTATATAAGATTACAACAATAAATGGACTCCCCATATATAATACTATTGTGTATGTATGTGTAACTTAAACTTAAAATTATTTTTATATTAAGAAGCAGATATATATAAAAATAAATTTAATAGTTTTTAAGTGACTGGAAATAATAATTATTTTTTTTAGCTTCACGCTTTATCCCGCACCTGGCAGGGTAGGCAGAGGAAACTGCAGGAACCATAGGGACCTAGTGTTAAGACACTCCATTGCTCAGTCCCTGCTTTCTCCGTTTCCGCTTTCCGCCTTTTTCTAGGCATTACGTGTTGAGTGGCGGAATTCGACGCAGCGCTTCTCCTGGTTGCCAGAGCGAAGAAAATGAAAATCCATCTTTCCCGAGTGGGAATCGAACCCAGAAACCGTCGCGTTACAAGCAGACGTTGTACCTCTGCGATCTCTATCAAGAAGATCTAAAACTAGTTCTTTAAAACACAATAATATAAACTAAAAAATCAAAATATAAATTTTTACAACTAAAACAAACAAATATGAAACAAAATGATCAAATTAAAATAAAATGACGAAACAAATAACACAAATTGAATCAGACACACAAAGATAGCACTCAAGATCGGTCAGCCATAAAATAAATCAACTTTCACAACATGCGCAATCTGGTGACACAAAAGAAAACATTATTACGAATGGGCACTAAATATTTCTACATGCTGATAGCAAATGTATGGCGCCGTAGTGGCGTAGAGGCGTAGCGTCTATCTGTAAACGAGACGGTTTGTGGGATCGATTCCCATTAGAGAAAGATGGCATTTTCATTTCCATTTTCTTCTCTCTGGTAACTAGACAAAGCGCGGCGTTGAATTCCGCCACTAAATACGCAATGCCTCGAAAAAGGCGGAAAGTGTGGAACGGAGTGTCTTAACACTAGGTTTCCACGGTTCCTGCGTTTCCCTCTGCCTACTCTGCCATGTGCAGGATAAAGCGTGAAGACATAAGAAAAGTATATTGCGGGTCGGATCAACCGGTCAGAGCATATGTGATACGTTATCATCTAAGAACGGAATGATTAACGGATACAGCGGGCCCGCTGTTGAGATAAAAAAAATGAGGTCAGGCGGGGTCGGATTGGCAAGAGGAGGTTAACGAGCAAACTTTAATTGGGGCATTGCCAGTTAAATATGACTTGACCTATTCAATGTGCTTATATTGAAAATGATATCAATCAAAGTATGCATATAGTATACGTGGCAGAAAATTAATTGAATTGGTTTTTATTTAAAGAGCTCTTATTATCTCCTTAGAGAATAAAACATATATGGAAATGTCAAACGATTATTATTATAAAAGTATCAAACTAAGCGTTAATAATTATTTCACCATAAAGCAGTGTTTGCTTTCTTTTATAATATGACGAGTTACGTTTGGAATTCAGTTTATCTATTTTAAAAAATATATTTCCATTTCTTAATAATACATCAGAAAAAATCAAATATTACTTAAGCATCAGCTTTTTAGTTTAAAATTAACTCTGCAAAATAATATTTGTAAAACGAAATTCTTTAAATAAACATACGTGTTATTGTAATAAGAATATCCTTTTGCAAACAATGAGTGGGGAAAGGAAACTAGGGGCTGGTGGCGACCACCCACTGCCCAGTTGCCGTTGGCAAATATAAATACAAAAAAACCTCTTGTGTGACTAATACATAAAATCTTCCGAAATAAAATTAGCTTCACTTTATCCCGGATATAGCAGGGTAGGCAAAGGGAAATGCAGGAACTATAGAAATCTAGTGTTAAGACACGCCGTTCCCTGCTTTCCGCCTTTCAAGGCATTGCATGTTGAGTGTTGTAACTCAACGCCGCGCTTGCCTAGTTAGCATGGCAGAAGAATTAAATAATCCATCCTACCCTCATGGGAATCGAACCCATAAACCGTCACGTTTACAGACAAACGATGCTCTTACGCGTCACGCCGTAAGTGAATAGTAAATATTTTTGATATCTTTCAAGCAAATAAACTACATACGCATGAGTATTTTGTAATTCTCTGGTATACTGCAATATAGTACTGAAGGTAATATATATATGTGTATATGTATATATATTTATATATATATATATATATATATATATATATATATATATATATATATATATATATATATATATATATATATATATATATATATATATATATATATATATATATATATATATATATATATATATATATATATATATATATATATATAAATACGGTCTGCAATAATACGGTAGAATTATAAAAAAAAGTCCGTAAAATAACCGTTCTCTTATTTAATCTAACATTTTTCAACTTTTGCCGGAACCAGCGCTCTACAATTATAATACTGAATCGTATTCGATTGTATTTAAATCGGGAGAATATTTACAGTATACCGATATCTACTAGGTCTGTTGACACCTTCCTTTCAATAACCACACCTAACAAAGAGAAAAAAATTAAAAGCCACAGTGTGTCATCAAAATATGTTATCTAATTATGTACAAATTATGCAAAAATTGTCATTTCTTCGTAATTCTGACAAGAATCCGTTACGCAGTTAACTTGTAGGTTAAAATGTTAAGAAGATTAAGTCCCTCTATAATTGTACATCTTATAAGAGCTTGCAAAGGATTCACCGACCTTGCACAAAGGGGTTGAGTAATATGTATACACTCTCAATAGATTTAGAATTGGCTCTACAATGAAACCCAAATAACTTGCTATTATCATAAACTAGATTATACTTAACAATATTATTACTTGGAAATATTACTATTAAATTAAAATTAAACGGAAATTTTCTATTTATATTGAATAAGTCAACAACTTTGAACAGATAAACACAACGTCCGATGTGTCGATAAAACTTAATGCCCATCGTTAGGGAATTTAATCACAATTATTAAAGTCGAATTAAGGTTGATTCGTAGTAGATAACTAACTACACTATTTATTTCATAACACTTAAAAATATGAAATAAAATATAAGAAACATATATATATATATCAGTTATATCATCCGTATATCAGTGTAATTAGAGGTAACCTAGTGTTCACTCCGTTCCAATTTTCCTAAGAATTCCGACACATTGCCTGTTGAGTGGCGGAACTCAACGCCGCACTCTGTCTTTTACTAAATAAAATAGAACCCACAACGTTATTAAAAAATTACGTTATTAAAAAATTATAAGTAAATAAAAGATTGATAATCCTACAACGATCATAAAGAAAATTTGTAAGTATATTCAAAGAAGAAATATTAATGTAAAATTAATATTCTATGAAGGACGTAGGTTCGATTCTTATCAGGCTTAAATTTTCATAACATATCCCAAATTTGCATTACCTTTTCCGTGGCCGGCGACATTACATGGTATAAATCCAAAACATTTAACATTCGTACACTGTAAACACTTCACTAGTCACTACACGAGACACTAGCAGTCACTGATTTCACGTTTTGAACACATCCACGATAAAGCTAACTGTCCGATAGTCCATTGTCACTATTTTGAAATAGCTTATCTCCTGGGGACGCTTAAAGACCTACTTAACTTCCAATAGATTTAATACTAAAAAAACTTAAACTAAAAAAACTAAAAGCCAACACAAAAATCCCCTAAAACCTCAAAATAAACAAAATCTGTTAATTTTAAAACAAATTAAATTAAAATCTAGTGTCAACGGCAAACATGCGCAGGCGCAGCGTTAACACAACGTGCGCACTTTAACGCTTCGCGCAGAGTAATGATTACGTATCAATATTTGTCGATTAGCGTACTTGTAGTACGTGAAAGTTATAAATATCACGGTACTAAGAGACTAACTTGCAAATATTTTGTGTCCATAACAATACTTTCGGTAAGTAGTTGAAGATCAACATTGATTTTATTTGGGTCACGCTAGTAAAAAAGTCACAAGCATCATATCAGTATTTCGAATTATGATCAATTTGACTAATTATCAGATTTTACAAGATTATTTTATATAACATAATTTCAGCCTTTTTGAGGCATTGCCTGTTGAGTGGCGGAACTCAACGCCGCGCTTTACCTAGTTGCCAGAGCAAAGAAATGGAAATGAAAAATCCATCTTCCCCGAGTGGGAATAAGCCAATGATATAATAGAAGCATGGTCTGTACATTTGATATAATACGAGTAAATATTGCGCACAGGTCGTCATTTCGCAGTTGTTACACCTTCATATTTTTGGTATCTTTGCTTATATTTCTTTTGAAAACCTTTTTTAGAGCTCCCCTACACTGCAAAAGCAACCTATTAAAAGAGCTATCTGCGTTTTTGCAATGCAATGTGCCATATTTTGAATATTTGACTCAAACGAGAGCTTAATCTCGTCTTAACGCAATAAGATCAGACTTAATTCATTTATATTCAAATGTAGCTGCATTCAGCAACTATTACAACTACTGAGCCACACGACCAGATATCCACCACTGTAAAACCTCATAACACATTTCGACAATACTCATATCCAATGACTCGTCACACTCGTCACACATTGATATAAGAACATAATTATAATAATCTCGTGTAAACAAACGCCTAAAAGTGGAGATCATTAAAAAAACGATTCGAGATGATGTAAATAAAGAGATCAAAACGTGTGATTCACGTGTAACATAGCGTGCATGTTATAGGACTGTTGGTAGCGAAATAATAATATGAATTGAAATAAAAGAAAGTGGAGAACGGAGTGTTTTGACACTTTCATACACCTTCTACTGAGAAATTATGCGTGTGCGTTAAAGTTATTATTTTTATAAGAAAAATATTTTGAATTTTTAAAAGTCAATAAATGTTTCTTGATTTCTTTATTATTCAATTCAATAATTATATATCTATGGGAAATTGCTTATTTTTATGGTACATAGTTTATAGTGTTTTAACTTGCTTTTAATGATAAAAACACATAAAAGCCATTATAAAACACTTGTTTCCTATGGCTATGTTATTACTTATATTAAGTAATTAAAAAGAATTCTAATAACCTTTACATATTTAATACTGCCTTCACTATGTATTTTTTTTATATATTTATTTTTTTATTTTTACAATACTTGAAGCATCTATTTTGTCCACACTTTTCGTTAATCACGAGTAAAATCATGACCCATACGTATATATGTATGTAAGTATGTATATGTATGTGTGTGTGTATATATATATATATATATATATATATATATATATATATATATATATATATATATATATATATATATATATATATATATATATATATATATATATATATATATATATATATATATATATATATATATATATATATATATATATATATATATATATATATATATATATATATATATATATATATATATATATATATATATATATATATATATATATATATATATATATATATATATATATATATATATATATATATATATATATATATATATATATATATATATATATATATATATATATATATATATATATATATGAATGGTTTGTGTGTGTATACTGAGACAAGCACATAAACCAACAAAACGGTAAACCGTACACACACAATGATTTTGTAATCACTCCAGTAGAATAATGAACTTCATAAACAGCAGTTTTATTTGTATTACAATTAAAACAGATAATTTACGCAAATATTAGTAAGGTACGATAAGGCAACGAGCAAACACTACAATATGGTGTTATCGTTTTAGAAGTTTAATAAACATAGCGTCACGCTATGTCACGTACATAAAAAAATATGCAGAGGGAGCCGGGTACTAGAGCTTACTCGACGAGGATGGATTACATTATTTACATTGTCTTCGCTCTGGCAAATACGAAAGCACGGCGTTGAGTTCCGCCGCTGAACACGCAAAGCCTCGGAAAAGGCGGAATGCAAGGAAAGGAATGTGTTAACACTAAGTTCCAACAGTTCCTACAGTTCCCTCTGCGTACTCTGCTATGAGCGAGATAAAGCGTTAAGGAGAAAAAATATTTTCAACAAGATTTCCAACACTTAAGAGATCATTTGCTTTCCTTATAATATTTAAAATTAAATAATTTAATTCCAATAAAACCCTATATGGCTTTATTATTAAATGTCATTATAATATGGGAGTACTAATAATACAATTATTGGCGTCATAGATATAACCGAGATGCACTTTAGCTTATCTCGACTCACTTGATCTTGCCCTTTGCGGTCAATTACTATCTGTTTACTTATGTATTGATAGTATATACTGTATACAGGGTGCGCCCTCCTGCCACCGGGCGCACCTCTACACATGCTCTAGTCTCATAATTATAGATTTTGAGCATCGAAATTAAGTTTGTTACAGTTTAAACATTTTTCAAATCTGGGGATAATAAAAAATTACGTAGAAGTTCTATGTAATTTTATTGAAAAATAGGTAAGTAAAATAGCACTCGTTGTGCTATTATAGGGAAAGAAAAAGAAAAAAGAAAAATAATATATATATTTTTTATAGCTTCACGATTTATCCCGCACATGGCAGGGTAGGCAGAGGGAACTGCAGGAACCATATGAACCTAGTGTTAAGACATTCCGTTGCTTAGTCCCTGCTTACATCGTCCCCGCTTTCCGCTGTCGAGGCATTGCGTGTTGAGTGGCGGAACTTAACGCCGCGTTTCGCCTAGTTTCCAGAGCGAAGAAAATGGAAATAGAAATATCCATCTTCCCCTAGTGGGAATCGAACCCTTAAACCGTCGCGTTTACAAGCAGACGCTACGCCTCTGCACCACGACGGTCCTCTATATAATTATATGATTTTTTAAAACTGATATATATGTACTTATTATTTTATTATGTGGATTTTAATTGATATGTCAATAGGTACACTCTGTATATATTTTACAGCTTTTATATTATACGTATATTAATAATATTATGAATACAATAAATACAAGTTATATTTAAATGATTACATACACTCATATAATAACTACATATCCGATTTGTTTTTACCCAAATATTTACTAACCGAATGAATCAGTCTTCTAATCAAATTGGTAATTCCAACGAGCTTCAAAAGCTTCAATGTTACTTATTAATAATAATGTGCGTTTTTATTTATAACATATTTTAAGCTTAATTTACATAATTACCATCAAATAGTAACAATTAAATGCTTGACAAAGATCATTTTTAAATATTATTTTCTAGTTTGTTATACTAGACTAGTCGGGTCAAAACGTCGCATTTAGCTCCACCACCATACTACGCAACTAGTGTCCTAGTACTTCGAACATTTAATTGCGAAATGAGTCATTACAACCCCCCTTAATTATAATATTAAAATTAAAAATTCTCTTCAATCATGCACCACCGCAATTGTTGACCGCGCATTTTTTGCGACAATCCAACTCACGCTTTGCCTTATTATCAGCGCAAGAAAGATACAAATAACCTTTTCTTCAATACCTTATATGGGAACCGAATCCACACCTCAAAAGCGCTTTAATATATCACCGCATCACAAGCCCTCTAATAAAGAGATATTAAAATAAATCCAAATATATTAAAGTTTGCATGTGTATGTGTATATACGTGTGTAGGAATGTACGCACCTGGTACGCGTTCCACTGCTGCACGAGGTGGTGGTGGCAGGCGGCGCAGGCGCGCACGGTGCCCTGCGCGTCCTTGGGCCGCGAGCGCGGCGGCCGCGGGTGCTGCTCGCCGAAGATGGGGAAGTACGCCTGCTTGTTCTGCAAACGTGCACACGTTATTACATCGGACCTACCTGAGGTAGGATAGGTGTCTAAGGTATTAGGGGAGAAGTATCTCAATTATTATGGGAAGAATATCTAAGATATTAAGGGAAAATATCACAAACAGGCATTAAGGGGTAATGGCGTTTATGTGGCGTTCAGTATAAACTTATTATATCGATTATATGTTAAATGTGGTCAGAGCGCTTCCACGGTTCGCAAGATAGCGCGGATGTGCTTCGCGATTTGACCTTCTGCGTTCAAACTTTTATATGTTTTCTTTAACTGTTTTTCTATCCTCAGTATCGATTAACAATTAAAAATCATACATATATAAAATATTTCTGTTATAAATTTAATTTATTTTTACATTTATTCCTTATATTTGAAAAACTAGTGGAGATAATTTAAAGATAAGTTAATAAAATCAATTAGAGTTTAGTGTCAGTATAGAATACAGTTCAGTTCTTTAGGTATGACGACCAGATTAACACAGCCCTCTGTATACCGTAGAAAATAATAAAAGGCATTTTACCGAAATTTTACGATACTTTACGTTTAACAGATCACGTAGACAAAGTCACGGGCAAACACTAGTTAATACAAACGATAAACATCGGAACTACGTCACAATGGCGATAAATAAACAAAAATTTATCATAAAAAAATAAGAACAGCCACACCTCCTCTACAAACTTTACGCGTAATAGGGCAGTCACGACGCGACATTTACTTTTAGCGAATCATAATAAGTATTGTATAACATCTTACGAGGACGTCGCGGTGCAAATGTTATGTTAAAATGAAAAATATAAATAACTATGTTAAACATATATGTCATATAGTATATAATCTAAATTACATAGTCACATAGTACACACTAAGGATAGAAAACTATTTTTTGTAAATATATATAAAATATTTAACATCGTGGAATATGAACCCGCGCCTCTTCGTAATCTTGCAACTCGCATAAATTGTTCTCATTAGGCTACGTGGAAATTATTACAAGTTATAAAATTTCTAGGTACCTGTTCTAAAACACAATACGTCTTTCATAGTATTTTATTCGAAAATTTGTTCGTTAAGGTCAGAGTGCGGCGTAGAGTTAAGTCACTGAAAACGTAATAAATCTACAGAGCAAAAAGCGGAGAGTACCGTCCCAAAAATAAATTACTACTCTACCATCCTATAAAAGGGATAAAGCATAAAAATAATTACAAAAAAAAACTGTCCTTATACTATTTTTTTCTTTACCGTATCTTAAATAATATTATAAAAAAAATCCAATACAAATACTTGTGTAATTAAATATATGTAATTGTAGATTAGATATTCGACTGCCACGCCTTGGCCCGCCTACTTTCATTGCTTAGTTCAAAGTACAATAGCTTTTAGTGAAGTAATTGTCTTTTTGAGATAACAAAAAAAGTAAAGAAAGATAAAAGATAAGATTGTTTAAAAGATATATTTAGATATTGATAATTTGTAACACTGTAAAACGCCTCAGTGTTTTCCCACTACATATATATATATATATATATATATATATATATATATATATATATATATATATATATATATATATATATATATATATATATATATATATATATATATATATATATATATATATATATATATATATATATATATATTTTTATATATATATATTTATATATATTTATATATATATATATATATATATATATATATATATATATATATATATATATATATATATATATATATATATATATATATATAAATATATATATATATATAAATATATATATATAAATATATATATATATATATATATATATATATATATATATATATATATATATATATATATATATATATATATATATATATATATATATATATATATATATATATATATATATATATATATATATATATATATATATATATATATATATATATATATATATATATAATATATATATATATATATATATATATATATATATATATATATATATATATATATATATATATATATATATATATATATATATATATATATATATATATATATATATATATATATATATATATATATATATATATATATATATATATATATATATATATATATATATATATATATATATATATATATATATATATATATATATATATAATATATATATATATATATATATATATATATATATATATATATATATATATATATATATATATATATATATATATATATATATATATATATATATATATATATATATATATATATATATATATATATATATATATATATATATATATATATATATATATATATATATATATATATATATATATATATATATATATATATATATATATATATATATATATATATATATATATATATATATATATATATATATATATATATATATATATATATATATATATATATATATATATATATATATATATATATATATATTGTGGGAATGACTTGTAAAAAGAGGGTAATCTGTTCTGTTCTACGGTAATAGCGTTCCGAGCGTGCCAGTTGAGCACAATTCACTTCGCCAATGTCACGTTGTATGGAGAGCTTTACACAATAATAGATTGCATGTAAAAAGAGATCCAATAGGGTAGTCTTAGATGACAAAGACTAGATGCAAACATGTCAATCGGGGCTGTTGCATGCAGGCGACGGTATGTGTTGGACGGGGACTACTCTAACGGTTCTTAAGCGATTTATGTCATTTAATGCAATTACGTAGTCTCTGTCGTAGTACTCTTGAAACATACGGTATCAATGTATTTAGAAATTCTTATTTAAATAAATTTAGCCACCTTTGGTTTCAAGCAATATTATAATTGAATAGATTTGGGTCTGACTGTATGCGATGATCATGTATGAAAATTTGTCTTAACCCTACTTGGGTTACTCCCTGCAAACCCAGCTATATAATGGCGTGCTTTATTACGGGATAATGCGAGAAACCAAAAATTACCAAGTAACAATTCTAGCTATGCTAATTAATCTAAAGATCAAGTAATTTTTAAGAGGTTTACATTCATGTTCTACTATGAAATACTACAATTTGAGGTAATTTGAGCTAAAAACGTCTCGCTGATTTTCTTGCGCCGGTTCTTTTCTGATTTGAGGCATTAACTTTTAAATGAACTGGTGGTAATATTTTTGACGTTCAACCAACGAATCATATGTTCTTTTTGTTAATTAAATTGTTTAACTTTTACTTTGGCACGTATATAAATAACCCTTAGAAACCATATCATATCTCCATTACTAAGAATCTAATAGGAAGCTCTAATAATTATTTCTATGTTGTTTATCTGTATATACACATATATACGTGATCTTTAATACCATTCAAAGGTTATCCTACCGACTGTCACATAAACATAAAATCGTTACAAGTATAAAAACATAAACGATATTAAGTTAAATAAAGACAATGATTGTAATCAATATTTTTATATGAATCTCTTGTTTAACACTTGCTAGGTGCGGTTCTGAGTTCAAATACCAAATTAAATGTAAAAAAAAGAAAAATTATAATATTGCCTTGTATGTTGAATGATCTATATAAAATTATTCAGAAACATTGGAAAAATAGAAAATACGTATTTAATTAAACATTTATATTAATTTTATCAATTTAAAAAAAAAAGTGCGGCGTTGAGTTTCGCCACGAATTCGAATTTGTGTGTGTGTGATCAAAGTGATCTGAGAAATCATCTAGCTTCACGCTTTATCCCGCACATGGCAGGGTAGGCAGAGGGAACTGCAGGAACCATACGAACCTAGTGTTAAGACACTCCGTTACTTAGTCCCTGCTTACTCTGTCCCCGCTTTCCGCCGTTTTCGAGGCATTGCGTGTTGAGTGGCGGAACTCAACGCCGCGCTTTGCCTTAGTTGCCAGAGCGAAGAAAATGGAAATAGAAAAATCCATCTTCCCCGACTGGGGATCGAACCCAGAAACCGTCGCGTTAGCCGCGTTACAGGCAGACGTTGCGCCTCTGCGCCACGACGGTCCTCAAGCCTCCTCAAGATATCATCTATCATAACTAAAACTCTAACCTCACTTCGTCTATATAATAAATACACTAATATTTTCAACGCAAGCGTCCCCAGATACCCCGTCAAATATGTCAAGTGTATATATTTATCTCCGAACATATAACAAAAGTGACACGCATTATTCAATCACGCGCTCCCCAGTGCAGTGTGAGAGGTCACTGTAAACGTATGAATCGTCCAAATTTTGTACACATACAAATACATGTATATATTACAACTATAATTGACAAGAATAGGGCTATCTGCCGGTTCGAGGACCTTTGAACTAGCGCTTGTAGCACGTTGTAAGTGTGTGGATTCAAAACATTTCTTTTTTTTTTTTAATTTTTTTTTTGTAGCTTCACGCTTTATCCCACACATGGCAGGGTAGGCAGAAGGAACTGCAGGGACCGTGGGAACGTACTGTTAAGATATTCCTTTGCTTAGTCTCTGCTTTTCTCCGTCCCCGCTTTCCGCCTTTTTCGAGGCATTGCGTGTTGAGTGGCGGAACTCAACGCCGCGCTTTGCCTAGTTTACCAGAGCGAAGAAAATGGAAATAGAAAAATCCGTCTTCCCCGACTGGGGATCGAACCCAAAAACCGTCGCGTTGCAGGCAGACGTTGCGCCTCTGCGCCACGACGGTCCTCACATTTCTTTTGTATACTCTTTTTTTATTTGTAACAATTCTTAATATACAAAATTGGAAATATTGTTGGCAAAATGACTTAACTCTAATAGAGATTTCTTCCAGTTAACTTATGGATATTGAGAGAAAGGATATTTTTCAGGTCTGAGCTTATTTTTCTTTTGATTTTATCATTATGTTAAATTTGTCTTTTATATTTTTTAAGTGTTAATCCACACTGAAGCTAAAAAAAAAATACTTAAAGAAAACATGACTTAGTAGTCTGAGCACTTGCACGGTTTGCTAGAGGTTCAAATCCCGCTCCATTTTTAATTTTAACTTTGTTTAACTATTTTTTTAAGCAATTAACCATAATTAACTAAATCATTCCATAACTATACATTTTATTTACATATTTGCTGTAAAAACATAACTGGCTAAATCCCGACTCAAAAATGCGTAAACTTTTGCGTGTAATCAGTCGTGTAGTGAGACGAGTCAAAGGTTTTTCAAACAGTGTCATTGTTTATATAAAAAAATACTCGTTCTAATAAAAAAAGTACATATCAGTTGTGTTTTAAATATTTCCACGATTCAACACGAGATTTATCTATACTATAGTATAAAGTAATTTTTAACAAAAAAGAACCGACTTCAAAAAGTAAAAAAGTTCTAGTCTAAAGCAAAAAAGTTAACTAAAAAGCAAAAAATAAATTTCGGCACAAAGTAATACGTTCGTATTTTTTCTTTGTTAAATTAAATTAATGATTACTTAAGTAAATAAAAAATATTTTATAATTTTGAAGTCGGCGCCAAGTAAATACTACAACAACCTTCTGTATTCTTACCGTATTAAAAATACTTTGATAGTTAGTAGCTACCGATTCATATATATATATTGTAATACTGTTACTGTTTGATATATTTAATAATATTGTGTGTTTGAAATTTGAATTTGTGTACTTAGTAATTTAATATTGTAGTAAGGTTGTTGTAGCATTTACTTGGCGCCGACTTCAAAATTATAAAATATTTTTTATTTACTTAAGTAATCATTAATTTAATTTAACAAAGAAAAAATACGAACGTATTACTTTGTGCCGAAATTTATTTTTTGCTTTTTAGTTAACTTTTTTGCTTTAGACTAGAACTTTTTTACTTTTTGAAGTCGGTTCTTTTTTGTTAAAAATTACTTTATTTAACGATTTTGAGTGATGGGTAGACCGAGCAAGGATGCCTCTCAAATGAGGAAACGACCGTACGACCGTAGTCGGTGTTTTTAAGAACGACACAGCTATCCGCGAATAGACATAATAAATGTTTGTATTGATATTTGTTTTTGTTAATTATCTCCAAAAGTGCTGAACCAATTTCGATAAAATTTTAATGGAACAACGTCTGATGTAAGACTTACGAAATACAATAATAATCATCCAAATCAGTTCATAAACGACACAGTTATTCGCGAACAGAAATAGTAAATGTTTGTATCGATATTTGTTTTTGTTGATTATCTCCAAAAGGACTCAATCAATTTTGATAACATTTTAATGGGACCACCTCTGGTATAAGACCTACCAAATACAAAAAGAATCATCAAAATCGGTTCATAAACGACACAGTTACTCGCAAACAGAAATAGTAAATGTTTGTATCGATATTTGTTTTTGTTGATTATCTCCAAAAGGACTCAATCAATTTTGATAAAATTTTAATGGGACCACCTCTGGTATAAGACCTACTAAATACAAAAAGAGTCATCAAAATCGGTTCATAAACGACAAAGTTATCCGCGAACAAACATAAAAAAAAATATTGAACATATCGAGAGCAAACAATCTTGGAAGATATGAAAATTACTAAGTATGGATAGGTTATAAAGACTGATGACACCTGATGTACAAGTATAGTTGGCAACTTTAGCAAAAAATGTGGGAAGTAATGAACAATTTCAAGATATGGAAAATCTCATAAAGAACAAATATATCCAGCGCCTAAACAAAAAGTTGTGCGACATATTTTACATTAATATTTAGATATATAAGTAAAGAATATGGAACATTGAATGTGGAAACATAAGAAAAAGATCCTAAGTAAAGGTTATTAGACGTAAGAAGCTTTATTTGTTGTCACTGCTTGCGTTTATATTTTGCCTTTTGCCCAGATACAATTATTATTATTTTTCGTAAGCAAAGAAGTTCAAAAGTCAATAGTAGTACAAATACTATATAATACAGGAAATAATACCCAGTATTATTTACAGTAATATTGTTTAGTAGAATCGGGCAGGCAACGCTTCAAGCGAGTCGTAATAATAATAATTTCATTTATTTACTTATACTCCAGCCACATTCGATGTGGAATTTTAGTAAACAAACCATGAGTCATCATAATTAGGGTTGATACACTCATAATAAAAAATAACAATTATTATAATTACTATTTTATTAATTATAACATAATTTCCTGTTCAAACACGAAATTTTTGATTTAATATAGAATCTAAAATTTAATTTAGCCGGCAAATATATAATAAATATAAAAATTAGCTTTAAATAAAAGTTAAAAAATCTTTAATTACTACTAAAATATTACTACAAACCTAACAACCCTATATTTTAGCACTGACGTAAAAAAATCGCAGATTTGTAACATTTGGAACGTTTTTTATGCAGTCGTCAGATTTAGGAAGGTATAGGTATGATGTATATTTTTAGTCGTATTATAATGGTAGTATAACCACAACAGGTTAAGAATGTTAACATTTCAAACGAAGTTTCATTACACACAGACTAAATAGAAAGAAATCTTGTTTTTACTACCATAAATATAGTACTATAATTACTATTTCAACTTTCAAATATTTAGAATTTATTCTTATTTATATAAAATATAACTTGAGATATTTTATTTCTGTAATTTTTTAAATAATTAAAAAATATATTTATTTAACGCAAATTAAGTTAAACGAAACGTAACTACGTAATTTTGTTGCATTATACGCCCGTCATAATGTTTTTTTTTTATTGTTAGCTTTGCTTATAATTCGCGAGTGTGTGATTTAAATTTTCATTAACATCAAAAATAATTGTTGTACATATTTCTAAAAATGTTTTGAGCATCTGCTTGACGTTGGTTGCTAAGCAACGCTTTGTTATTAAACATTCCACATCGAATTTGGCTGGAGTATACGTCCTGTAATTTCTAAAAATCTTTTAATGTTATATACACACACATATATATATATATATATATATATATATATATATATATATATATATATATATATATATATATATATATATATATATATATATATATATATATATATATATATATATATATATATATATATATATATATATATATATATATATATATATATATATATATATATATATATATATATATATATATATATATATATATATATATATATATATATATTTCCTTCTCCCCGAACACTAAGTCCGCACGTACGCACGGGAAGGTCCGGGAGTAGCGATAGCTCTTGCTCTGTTGACTCAAGCCGCGATACACTCTGACACCGCCCGGGTGTGTTATATTACGAATGTAATGTTATCATATTACGAATTTTCCGCATATAAAGTCCTTATAGCATTAAAGAGTGTACTGCAACGGTAAGCGCGGTGGTTAAATAAAATAGTAATAACTTACAAATTAGGGGAAATGGGTTCAAATCCACGTATGTACCATATAGAAATGGCCGTATTAAATAAAGAACAAAAGGAAACCCAAGACAATGTGTTAAATTACAAAGCAATCAAAGAAAACGATAACTCATAACCTTAGAGGGATATTTTCAAGGAATTACCTCTTATCTGCTTTTTATAGAGATTGGGGCAGAGATGACTATACAGTAACCGACGCCGCAATATGTTCGGCAACAATACATAGGTGCATATATATGTAAAATATGTACACGCATGTGTATGTGGCTAAGTGTGAAGAGTAAGCCACATGGTTGCAGGTTTAAATCCACAATGTATTTTCTCTATAACAAAGTTAATATTAATTATTTTTATTAAAATTTAGAAAAACCTATAAGAACAATTGTACGACTATATAATACATGAAATATACTTGAGAAGTATGTTAAGTACGTAGAAGAAAAGAATATTGCTAAAGAGCTGACGGTGCCTTAGCTGCGTTATTGTGGCGGCAGAACGTTAAAACATAATGCAGTTCTGGTTCCGACGCTGTTATATGGCAGTGAAACGTGGGTATTACAGAAGAAGAATGAAAGGAAGATGAATGCTGTGGAGATGTGATCTCTTCGAAGGATATGCGGCTTAGCTGACCTAATCCGCAACCAAGAGGTACACAGGATGGTAGGTACCAGCGAGGATATCACAGTGAGTATTAAGAAGAACGTGCTCAGATGGTTTGGGCACGTGGAAAGATGAGTGACGAAAGAATAGTAAAAAAGATATACGACGCAAAAGTGAGTGGTGAGAGAGGAGACCTCGGCTAGACTTTCGAAAACACGGTACCTATACTGGAGGAAGATCGTGTAAAAAACATGAGTACTCCTCGAAGAGCATGTATGAAGAGGCTGATGACAGTGGACGAGGCGGAAGAGGTATGCAGGGGTTTTCTCTGACTACCCCGCTAGGAATAAAACGCTAAGTCAAATTTCTAATAGAATCAGGCATTACTTTGCGGAAGTCAATTCTAATTAAGAAAGGAATTTATATATAGCTACTTCAGCTATGCAGTAGTAGTTATACAATTAAGTGCACCGGTGTTTAGCACTTGGTAGTCTAACATCTCCTGAGGATGCCTCGTTGAGGGGAACACATGTAGAGAGTTTAGTAACGGTGGTAGTTTTGTTTTGCATTGCTTACTGCAGCGGGCGGGCGCTGCTCTTAGTTGCATAACTACTACTGCATAGCGGAAGAAGCTATATATAAATTCCTTTCTTAATTAAGTCAAGTTGTTACAAGTTTTATATTAGAGTAAATGACGCAAGAATCAACTGTAATAAATGGAATCAGCGGGCGGCGGTGCACTTCATTGCACGACTACTAATGCACAGTGGAAGTAGCTACATATTAGTTTCTTTCTTAGTTATGATAGCTATATATCTTTTTTTTATGTTTTCATGCTTCATCCCGCACATGGCAGGGTAGGCAGAGGGAACCGGTGAAACCTAGTGTTAAGACACTCCGTTGCATATAGTCCGTGCTTTCTCTGTCCCTGTTTTCCGCCTTTTTCGAGGCATTGAGTGTTGAGTGGCGGAACTCAACACCGCGCTTTGCCCTGATAGCTATATTTTAATTGTAAATATAATGAAGCTCGATGTGTAACTTATTTTATAACTTGTTATTTGGTTATTCAACTTCCCACAAAAAAAATGAGGACCGTCGTGGCGCAGAGGCGCAACGTCTGCCTGTAACGCGACGATTACTGGGTTCGATCCCCAGTCGGAGAAGATGGATTTTTCTATTTCCATTTTCTTCGCTCTGGCAAACTAGGCAAAGCGCGGCGTTGAGTTCCGCCACTCAACACGCAATGCCTCGAAAACGGCGGAAAGCGGGGACGGAGAAAGCAGGGGCTAAACAACGGAGTGTCTTAACACTAGGTTCCCACTGTCTCTACAGTTCCCTCTGACTACCCTGCCTTGTGCGGGATAAAGCGTGAAGCTCAAAAAAAAGTATACGTTTTGACACGTGACGTCACCACCGGTGTTATTGTTAAAAACTCACTTTAGTATCGAACGCCGAGCAGTAAAGACATTAAAGTAAGGCTCCAGGAAGGAGGCCAATGACAGTGGCGAGAGCGACGAGGCGAGAGAGGTGTGCAGGGACCGCAGCGTCTGGCTCTGCGTTCTCTGTGACCACCCCGCGGGGGTAGTGTGTGTGCGTGTGCGTGTGTGCGTGTGTGCGTGTGTGTGTGTGTGCGTGTGTGCGTACTCACGGCCTTGTCCTTGGGCTCCTTGGTGTGCAGGTTGTAGAGCGTGCCGCGGCGGTACTCGTCGCCGCACACGTAGCACACCTCCGTCATGCAGTTCTTGTCCGGCATCGACAGGTCCAGGATGTCGCGCTCCGACGACGACGTCGAGTTGCCCGAGTACACCGACACCGTCGACCTGCGCACATTCACATAGAAGAAGTAACGTGTCGACCGGTACAAACTACTTGTATAGTAAAAATAGATTTCTCAAACATAATCTTTAAGCCCTCATACTCCCAATATTTTTATCAAATACGTAATGCAATTAACATATAAAAAAAACAATAACATATTAAGAAACACTAAATTGTGATGCATTTCTTGCAGATGATTTAACTGTGTACTGCGGCACAATGACCGAACCAAACATAAACACAGAAATTCCAACTAGCATTTTTCAATCTCTGAACCTCATCCATACTAATATTACACAGCAGACTGTGGTCGGCCTCACCTCACAGCGTCCAGGTACCCAGCGGGCTCGCTGGCGCCCGAGTGTTGCGACCCCACGGAGATCACAGACGGGTCGCGCGCGCGCAAGTCCAGCACGCCCTCGTCCTCGCCCGCCCCCACCCCCACCCCCGCTCCCGCTCCCGCTCCTGCTCCCGTTCCCGCCCCCGCTCCCCCTGTACCCGAGTTCACCGGAGGAGCGTACCGCTGCTGGAATAGTGCATTAATACTTTTAGTAATCTTAGATTAGAAACTGAAGCGAGAAGTGAGTACATATAATTTATTATCTGTTAAAACTACGTCGTTCCAAACTTTATACGGAGGCAGAATTAACAAAAATGTGATATCTTAGTATCATGTCACAGAGGCGTAGCATCTGTCTGCAAACGTGACGGTTTGTGGACAATTCCCACTCGGTGAAAATGGATTTTCCTATTCCATTCTATTTTCTTCGCTCTGGCTAGATAAAGCGAGAAGTTTAGTTCCTCCACTCAACTTGGAATGCCTCGAAATGGCAGAACGCGTAAAACGGAGAGCCTTAACACTATGTTCCTTCGATTCCTGCGGTTTCCTCTGCCTGTCCTGCTATGTGCGAGATAAATCGTATATACATAAAAAAAAAAACATGACATTAACACTAAACACTACACGACACAAAATATATACATTCATCAATACTCGAGTCAGTCGCGAGTCAGCAGCGTCAGTCAGTCAGTCAAACTTACATTATTAAACTTATTGTGGTTCTCCTTTTTGGGCGAGGCGGTGCGCGGCGGGTCGGCGAGGGGGCGCGAGGCGGGGCGGGGGGCGGGGTTGGCGGGCTCGTCTCTGTTGGCGTTGGCCTCCGCGCCCAAACCGAGCACCTGGGCTGCGTACTCGCCCTGGAAGGACATGTCAGCACCTGGAAAAGTAGCGAATAGACGTGTTAATAACTGATTTACTCTTATAAATGTACCGTAGACAATACTAGAGGAAATTCATGTACAAAAAATTATATAAATGAATATTAATATTGGATATTTATATATATAATTAATAGTAAAGTATTAATTTTTCAGTGGTTTTAGTACAAGGCTTATATATTCAATAGGTAATCCTTTATACATCATGTTTATATCATCTAAATTTACGTACAGTAGAAAATCGATTAATTGGCTCTAGGTTAACAGGTTCCCGATTATCTGAACCATAGGACAATTGTATTAAATGTCAACCTATAAGGCACATTTCTGCAAAAGTGGTTTACGTCAAATAACAATTACCAAACATTTACAACCAAACATCTAAATAAACGTTCGTTTTGTTAATATATACTAGTTGTTTTAATAAACATATAGGTAATATTAAATTCTAGCATATGTAAGTTCATAACCCAATCACAAGTCAGTATATTCGATTATCCGGATTTTCGATTATCCGAATGCCTTACAGCAACCGCTAGGTAGGTTAATCGATTTCTACTGTAATTAACATAGACAACAGGTTCATATCTGTAGGAAGGATATATAAAAATACATATCGACGGTTGAATCGATTTAATTTCGATACACGTTACGACAATAGCTAATATGCATACATCCTAAGATACATCTCAAGATATAACAGCACTGTACGCAAGTCACGAAGGCAACCTCGAATCTCGACCCAGTGAGTGAAAGCGACCCCAATACATTTGATCTACGTGATGCAATGACATTTTGTGTATGGCCAATTAATTAAGTTTAAACTTGAACTCAAAACTTGATTTATTCATACAAGCTTTCATAAGCACGTTGGATAAGAATCTGAAGGTTAATAATGTCAGTCACATCACTGTAATATATTCTAATGGATTTTTAATATATATTCGTGCATATATATATATATATATATATATATATATATATATATATATATATATATATATATATATATATATATATATATATATATATATATATATATATATATATATATATATATATATATATATATATATATATATATATATATATATATATATATATATATATATATATATATATATATATATATATATATATATATATATATATATATATATATATATATATATATATATATATATATATATATATATATATATATATATATATATATATATATATATATATATATATATACTATATACATATATACATATATACATATATACATATATACATATATACATATATACATATATACATATATACATATATACATATATACATATATACATATATACATATATACATATATACATATATACATATATACATATATACATATATACATATATACATATATACATATATACATATATACATATATACATATATACATATATACATATATACATATATACATATATACATATATACATATATACATATATACATATACATATATACATATATACATATATACATATATACATATATACATATATACATATATACATATATACATATATACATATATACATATATACATATATACATATATACATATATACATATATACATATATACATATATACATATATACATATATACATATATACATATATACATATATACATATATACATATATACATATATACATATATATATATATATATATATATATATATATATATATATATATATATATATATATATATATATATATATATATATATATATATATATATATATATATATATATATATATATATATATATATATATATATATATATATATATATATATATATATAATAAGTTTAAATCTAGAGCACACAATCAAATACATCATTATATGTAATAAATAGCAAAATTTTTAATGAAATATCGTTAAAATATAATACATAGAACGTAGATAAAAGCTCATTTAATAAGCTGCTACAGTCGGAAGCCATCTTCCGGTTCCTTCATAATTTAATAGAAATCCGAAAACGACGGAAAATTTAAATATATAAATTTATATTTCCGTAATGGAGAGACAAAATTTATGCCAGTGACGTTTTGAAAGCTGCCTTTTATATGAGCTTTATACGTGATTCAAAAACCCAATCAAAAGAAAAGGCAATTAATATAATATATTCAGAAAACAGTAGTGGTAAAAGTTTACATTAAATATAAACATCGAAACAGACGTAGACCATATGTTTCGACCGTATTCGGACAGAGATTCTGCGTAATTGCATTAAATGACATAAATCACTTAAGAACAATATCTTAGAGTGGTTACTATACGTATAAGTCGTCTGCATACTACAGCCCCGATTGATGTGATTTCATTGCTTTTAAAGTCTTTACCATTTAAGACTACTCTCCTTTTACAAGATACTCCTAACTATATATTAGTGATGTTTATTTTATATTTGGCGGAGAGAATCTAGTGTATAAAGAAGTTCAATGTAATTCCTCGAGTGGGTTTTGAACTTACAAACACCGTGTTTACGTTTTAGTCAAGCACTGTCCCAGTGGGCTACTATACTCTTATTATTAATTCATAAATGCATGCATCTTAAAATTATAATAATTATTGCATGTATTTTATTTGTAATATTTTTTTATGTCTTCACGCTTTATCTCGCACATAGTAGGGTGCGTGCCAGAAAGCGTGCCATAAGACAGACCTAGTGTTAAGACACTCCGTTGCTTAGTCTCTGCTTTCTTCGTCCCCGTTATTATTTATAATTAAATAGAACTAAATGTTTCAAGCGGATTTTAGGCATAATTATTTTACATAAACAGGAAGAGCCGCATAGTATTTTTCGTAGAACAAACAAGGCAAGGTAAAGAATGTATAGATAGATATATAATATATATCTATCTATACATATAGAATATAAAGAACGCGCATATATGTAGTTAGGGTGGTGTCCATCCATCGGAATTAATATAATAAAACGTTGGTCTCGTTACCTTTATAGTTTCTAATTGTCGCATATTCAACCTTATGCCTATATTTCACATTTAAACCATAAAAATACAGCCTCCGTGAAAAAATCAGTTACTTATCTAATAACGTATATTGGAAAGCCCGTAAATTTACGGGCTTTCCAATATAATTCAAATGAATTCATTTGCAAGGATCATTCAACATAAATCTAGCTGTGTCATTGGAACTTCTTGAAATTCAGTGATATTTCTCCCACTTAATGCGCAAGAACTCTCTCTAGATCGGTCATCGATTGAATAACGAAAGATTTATTAAATATTTTGATTTATTTCGAAATACATACACACATACATAGCTTCACGCTTTATCCGTAGCAGGGTCCTCGTCCACTGTCATTACATTCTTCATACATGCTCTCCCGGGAGTCCTCATGGTTTTTACGTAATCTTCCTCCAGTATCTTCGATCTTGTGTTTTCCAAAGGTAACCGAGGTCTCCTCTTACCTCTTTTACCATTCTTTTGACGCGCCCAAACCATCTGAGCACGATCACAATATGTCATATATAAATTAAGGGCAAAGCAAAGCAAAATAATACAGCAACCACCTTGTCCTAGTTTGTAAACCGATTGAATGAACGAACACACAAGCTGTCACGTATACAAGAGTGTTTACACGTCGCCGAATAATCAAAAGCGTTTCCTCTTTCACTCATGACTTATGAATTCATATTGGTATGTATAGGTATTGTTTTTACACCATATAAAACATATAAAGCGTCGGACTTTGCATTTAATAAGCAGCCCAAAATGAAAATGACCTCCTACTACGTAGATTAGGACACTTTCAAAATGCTTACAACGCTATGATTTAGAATTTTAATCTCATTGTCAAAAGAGATATGCAATTGCTGTTGACTTGACTAAAATTTACTTATTAATACTTATGTTTAAGCTAACATACACGTGCGTTGGATAACCGTCATTAATTACTGTATCGACAGACAACCAAAACCAGCAATATTTTTATCCGACAGATAATAAACATCCTATCAAGATAATTTTACATACTTAACTCGTACCTATATAATAACGAACTAATAACGTTTTAGGACACAGAAAGCAGGAGGCAGATCTGTGGGTATAAACATAGTGTTAAAACACTCAGTTCTTGGTTTTCCGGTTAATTCTTGAAACATTATTTTAGCTGAATCGAACTATTGAATATTTACCGTATAATAATAACGATAATATAGCACGAAAATAAATAAATTGTGAAATCATGAATGAAAATTTGTCATTTTTGACAAAGTGTAACTTAGGTTATACATACAATAAAATGAAATGTTGAAACACTGAAATTATCTAATATATGAGAAACAATACAATGTACAAAATTCGTGTAGTGGCCATCCTAGCACAGTGCGACGTTGTTTAACTGAAGATGTGGCGGTTCTAGGTTCGACCTCCATTGCAGGGGATTAAATATTTTTATCCGTGTTTTGACCAGACAGAAAGCAGCGTTGAGTTTATTAGCGTAAAAGTAACGTTAAAATCAAAAATTTGAACCTTTATACAAATAGTGTATAACTGTTTAAAATTTCGATTTTGACTAACCTAATCTAACCTAACAAAAACCACAGATCATGAGTCCTGTACATAATAATAATTTTCTGTATTTTTTTAGCTTTGCACTTTATCCCATACATGGCAAGGTAGGCAGAGAGTGGAAACCGTATGAACCTAGTGTTAAGACACTCCGTTCTCGGCTTTTCGCCTTTTTCGTGGCGAAACTTAACGCCGCGCTTCGCCTATATGCCAGAGCAAAGAAAACGAAAATAAAAAATCCATCTTCCTCGAGCGGGAATCGAACCCACAAACCGTCGTGTATACAGGCAGACATTGGATATTTATAATTTTATTTCTACCAGCTGCTTCTAACCGGCCGGTCGAAGCACTCCCTGTCTCCCGATGAATCACGTCTAACCGTGGCCACTAAGCGCAGCAAATGTTCAATATCGAACCTTGAACAAACACAATGTCATTCAAGTCGACGGCAGTCGGCGGGCGAATAAACACATCTCTATTTCTAGATATCCGTTGTTACTCAGTTCGATGCAGATGTGATTACGATACTGTATCGTGAAAATTATATAGATTAATAATGTAATACAAATTTTAAATAAAAAAGTGAATAAAATAAATATAAAAAAGAAAATAATACAAAATATACGAATTCAAATCTAAAATAATTTATTTTAGCTTAACGCTAATTCCACATAGTAGAGTAGGCTCTATATAGTTAATAGGAAGTAATATCAAAACACTGCGCCCTCCACTTATTGCCATAATTTGAGACGTTATATTTCGAGTGGCGGAACTCAACGCCGCATTTATCTCATAAAAACAACCATTATGAGTTTCGCCAAAAAAGGTGCTATATCTTAAAAGCTAAGTTCCTTAAATTATAAGATATACAGCGCGATGCTATTCAAAAATACGAAAGACGCAAAAACACGAGTCAATTTGACAGTATAATTTTTCACAACACGCCATTGGTAGCGGGGATCAATACTTCAATTTGGTGGCACTCTGAGAGTATCCAAATGAATTTCCATCACACGCACATACGCGAATTACATTTACATACACACGGCGATATGATAACAAAAATGGAATATCTTTCATAAATATCATAATGGAATTACGTTGCTCCTTAGTCTTATACATTGACATTACCTAATTTGTTTATTCAAAAGACGCTCTGTAAGACGAGGCTCAAAAAGAAAGTGGAGAACGGAGAGTGCTGTCACTGGGTTATCTCTGCCCATTACTTATGGGAGACACAATCTATATATATAGAGAAATATCTATACAGAGAAATAAAATAAACACTGTTGTCTACGTTAAAATCTTCATATATAAATAAAATAAAAACTACACATTACTACATTTAATTTATTATTTCTGTTAGACTATTATTAAATAAAAATACACGCCTCAAGTAAAGCCTTATGAAGAAAAAATATAAATTAAATCTGTATTATACCCTCTTTCCAGCAACACAGGTCCGCACACAAAGTACCTATTTATAGCCCTCTTATACTTCACATTAAGTATACTGTAGTAGTATTATAATTTAATATCGAAATAACAATAAAATGAAAGTATACCTTAGAGATTTATATTTAAATACATCTTTAACAAATATAATTTTTTCAAAGCTAAATCTACTTAATATCTATAATAATAACTATATTATTTACATTTATATATATATATATATATATATATATATATATATATATATATATATATATATATATATATATATATATATATATAATATATATATATATATATATATATATATATATATATATATATATATATATATATATATATATATATATATATATATATATATATATATATATATATATATATATATATATATATATATATATATATATATATATATATATATATATATATATATATATATCTATATATATATATATATATATATATATATATATATATATATATATATATATATATATATATATATATATATATATATATATATATATATATATATATATATATATATATATATATATATATATATATATATATCCCTTCTACGTTTTCCGCCGACCGGAATACGAGACATTAGCGGTTGTGTTAACCAAATTGACTTTACTCCCATAAGGACATCATGGGGGCTGATTACTGAAATCAGTCCTCGCTTCACGTTTGTTCAGCCAACTGAATATTACCTGTACATTATATTTTTTTAGCTTCACGCTTTATCCTGCAAACAGCGGGTTTGGCAGAGAAAACCGCAAAAATCGTGGGAACCTTGCGTTAAAACACTTACTTCGCTTGTCGCCTTTTCGAGGCATTGCATGTTGAATGGCGGAACTAAATACCGCGCTTTGCCAAGTTATCAGAGCGAAGAAAATGGAAATGAAAAATCCATCTCCCCCGAGTGGAAATTGAACCCACAAACCGTCGCATTTACACGGCAGACACTGCGCCACTGCGCCACGTCGATCTTCCAATACAATAAATTAATAGCACAATATTGCTGTACAACACAAATATTGCTACAACAATATTAATATAAATACAAATAACGTAATGGAAACAGAAATCGTCGTCCAAACAAACAATAGCGCAATATATTTTCGTGGAACAATACTTCATTTATTATATTAATTTATTTTTGTCTGCGAATTATATATGATACATGCACGTATATATTTCACAGTTTAACGTTGCACTGCATACATCAGGGTAGACACAGGAAAGCTAGCAAAGGCGACGTGCTCAAAACGATTATCGGGTTACTTTTTGTACATACTCGATGATAAATAGAAAATAATAATTATTTAAAATAAATTTAATTTCTCACTTCAAAGCTAAACTGTTAAGATACTTTTTTCCCCACTCGCTCTATTTGTCAAATTTGTAAAGCTTGCTTATTAACCAGAGGGTGAAAATGAAATAACTCATTTCCCTAATTGGAATACGCACCTAGAACTGTCTCGCTTGTCTTAATAATCAAACGCTACAAGGCCACTGTGCCACGATGGCATCCGTATAGATTGAAATTTATGTATAGATAATAACGCTCTGACGTCTATAAGACGTGATTTGTATAAACAATGAAAATGGTGAGTAAAATTGCTAGTAAATAATATTAAATTTATCTGCTTTAAGCTTTACTCATAGCAGGGTAGGCAGGAGGGAACTGCAGTTAAGATACTCCGTTCCCGCTTTCCGCCATTATCGCATCGCATCGCATCGCATGTTTATTGGTGGAACTCAACACCGCGCTTCCCTAGGTGCCAGAGTAATGAAAACAAAATAATACAATTTCTCCGAGTGGGAACTGAACTCGCAAACCGTCGCGCTTACAAGCAGACACTGTGCGCCTCTGTGCCACGACGGTAACCTTCACATTTTTTTTCCACACTAAATATGACAAAGTCCCCAGTGTTCAATCACTCCGTTCTCCACTACGTTCATGAAAATATTGTTAAACACTAGTAAATATAGATAATCTTTTTTATATTTACAAGCTTGTAAAATGTATATTTGGAAGCTATACAATGTTTTAATAACATTGTTACATTTATAATTATCTTAATTATTCGCTAGGAGAGGCTTGGAAGCAAGAATTTCTAATTTAGGATGAAATTTATTGTTCATAGTTTCATATTTTTCGAGATAATATTTTAATTTAGATTGTAATTTTTATGCCTGTAATATATACAAAAGATTTATTTGGTAATATTTTTTTCAGCCACAGATACTCCCTTTGCAAATATGAATAGAGTAATAGGTGGCCTATCCCAATTGCTTGCATACCTACCTACCTAACCCAACCAAACGTACCTAAGGGTAAGTGTACGATACCAAGCGTATCTACAACGTAAAACACTATAATTTCATAACTAAGTAGATAAATACAATCTACCAAAATTCTTCGTAACAAAATTAATATTCTTCCATCGACTTCAACTATAATACCAACAAATCTTACATAAGCCTCATCTCGCCAGTACTGTAGTTTAGCAATCAGTGAAACACGTATACAAATCAAACAATACAAACGGTCACGTTTTTAATATAATAAATTGTTCTGAGCGTAATGTAAATCTACCGACGAGATCGTGACGTCAATGGACGTAAAAACACTCTAGCAATCGTTTTGTGGTCTACATGTACAAAATATATTCTAAAATATAATTTTATATAAGAAGCTTAACTGCTTCACATTAAGTCATATCGTTCTCTACTTTCCGTTAATTTTCGTAACATTTCATATAAAATGGCGGAACTCATCGCCGCGACTCTTCTGATAGAAACGGGTTAAACCAGCGCTCTTCATCACGCCGCGTCAAATTTTTTATATGCTTTACCGAACTTATATCGTGGTGAGCATCTTTTTAGGGGGTTTTAAGTATTTCTTAAGTATTTTTGTTTATATGTATTCTTTAAGTATTTTTCTATCCTTAGTGTGGATTAAATTCTGAACATAATATCCTATATAAAATCATAAAAATATTTAACGACAGACTGTATCATGTCGGAACCAGACCCAAAATATAAAATCAACTCGAATTCAGGCGGAAAGTGAAATAAATGTACATGTATACCTACATACTTATAAAAAAGTAAACATACGCTTATTTTAAAAACAATAAACGTATACAAAACAAAGCGTAATATATTTGAGTGCGAACGAAATAGGAATAACAGTGGGACATAGGGCGATAACTTCCGTAGGAAACGACATTTCAAACGACTCTACATAAAATTACCTAGCGAGTGCGAACTGCTACAGTGATCCACTGGGTTCAGTATAAACAAACTAAACAATATTAAATAATTTAATATATTAGAAGTTTTAATACATTAGAAAATGGCCTTTTGAGACTGTTATGGCAGTTCCGTGTTCAAATCTAACAGAAAACCTACACATTTTAACATATACACCTCAATACAACAACTCAACCTCAGCTTCAGACTTTTAGTCTTAGTAAATAAAAGAAAAATAATTGCGACGATTCTAAACCAAGTCACATACATTAAAACGCCAGACGCTACACTCCCCCAAGTGTAATTACCAAAAAAAAATCCACAATTTCAATACGTACCTGACCTCTACATACAAAAAAACTCGCAGATGTACTCGCAACATACACGCACCCCTAAACCGGAAAGATAAAAGGAAACAGTTCGATCTTCGAATGGGCGGGAGATAAAATGCGTCCCTCGACGCCTGTACGTGTACGTGTACGTGTTTATTGAATATATTGTATTTGAACGTCTGTCTTTGATCTGATGGATACCAGAATTTAAATTGTGTTTTATTGCTATGCTAAACTAGAATTAGCAAAAAAACTTTTTAATACTTTTTTGTATTGTATGACGGAATCTTAATCGGATTTAGTAGTAATAACTTGAAAAGTATTGGTTCTAATTCAAACCAATTCTAATAGTCACGTTACTGGCGCTCATTAACTCGTCCTATCTTATTCAATGTGCCTGCGGTCAAGATTATCCTCGGGTAAATATGTCATAAAATATGTTATAATCATATACGCTTAGTTTGTTTTTTCATTCAACCACGATGGTGAAATTTTAAATGACTTTCATTCGCAAGCTTAACTATTTTCAGCATTTTTTATTAGTATAAATGGTTGCATAATATCTGTATATTAATACATGAAAGTAAAACTTTAGGATTTATTTTTAAGAAAATTGCACAGCCGAAGGAGTATGAAATTTTGGCACACCTATAGTTCGTATGTAGGAGTAGAACTTTAATAGCGTTCTATAATAATACTTCTAAAGTACATTAAACCAATAAAAAAACAATACAGACAATGCCATATAGTTGACGGTATGCATTTCTCTATGTGTGCTTCTGTAAGCAAGTTATACGCAAGTACGTATAATGAAATAAAAAAATGTTCATCTTATTCATTAAACGAGCTTCGTGATATGTCACTTTATGTATTTGTATATTTAAATACAAAATTGACAAAAATAACCAAATAACATATACCATTATATGCCAACGTTAAAGAATATTTCTGTAAAAACACTATAAAATTTATTAGTGTAGCGTAGAGCCCTAAGTTTTAACTACTAGTTTTAAATATGAACCTAGTTGTAATTAAAAGTTACAATTCATAGTTTAAAGGGACGGTATACGGTGTCGTATTCATTCGTCTCGTTTATAAACACCTGTTATGAGAAGTTTTAGTTACACAAAGGGCATGGTCGGAGCGTCTTCGTCGGCAGAGAGCCAATGATTTCGTTCTCCGCTAGCGCCTTACAAAGTGATTTATTTATATATATATATATATATATATATATATATATATATATATATATATATATATATATATATATATATATATATATATATATATATATATATATATATATATATATATATATATCGTTCTCCGCTAGCGCCTTACAAAGTGATTTATTTATATATATATATATATATATATATATATATATATATATATATATATATATATATATATATATATATATATATATATATATATATATATTTTACTAAAAACTACTACATGAATCAAAATATCTATTAACATTTAAAAGCAATTAACCTTACGTAAATATGTGACCTAATAACTTTTTTAATAATATCTATAAAACATTTTTTATAAAATTTTTAACTAAAACAATCGTATATTATGATTTTTCTAAAATCCGACGCTTCAAACACTTTGCAGTAGTCCATGGTCACTGCCGTACATAACCTGTAAGTCAGTTCGCATTCACCATTAACAAAAGGAAGACATCCATCACGAGAAAATTCAATGTAATATCAACTTATCTGAAAAATTATCACTTTAAAATGAATTATTACGACAGTTGCAGCAAACACTCTACATAAGAACATAATGTACGTGTATTATATAGAATTCTTAACATAATAAGTCGTACAAAAAAGTTTTCTTTTAGCTTCACGCTTTATCCCGCACATTGCAGGGTAGGCAGAGGGAACTGCAGAAATCGTGAGAACCTAGTGTTAAGACACTCCGTTGCTTAGTCCCTACTTTCTCCGTCTCCGCTTTTCGTCTTTTTCGAGGCATTGCGTGTTGAGTTGCGGAACTCAACGCCGCGTTTTGTCTAGTTTACCAGAGCGAAGAAAATGGAAATAGAAAAATCCATCTTCTCCGACTGGGGATCGAGCCCAGAAACCGTCGCGTTACTGGCAGACTTTGCACCTCTGCGCCACGACGGTCCTCTATTATATAGCATAACACTACACATAGAGATCCTAATATCAAAAACTCCATACTAATATTATAATACATACATAAATATATAAAAATAAAAGCAAATTAATAAAGTCGATAAACGCTCCGCTAAAACAGAACTGGTCCATTCAAAATTACACTTGACGAGACGTTCGTTAGACCGCAACGCCGCAGCGCCGCAACGCCGCAACGCTTGACGACTTAATAGCTTTCAAATTGACGCTAATTACTAATACATTTATACCATTAATAATAAATAGAGTGCTATCTTTTATCTTATCGAATTAAAGAACAGTTATCTAATAATAACGATATATTGTAAAATTTATAGTTTATTGTGTTGTATTCTTTTTAAGCTTAACAAGGATCGTCGTGGTGCAGAGGCAATTTTGAGTTCGTTCCCACTCGGGGAAAATGAATTTTTTTATTACCATTTCCTTCGCTCTGGCAACTAGACAAAGTGAGTTGCGGCGTTGAATTCCACTCAAAACACAATGCCTCAAAAAAGCAGGGAAAGCAGGGAACGGTGTCACTTAACACTAGGTTTCCATTGTTCCCTCTGCCTACCCTGCCATGTGTGCGATAAAAGCGCAAAGCTAATAAAAAAAAAAGTTTTAATATTCTTCAACAGTCAGTGAGAAGTGAGAACTATTTAAACTTCTCTGTTCAATTTTGAGACAATATCTGACAAACAGCTACGAAAACAAATAGACGTTAGACGACGACAGAGACAGACGTTAATCATAACGTTTTAACCTTACAGCCTTTAATGTCTTAGTATAGAGAATAGATTTTCATAGAAATAAGATGGCACTACAAAATACAAAACAATTAAATATTTATTTATTTATCTTCACGCTTTATCCCGCACATGGCAGGGTAGGCAGAGGGAACTACAGGAACTATTGGAACCTATTGTTAAGACACTCTGTTGCTTAGTCCCTGCTTTCTCCGTCCCCGCTCTCCGCCTTTTTTCGAGGCAATGCGTGTTGAGTGGTGGAACTCAACGCCGCGCTTTGCCTAGGTTCAAGAAAAGATAAATTAAGTATTTTAACACAACATATAGTTTACGTTTTGTCAAACCCCTTGTTTTACACCTAAGCAAGAAACGATGCTAATTACAACTTAACATTTTATATACTCTATATATATTTTAATAGCACCTGCTCTATAATATTTCATAACAGAAAAAAAATGCAGCCCTATATATAGTTTTGTTCTTGTTGTGTTCCAGCGGACGCCACATTTGCAGCTATTAAACAAGATTTACGACCGCCGCCGTAATTTATGTCTCCATCGAAATTAACATTTCTTGGACGCACCAAAGCACTACTGTGCAATTGCTATGCCATTTATATGACGCTGTCAGAGTGGAAGTGGACCACCTATATTTTATTACTAACTTAAAACGATTATATTTTTCGTCCAACTGTCATCGTTCGAAAAATATATTGTAATTCTTTAAAGTTGCGAATGTAGTGATAACACCTAAGTAAATATCAAGATAAGAATTTTGCTGATATGGAGTGGAGGCAGATGGAAGCAGCAGACAAATAAAACGTCATTTGACTGATTAAATCATGTCTTACATTCGCCGCACTAATCGTCTTATCCGTGAAATTGTAATCTAAATAATAAGTTTTATAAATGCATGAAGTGATACAAAAATAACACAAAACTACTACGTGTAGAAAACTAAAGAAAGCTGGCACTATGAATGTATTTCTCAAAATCCTTAATGGAACAGGAAACTCCACTTCCAACAATGTATCAAAAGTGACGAAACTTGCCGACCACGGTAGACCAGCTTACACTGGTGTTACTATACCGGAAGGTGGAGAAAGATGATGAATTGAAGAGGAAGTGCATTTAAATTGGGAACAAAACTTCAACCAATTTTAAATTGCATAAGTTGTATATAAAGTTATCGTGACGTGTCGTAAACAGAGCCTCACTGCAAGCACGAACGTTATGGACTTGGTCCCCAGAGGTCATTCTGGAGAATATATATAAGCCGCGGAGTTGAGTTCTGTCACTCAATACAGAATAGATTACAAATTAAGTAAGTAACTAATATTAGGTCCCCTATTTTCAGAGAAAATTATAACTTTAAATATAATTTCTTTACATACATAGCAATATTAAATATTTTAACATACATTTAGCGAAAAATACCGGCCACGGTCGCAACTACCCAATGATAGATATCAGGTCAGGTGACGCATCACTCCTCTAGCCTACCGATTGGTCTGAACTTTTGCTTTGAACAGACAAACAAACATATGCCTATCGATTATTATTTATATGCCATCGGCCGCGCCCGACCGACTCGCTATCTACGCGCCGTGTTATCACAACAACGTTTATTGCCGCGGCTTATGTCATAAATCCTTCATTTTGCGCGATCAATAAGTACGAATTGAGGCAATACTTTAAATTGTACCATATTGATGTATACTATAACATTATCCAAATTATAATTTATAGTTTTCAAATTGTGATAAAATGTAATGCAGTTTCTATGAACTTTAACAAAACGAATATAAAATAGATAGCTTTATTTCTGTACTATATGATTATAATAAGAGTAGAAACTACAATTATGATGAGAAATAACAAAGAACCAAAATTTCAGCTTCATCTAACCAAGAGAGCACGGTTCTGTAAAAAAATAACTTTGCAACGCCAAGTTTCGCATCCAACTTGTCACATCAGGTCTTGGTATCTATAACGCGGCTGTAATAGACCTTCTTGTCGATTCTTTCAGCTAAATGGCCTGCCAAATCTTAATGACATCTATTAAACCACTCTAATAAAGTATACCGCGGCGTTAGGTTTCGTTTCTATGTAAGATATATGGCAAACCAAATTTCTTAAGCTTAGTATTACGGTACTCCTACCAAGCTAAATGAGGGAAAAGCATGCTAAAAGCTCTCAAGCAGTAAGTTAGCGTATTGTTCCTGCAAGTACATATGTCCATAAATAACACACACATAATACCTATGACTTGAGCTAATGTTATATTAAGGTGTTTTCTTTGTTTTGTACAAATCCCATAAAACGTCGAGTGTTTTCTCGGAATACTCGCAACATAGTGAGAGCTGTAAGTATCATATACCTAACTATATGTGTGTGGTATAAATATACTTCATAATGACTTTAAAAATAATTGACTACGAGTTTTCATTATTCCTCGTAACGTAAATTTTACTAATGTTAAAAAGTCTGACTGTCTTGGCATATGCACACAAATACATTCAGGAACAATTTCGATTACCATTATGGGGCATAAATTAAACTTCAACTTACTTATTAACTTAACTAAATATATATATATATATATATATATATATATATATATATATATATATATATATATATATATATATATATATATATATATATATATATATATATATATATATATATATATATATATATATATATATATATATATATATATATATAATTAGAAGTTACATAACACATCTAGCAAGTAATTTCATCATAATATCAAATATGAAACAAACAATTATAGGTAATATAATATAAAATAAAATAAACAGACGTTCGAATATTCATTATATACATATACAGGCTTTTATAACGTAATAAATAAGTCCATAATTCATAATATTTTGCTCTAAATCAAAGCTAACAAGATCTTAATCTCGGCCGACATCAAATATAATTAGTGTACGAAAATGCCTAATTAGAGTTGTTATTGAATATTCCGTTGAAACAGATTGTATTGTTGGATATTAATTTTTACTGCATTGTGTATCAAAGTATAACATTACAATAACATACATTAATACGTAAGCCAGATAAAAAAGATAATTACTTGCAATTAATGGAAGTACAAATATGTATTATATACATACGTACAATTACAGTCATTTCAACATAATATTTTATTTGTTTATAATTTTTTTTAGCTTCACGCATTTTTCCGCACATAGCAGGATAGACAGAGGGAACCGCAAGAACCGTGGGATCCTAGTGTTAAGACTCCGTCCCCTGTCTTGTCTAGTTATTTGCCTATTTATTTATTTAAATTTACATAAATTGTATTAAATGTCATAATTAATAAAACTTACAACGTTTATTAAAGTCTTTTCTATTACAAATAGCAATAAACGATGAATCAGTATAATATTAAAATACTTAGAGAAAAACATAAAAATTTGAACCCAGCGGGACTTGAACCCGCGTCTTCTTGCGAACCGTGCTCTCACCACTGAGCCATGCGTTCTTCATCACGCCGCGTTATTTCGTTGTATTTCTTTAAGTATTTTTCTATCATCAGTGTGCATTAATTAACACTTTAAAAATAAAAAAAAATTATAACAGTACTTTATTTAAACGTATCCTAGCAAACAAACTGTTGAAGGCAAGTTCCTTGAATAAAAAACACTTTCTTATCAACATCATGTTACTGTTAAACTCACCAATAAAAGGTTTCCCATCGAGCCGCTTCATCCAATAGAACCTCTGGCTGTGGGGCTTGTTCTCGCGGTCGTACTGCTCCCACTGTTGGCGCAGGAAGGTGTAGCAGACACAGCAACAGCGCACCGTGCCTTCCTCGTCGCCCTCCGCGCGGTAGCCGGCGGGCGGCGCGTGCGCACCCAGGAACGGGAAGTATGGCTCGGTGCTCTGGAGATGTAAGGAAATATTATATTACTGTTCGATATATTAGTGCGAAATAATTGTGTTTTTACGTTTAAATCAAAGTGTGTAGTTTTATTGTTGTGTATTACTTAGTTTTATTCTCAATACATATAGAAATTTATTTAATATTTTAAATAATTTCATATATTATTCTTTTATGTATATATTTATTATTTATTATAATTACACGTAAAAAGCATGAGAACTCCCCGGAAAGCATGTATGAAGAGGCTAATGACAGTGGACGAGGCGGAAGAGGTGTGCAGAAACCGCAGCATTTGGCGCTCGTTCTCTCTCTATTTTTTTTATTATATTATTATATTAGTTTACAATTCTGGTATTGTCGTTCAGATTCGAAAGAATCACTTATCACTTCAAGTTAACACGCGAAATGCGGAAAGTTCCAAACATTTCATTAAATAAAGGTCACGTTTGTGAATGACATTTAAAAGTTTCATAAAATTACGCAAAACTTTGTAATTACATGGAGTTTGTAAGGTTTGATTCAGCGAATCAGGAATTAATTTTTCAGTTTTCTCCATCAGGACGCGGGGTGATGAGGGCGGAATATTTTTAATGTAATTAATATTTGGTACTTGGCTAATAAGTTTACACAATTACAATATCTATGTAG
This sequence comes from Dione vanillae, assembly GCA_037178615.1. Classification (NCBI taxonomy): domain Eukaryota; kingdom Metazoa; phylum Arthropoda; class Insecta; order Lepidoptera; family Nymphalidae; genus Dione; species Dione vanillae. The sequence goes on from JAZFAU010000272.1 coordinate 218,758, forward strand.
GTGTCTGTATAAATTTGAAACATCTGCATCCATTAGGTACGGAGTAGGACTTGCTCGGAAATGTTCAGTAAGTCAGATAGTAAGAAAAAAAATATAAAATAATCATTCAAAATTAGATCGTTAAACTTTACTTATATATATATAGGTATATTACTTATGAACGTTTAAAGTTAAATAGATCAAAAATTTTTGTGAAAAAAAAAATACACACTACACACACGCCCGTCACTTCTTCTTACAAATTTGCCTTTGCACAAAACTCGTTTAAAAATCAAACAAAATCACAAACAACGATAACAGCGGCGTTACGTTTTAAAGTTAAAAACCGAATTCTTGTATAACGAGACAACCTGTTAGACCTACACATTACGAGAACGGCGAGCAAGTTTAACGCTCGCTGTTAAACATTGCTAAGAGGTTGTGGTGTCCATTTGATTTACTTAAACAAATGTCATTTAACTTTAACCGTATGCATGTTTCACTCTATTGTATATTCGTTTTGAAATTCAATTTAAAATTGAATTGAATTTGTAACTACTAGATAGCAATTACTTCTACTATAATGATGTTTAACAAGGTACCATAACATTATAAATAGACTCAATTAACGCTTAGGCCGGTTCCCTAGTTTTTGTCCAAAAATTACGTGTAAAGAAAGAAATAAAAATCAATAACAATTCGCAGACCGTCGTGGCGCAGAGACGAAGCGTCTGCCTGTAAGCACGACGGTTTGTGGGTTCGATTCTCACTCGGAGAAAATAGATTTTTCTATTTTCCATTTTCTTCGCTCGGAAATTAGGCAAAGCGCGGCGTTGAGTCGCCACTCAACACGCAATGCTTCGAAAATTGGCGGAGAGCGGAGACGGAGAAAGCAGGGACTAAACAACGGACTGTCTTAACACTAGGTTCGTATGGTTCCTGCAGTTCCCTCTACCTACCCTGCAACATGCGGGATAAAGCGTAAAGCTTAAAAAAATAAAAAAAAATAAAACACTTATAGAAAATGAACCTATAACATTTTAAGAATTTTGTGTCTTTGTATTTCTGTTAGAACTAAGCAAGATCTAGACGATAATTGATAAAAAAGGCCTTACACCTGCTGTAAAACCATACTAGTCCAGCTGAAGTATCAGAAAAAAATACCACCATAACTAATCTCATAATAACTAATGGCAAATGATAAGCACTTTCTATTGACATATGAAAATCAAAGATCTGGAACACACAAATTAAAAGTACAATAGATTAACTAAACTATGTATGAGAAGTAAGAAAGTAGCTCATTAATAATTGTATTGTCCTGTGGGATGAGCATTACATATATAAAATCCAAGATCTGATACAACTCATGAAAAACTAAAATATCGACCTAAACAAGGAAATATAAAATAAGGAAGTCAGATTTCATAAGTCAAAGTCAACATAACATAGGTGTAGGCATCCACTATAGTATAGTAAGTATAGTTCATACTACATATAGTACTCGTGTATACATGTAGCTATAAACCGACAACATAATGCCACTATGTGAACCATTTTATGGGAATTTTAACGTTCGCATGTCTTTGTATGGCATGACAATTTGTGGTGTTACGTATTTTTTATATTGAGAAACCTACGGCATACGTGTTCGTGAAGAAAACTTACCGCGTTAGTGCCGTATTGTCCGTATTTTCATCTCAATATATATTTCTTATTTTTCACACGATACAATACTATTCAGTAGAAAAATTAAAACCAATTAATTAAAATTTAAATATATCCGTTTTTCCTTATACCTACATGTTATCTATAAAGTCCTGATACATTAATTTAACCATTAACCATTTTCATATACAAGTATAATTGAAGACCGTCGTAGCGCAATGGCGTAGCGTCTACCTGTAAACGCACGGCTTGTGGGTTCGATTGATTTTTCAGATTTCAGATTTGGCAGATAGATTTTTCTATTTCGAAATAGGCAGAATGCAGGGAGGGACTAAGCAACGGAGTCTCTTAACACTAGGTTCCTGTGGTTCTCTCTGTCTACCCTGCCATGTGCGGGATAAAGCGTGAAGATATGTATATAATGTACCATATATGTACCTTAGTTGTTACTTATACATATATACATATATATTCGCATGCATGATTCATCAATAAAACTAACAACGCTCGGCGATCTACCAAACAAATTCATTCATTCGTGGGGGCCGCGCCGTGTCAACAAGGAAAAATTGCCGCGGGTTCAAATGTTAAACGTTTAAAACGATTCGTCGTTCAGAACCAGATTGTACTGGAGTAATCAGTGAATGTGCTGTGGAATTATTGCCAGGGAATACTTGGAAAGAACAAAAAAGTTAAAAGAACATACTTCGAAATGAATAGAAAATTTGAGTCATTAAGAAAAACTCCAAAAAGTCGAGTTATTTTATTGTTAAGACTATATAGATATCATATTTAATATACGCTATACTACTAAGCCTATTTAGTAAGTTTGGCTAGCGTTATGGATACAATTTCCTCTTACAAATTACTTTAGTATGCGACCATATGCTCTATTGTAATTCATTGTCATAATTTCCTCATAATTCATATGTCAATCAAAAATTCAAGCTATGATGCAGATTCTAGATCGAACTAGAACGGAAAGACATGACAGTTCGTCGAAAATAATATAAAGGCTTGCCCAAAAAATATTTGACAAGCTAACAAGGTGACCCGGTAACGACCTAACCTAACTACTATATAAAATATTAAGAGCGAAGCGGACATCCAACGGAGAGACTGGGCTATAAATTATATAAAATATATCGCCTCCTCAAAATTCAATTAAAGTTCTAAGCAAAAGGTATATTTTCATGAAACAGAGACCGGTCGTGCATTTTTATGACTTACGGACAGATGCCAATAAAATATATAAATACGTATGCTTATTTTTTGTACGGAATATGGGAAGTTCAAACGAGATCAAAAGATTTAATGTGTGAATTCTTTCATATCTCGCGATGAATGCTGCACACTCCAGACTGAATGTACTCAGTCGACTCCGGTCTTACTAATACTAGGTATATAGATCTCTACTTATACGGTATCTCAAATGTAAGAATATAAATTATTTATAGATATAAATATATTAAAGCGTTTTACTTAATTGCTGTATATATTTATTTTTAATTTGTAGTGTATTTTGATTTACTTTAGCATTTTGTTTTTTTTTTCTATAAGCTTCACGCCTTTATCCTGTACATGGCAAGACGCAGCCGCACTAACCATAGGAACCTAGTGTTAATACCACCTTCCACCTTTTTCGAAGCAATTCGTGTTGAGCGGCAAAACTCAACGCCGAGCTTTGCCTTGCTGCCAGAGCGAAGAAAATGGAAATACAATAACCCACCTTCCTCTCATAGGCATAGAACGTACAAACCGTCGCGTTTACATGCAGGCGTAGCGTACGGCTCAGCGCCAAGACGGTCCTCTTTTCGATCACATTTTATACACATATATACAATTCTACTCAAGATTAATTTCAACTACCGCTAAGTACCAAAAAACCTACCTGGCCATCTGGCTTCACTCTCACACTGAACTGGTCGCCGAACCCCGCGCCCCCGCACACGAAGCACACGCGCTCCTCCGCCGGCGGGTCGGCGGGCGAGTCGGGCTTGCCCGCCGCTGTGTTGCCGCCGGACGCGTTCAGCGAGCTTTTGATGTACGCCTTCGCTTTTTCCATTGCGAGACTGTAACAACGACATATTTAGTTAGTAATAGTCAGATAAAAAGCACTCATGAGGACTTCTGATGAGCTCATATGAAGAGGCTAATGACCGTGGACGAAGCGAAAGATGTGTGCAGGGACCGCAGCGTTTGGCGCTCCGTTCTCTCTGACTATCGGGCTAGGGATAGTCTGACGCTATGTATGTATGTTTGTGCTTAAACGTATGCTTAATGCTGAGTGCTGTGTGTACGATTTATAATATTGATGTTCTTGTTAAAAAATATCTTCCTTTTGTTAGGTTTAGCATAGTGTTTAGGGAATATTACCCTTGCTCTGTCAACGTACACAAATATAAAAAGTATTACAATTAAAAAAATGCGCATAGAGCGTTAAATCCGAAGGCAAAATTGAATAGTACAAAAAATGGAAAAATCCGATCAATTTATTTGTTTGATAAATATATATCTATCTTTCTGTTCAAACGTTGATGTGTAAATTATAATAAATAAAAATATTTACTTACGTAAGTTTTGCTATTTACATGAAAGTTAGTAAATTTTAAAATTTAGTAACAATATGACACGACTTTGCGTCAATTTTTAAAACATGTGTTAATTTTTTTTTAAATAACTGTGGAAGCCGTCGTAGCCTAGTGGCACCATATTGCAAATAAATAAACAATAAATATAACCTAATTTCTACATTGATTTATGTGCGATTGAAGATCGAATGATTTATATAAAAAAGAAATAAAGAAAAATAAAATTACTTAAAAACGCTTTATCATCAATAAATATGTATCATTTCAATTCACAACATTCTAAGTGCCTTAATAAAAAATTTACAACATCTCGTAAACAGCACTAATGGAGGCTAGCCATCCGTCTTGCTAAGTCCGCACTCCACTATCAGTGTGTTTACTCATAAGTTTGTTATTCACGCGCTATCTTAAGTAGAATAACATATATCTTTATATCTAAATCATTTAATATTTCGTATTCGCTGACTAAGCATGATATAGGCTAGCGTTGTATAGGTATTAGCATAAGTTGTTCCATAATGCGATGATATATATTTTACGGTAATCTCACTATTTCAATGATTAGAGTCATTTTATGTTTAAATAAGGATTATTTTAAATATTTTCTTACATTACTAAAATTATACATATGACAAAGTTAATATCATTCACATTTAACTTGCATAATAACTTTGTAACCAAGAGATATAAATAATGCAAGCTTTACCCACATAGATCAGCAATGCACTGATTAGAGATATACATACTACCTCATATACTGGATAATATATCTATCAGAATTACCAAATTAAATCTATAAATATGTTTTAGAACACAAAATTTACTACTATTGCCTGTTTAATAATTGAAAATTGTAAGTATTTAATTTTAAAAGAGAAGCATAAATAATAAAAATATATATATCCACAAAATAACTGAAAACAACGATCATATCTCAATTTACCTTTACAATATCTATATAAACAAAAAATTTAAAAAAAACCTGTACAATATATAATATATTGCACTGCAATACTACCATATATAAAGCGTACTCAAGACACACTCGAATGGACTTCGAAAAGGCTTTTGATAGAAACGCAGATAGCTCGCTTGTAGCGAACTGTACTAGGTTTATTTAAAATTTATAGTCCCCGCCCTAAACGGTTGGTTATCAGAGAAACTGGAATAATTAATACTGTAGATAATGTATCAGTATCGTCGGGGGCGGGCGCGGCGCCGAGTTACTTGATCAAGGACTGATTGTAACGTCAGCCTAATGTTTGAACCACTTATACAAATTACATACAAAAACATGAATTAAACCACTAGCTTCTTCTACAAATATTTATTGGAGAGATACTGCGTATTAATTCAAAAAACTCTATGTACTTAGCAAAGCGTATATATGTTATTGTAGGAGTGATCCGTCCAGATATATTATGTATAATATTATTATTTAATAAGCACTTTCCATAGAGATAAGTACCTAGGTTTCAATTTTTTTTTGTTTCTGTTTAAAGCTTCTGCTGAATTGATGCACCCGCTGTGCAACTCTTTATTATAAACGTGATCCTCGCAGCTTAGCAAATTGACATTACGCCAATGTCCCAATATTTATGCTCTTATATCTTCTTATCATATATTCCTGAGATAGACCAAAATACATAATGTCTCTAACATACATTCCTATTGCTTTTATAAAACAAAAACCATTTATCACTTCGCCTAGTGTTGTTTTACCCTAAAAGTGTTGAAATAGTATAACTTTTAATAAGCCACCCTAAAAACGACCTGCACGCGTTAAACGTTACAAAGTAGATACTTAGAAGATAATACTAATGGGTATACCTTCACGTATATGTCACACTATGTGTATGTCACGCGAGCCGTTAACATTTGATGTGTCGATGCTCTGTCATTTAACAGAATGCTTTGCATATTATGCCATGGCTATATGTAGAACAATTTTAATGGCACAACCACGTTGGCAACGCGCCTGTGGTGCAATGCCTGCCACGATGTCTTGTTAAAGTTGATGCATATATTCTTTAAAGTTGCTTACACCGACGTTATAGGTTAAGCGGTAAGAATTGTCGGGAATATAAACATATGATGCTTGAGTTAAAGTTTATATGTTCTTATAATTCTTTTATATAATATTCATTATATTCGTTATGTTAAACATAATAAACTTTTCTATTTCAATCTGTGTATATGGCGGACGCAGTCGCCATAAAGTAATATAATTAACTACATTTTAAGGCATTGCATTTCTTTGATAAAAATGAAATTGCTTAGACAACCTTTTACCTTATAAATTTATATACACACATATATAATATGTCTGTATGCATCTATGTATGTATGCAAGTATATGTAACCACCACGTAACAATGTAACCACGCCACGCCAGACATCTATCTTTTCTATACACATACATATACAAAAAGGTATATCAAAATTAATTTACTTTTGAAGCCTACACCGGCATTAATATTAATCCCAGTTGTCATCGGAGGGCAACGACACGCTGATGATCGATGCACCGATAAGCCCCCGATTATTGATTGAATGATAAACAGATGTCGCACTGTATATGTTTGGATGTATGCATGTATGCATGTATGTGTGTATATATATATATATATATATATATATATATATATATATATATATATATATATACATATATTTATATATATATATATATATATATATATATATATATATATATATATATATATATATATATATATATATATATATATATATACATATATTTATATATATATATATATATATATATATATATATATATATATATATATATATATATATATATATATATATATATATATATATATATATATATATATATATATATATATATATATATATATATATATATATATATATATATAATATAAACATTCAGGTGGACTGCAGTATGTTTTGAATTATTAACGAATCATAGTAAAATACGAAATATATTTTAAACGACACACTAATTTATATATGTTATATATGTATGTACTTAAGGTAGCAAAATGTATATTAGGTACCGATATTATGTATCATAAGATAACAAAATTTGCGCGAGAATTTCAATTGTACTAAAAAAAAACATATTTTATATACTAATGAATGCATATATGTCACATTTATGAAAGTGTTTTCACTTTCATGCATGCATATAGATATAGGTATTATAAGCTTTCAAAAGGTATCTTATCCAATACATCGGTTCCTGCAAATGCGAAAATTAAAAAATATACATTATCTTAAACATCTAACGAGTCTTATAATATACGTATTACGTATATTTACGTCATGAAATACACTTATTTACATATGTAACTAATTGCATAAATAAACATAAATCGATGTTTATCGGCTATACGTACATATCTGTCTAGATCTAGATCTACTTAGTTTAGAGTCAAATAACCATTTAGGTCAGACTTTATACATATTTAAGTACATTTATATTCATTTTGTTCTTATAAAACAACTATAAAATCTAAATTTATATGAAATAGGTACAAATATAAAAATATATCTGCCAGTTAAATAATTATCAGTTTCTTACACACAAGTGCTCGTGGACCACTGGTCTATGCAAATTTAATGAAAGCACTTGTTCTTGAAGAGTAGGCATAATAAGACCATAGACGTCTTCGCAACAGAGGCTCTTCAAATTAATGAATACAAAAAATATATTCTACAACTTCTTGCAGAAGGCCTTATTTCGAGCCCGTTGAGAAAATGTTTAAGTTTGTATTGAGAGCGGTTCTCGTTTTATTTTCTTGATCGTCTCTTAAAATCTAAATATTTTCTTTTAAAAGTATTAAGTAAAAACCGAAACAGATAAATAAATATAACTGATTTTCAAGTAAAGTATCTCCCGTACACATTTATTATAAGTATTATTAAAATATTGTTACTATCGTCATTCAATCATTGTGGGTTCAAAGTTTTTTATTCTCCCGCTCTAGTAAGACAATATGCGGCGTAGATTACCGTCACTAACTATCTCGGATGGAAAATGGAGTATGAAGTATCTTGACACTGAATTCTTTCAGCACGCCTTGATCTTATGAAGTATAAAGCAACAACCTATGTAAATATATATAAATTTATTACATAATAATAATTTATTAAATAATTTTTGTACAAAACACGTATGCATATATATATATATATATATATATATATATATATATATATATATATATATATATATATATATATATATATATATATATATATATATATATATATATATATATATATATATATATATATATATATATATATATATATATATATATATATATATATATATATATATATATATATATATATATATATATAAATAAAACTACTAAATCACATTCATTCAATCATAAGTAAAAACACACACCTCTACAACACAACCATACGCCACTCGATAGTTAAAAACTTCGTTACAAACACATAAACCGTTTAATCCGCTTTTTATTTGAATGGAAAACAAAAGCTCCCCTTTAGCGCGTCAGACATTTTGCATCACCAAATGGAAACGGTCGTAGGGGAGCCCCGAGTGTTGACCGCCGATAAGCCCTGCGGCCCTACGTAAAGCCTACACAAATTAGATATAGTCAGACCGACGGACAGACAATACTCACAATCGATATATGCATGTACCTACACTAATTGCTGCCTTTGTACGCATGATGGAATCGAAATTGAGTCCGCGTCACCCAAACTTGTGTCTTCGCGTATGGCAATACGGGGTTGAATTGAATGTCTCAACGTGCGATAGGCTTTGAGGATTTAGGCTATGTCTGGATTGCACTGGCTTATTCCTTTTGTGTATTGGCAGTGACAATGTAGTAAATAGTAATACTTAATAAAAGAAATATTTTGTTATTATAGTTTTAATATCTTGCCGCAGCGTTTCTCGTTCTCTCAACACTCCAAAGAAGTGCCCCGAATGAAGTCAGGCTTCTTATATATGTATGTGCAAAATTATAGCAATAATTAAATTTAATATTCATACATTTTAGACTTTATGTTTTTATAGTATATATTTAAGACAAAGTAATATATTACTTAATTATATATTTTTATTATTGAAATATTCACGCCCGCGCCCCTATCATCTACTCTCGTTTAGTAATTAAAACAGCTTCAATTACAATTTAAAGTTCTTTTCATATAATACCCTTTATATTTAGAATAAAGATAAAACAATAAATCCTAACAGAGTTAAAAAATCTACCAAGTTGTGTGCTGGTACACAAAATAAAAATAAATTGAATATATTACTACTAAATAAATATAGGTAGGTACTTACTGAAGGGCAAAAAAATATACAAAAAATACCCAATTCCCATTTATTTCATTAATGCCGGATTTTAAATAAAAAATTGTTATAAGTACTAATATTGAATTACTCATATGTTATAACAAATTTTATTATTTTCGATTTTTTATTTCAAATTAAGTAACTTATATTTATTTCATTTCAAATATATAATAAAACAGTAACTTTGTCGACTTTTTTGCTATATAGCTATTAGTCCTCACTAACATATAGACTATCTATTTTTTATTGGAGATTCGCTCTTTAAGGGGTAAAGGGAGGGGGGGGGGGGGGTTGAGGGGGTGAGTTTATATGAAACTCTTAAAAAACTTAAAAACAGTTATGTCATAATAAGTAATTACTTTTTTATAATAATTTAAATGAATAACTTTGGTCCAAACCAAACCACGATATTAGTATTTAGTACCTAGCATTATCAAGACTGCGTAGGTAAATGTTACAAATTACTAAGATACTTTAACTCATGCTACTAGAGAATATAACGTGCGTAATACCTTTAAAAATCGCAAGCGGAGATGCAGGTAACAGCTAGTTTCAAATAAATCATATTTTATAATCATATCTGTGTTGTTTTTAATAATATTAGTTACTATTATGATTTGTGTAAGTACAGATTACTCTAGTTATTTATTGGATGTGTGTACAAACAACTTAATAATTAATAGATATATTATAACCTAATTAAATATATCAACATAATAAACGCTTAAGCTTCCCAAAACTCATTTATTACAATCAGTCATAAATATACATATACAGTATACTCACGTGTACGTGTACGTGTACGTGTACGTGTCGTAAATCAATAACCAATATTGAGTTCAATAAATACGGAATATATTTTATTCAAACAAAATTACTATCAATTAATATGAAATAGGAGCAAAAACGTCACGGATTTACTTTAATTGGGAACCGGTTGTTTTAACACAATGAGAATTTATATTTGAACTCGACGAGGTTTACACTTTTAATGGAATTATTTAAATTTGTTCAATTCATACGAATATTAATATTTTTTTGTTTGATTTACGTATAATATGTTTCTCGGTAAATGGTGTAGGCTGTATGCACCTGTAGTCATCAACACCTCCTATCCTAGTCACTTTTACTTGACAAGGAAACCGCTTATTTTATATTAGAAATATATACTTAATATTGTTATAATAAAATTTTTTTTGATTTAACTTAAGATATAATTATTTACTCGTACGTATTTCAAATGAAGTATGATAATTTCATTTTAAATTATTTTTTTGTATATTTTGTAATATTTTTTTGTATAAAAAATCTCAACTTGCAAGCAAAGCCGCACTAAACCAGTAGCATTAAAACAAATAATAAATATGAATACATTATACAATGCGTTAATTCACGGCTAGGTTTCATCCACATAAGCTCCGTTGAGCGCCTGAACAAAGCCCACTGCTATGCTTTATTAAATTACGTTATGTGTGTATACGTTTTAATATTTCTAGATTATATTATTATAGAATTAGATAGATATAAAGATAGATAGATAGATATAAACTTTATTTGGATCACACCACAACATGAGTAAAACAAAAACGAGAAAATATTAAAATTCAAAAAAAAAAAAAAAAAGAAAAATACTTATAGCTAACTTACAAGAACTGTTTTATTTCTATTTTTACTTAATCTAAATTAAATTATATAAAAATATAGAAAACAAATCAAGAAAAAGAAAAGTGAACTAAACTAAAATAAAAATAACAATAAATTTTGAAGTGATGTGGCATCCAAAATGGAAAACCCCATCAGTTAAAGCTGGCATACTATTATACCAGCAGCAGCATTTTTAGAGGCCTCCATGTGACGAGGTGTGATTAAACATTTAAATTATTTTAAGTATTATCTTAAAGTTGTTGCATAACTCTATATAGAGATGCAGAATGTAAAATTATATATAATAAAAATATCACAAAAATGTATCTATTAGAAAACGCACAGACAAAACTAACAACGATTACTTCTATATATAGAAAAGTATAAGAATAAACTGCGGTGCGTAATTATGAATGAATTCGATGCGCGGGCGCAGCGGCGCTGAAGTGTGAACCGGTTCGAGCTGGATCGTTACGCAACTAGAAATGGCAACCGGGCGAGCCGCGTTACATTGTAAGTGGCGATAAATGAGTACATATGTAGAACAATGTCAGAGACGCCACACTTTACGTACGTCTGTGCATTTGCATTACAAGATTCATTATATATTTATTGTAATATAAAATTTACAATATACTGACAATATTCGCTCGTGTGGTATCCAGAATCCACGTCAATTATATACTTACGATGACATATATAGATATAACACTGCCTTTTATATAGGTATTTTATTTAAAACTTTATTAAGCTTAAGCTTATCTTATTTCTTAAAATAAAGCTGGTTTATTATAGCTATAAAAGGTCTACGTTAAGTATACTCTTTAGTTAATAGATACTTTATACCTAAAAATCTATTTATATTGAGTAAAATAAAAAAATCATAATTGAATATGCGATACGTACAATCAATACAAGCACAACAGCCCCCTTTATATATCGCGTGCGTAAAGCAACGCCCATCTTTGCTAATAGTCATACATTTTCCGCCTGAACAAACATAACGCACGCAAAAAGAAACGAAATAAACATGGGCATATCTTTAAATTATTTCTTTACAAAAGGTCCAGTAAACAATTTTCGTCGCATTAGACGTGATACCATGCTAATACTTAATTACAAGTATTATCGTGGTTTCATTGCTTTTAGTATTTTTTTGGAGAGAAGGAGACAGTCTTTTGGTAGAATATATAGTATAGATTTTGTATTGAAATATAGTTAACACTACAGACTCTTTAATTTTTTTTAACTACTTAATAATAATTGTATATCTTTATCACCATTATCATAATTTTATTATTTTTTTTTTAGCTTCACGCTTTATCCCGCACATGGGAGGATAGGCAGAGGGAACTGCAGGAACCATACGAACCTAGTGTTAAGACACTCCGTTACTTAGCCCCTGCTCCGTTACTTACTCCCTTCCCGCTTTCCGCCTTTTTTAGATTATTTTTTTGAGGCATTGCGTGTTGAGTAGCGGAACTCAACGCCGCGTTTTGCCTAGTTTGCCAGAGCGAAGAAAATGGAAATAGAAAAATCCATCTTCTCCGACTTCTTCTTCAGAAACCGTCGCGTAACAGGCACACGTTGCACCTCTGCGCCACGACAGTCCTCAAATTATAATTATTATAAATTTATTAATATATGTTATATTAATATTGACTATAATAAACTGTTATCTATATCTTCAAATGACTTTTATATTAATCGTGACTTGGAACTAAGGCTATGAATAAGCGTGTTATAAGAAATTTACACATTACATTTTACTCATATGTGCTTATTTATTATTCTATTATACAAGAGATATTCAATTTTATATGTTAATTTAAGTAAAACAAAATAATATTAATAACATAATAACTCAAGAACCAATCCATTAATTTCTAATATAAATAATTATTATTAATAAAAGGCGGAAAGCGGTGAACGAAGTGTCTTAACATCATGGTACCACAGTACCTGCGGTTCCCTCTGCCTACCCCGCTATATGCGGGATAAAGCGTGAAGATATAAAAAAATTAAGATTAAGTACACATTGACATATTACAAAGTAGGCTGTGGTACAAGAGATTACTTACAACGTATAATATAAGAACAACAAAAATTTCTAACACTGACAATAATTTAGAAAGCTCCGTTAATTAAACGAAACTTCTATGCGAGGATTGTTTTCAATTAAAATTAATTAAGAAGATATTTACCAAAACATTCGAAACGGTTCCGTTTCCTTCGCAAGTTACGTATAAAACGTTATGAGTGGGCAACGCGGCAGTTGACGTGAAAACCTGACCTGCATCCGCCATACCGTGTAATGTTTACCGCGTAATTATTATTGAACTAGCAACTGCAAGCTCCGACTTAGGGTTCAGTAAGTTTCATTTCATTCAAGTACCGGGGATGATGTCAGTCACGTGTATGTCGGCGGTAGGCCAGGGTTTCGTTGTTCAGAGTCTATTTTTCATAATAAGTAATAACAGAGTAATATCAATAGGTTCTTGTGCGATAGACAGTACAGAAGAGATCAACTTCACATAATTCAGTCAATTTTATTGAACTAACAGACATTTCTGTTCAATATTCGAAAATAATACCATAACGAATTTTAATTTACAAAATAAATTTTACTGATTTCACTAATTAAACATTAATTTCAATACTAAATACTTTCCTTACAATAAAGTCATAAAATATGTACATGAGGGTTGCAGTTTCATATCGCAAATACTTATATTATATATACCTAAGTACAATTTCTAGAAAAATAACGATTACTTGAAATGTGGAGTAGGCAGGGACACAAAGTGATTCATCACTAGATCCTAACTATCTGCATTGTCGACTAAACTATGTATTCTCAAAAATATCTATAAACTTTAAAACACCATAATAATATGTAATGTCTATTAGAAACATTTACAAGCTTACAATTTCTAAAACCCTGTATTAAACCAAAAAACTAGACGGGAAAACGTACGAATCTGCATTTTCATACAAACAAAGATTCCATCTACTCAAAGCTTTTAAAATATTATCTTTGAAATATTATAAAAAGTGCAGGTTAGTCTTCGCGTAGGAACGTTCGCAATGTTTTATTTGACTAGGGAGAAGGCACGTCATGTCGCCTTCAAACTTTGAAATTCCATTCCTTTTCATTTCGCAGTTGAATTCAGAATATTTATTCTTACTTCGTACGTACGGGGTAGGGTCGGGCGTACATTCAAATGATGAAATATATGTATATATTTGTCAATTTGTATGACGGATATGAATACGTAGAAGGCTGTAGCCTCTTTCTAACTTTACATTATAACTAAAATATTATTGGTAGTGAAAGCGTATTTAGAAAATAATTTCTAGGTAGTTTTAAGTATTTAGTGCGGTGTGGCATTGATTTCTGTCAAGTTAACATGAAATGTATTAAATTTAGACGAAAAACGGAGAAAGAAGAGATTTAACACTAGGTTCGACTAGGCGGGGCCAAGGTTGATATTCAAACATACTTAACTTACTAAACTTATAAGAAATACATAGCCGGCGCTTTCTTGTTATTTGGTATACCGATTTTTTATAGCAATCAAGGTGAGTGTGAATCACCGTTGTTATTAAATTGTAGCATGGCGACTAAATCTTGCATTTAATTAAACCAGTCTGTATATTTTAGAATAAAAAATAAAGAAACTCACGAAAGTATAACATTTGAATAAACAATGTCAACTGTTTACTTCTAAATGTATTAATTATGTAAAACATTACTTTATATGTATTTTTTTATTAAGTATTTATATTTTCCAATTTCATTATAGATATACTAACACTATAACGTAGACAGGCAGCCATTCGTAAAAATGCCGTCTAATCGTGAGGCGAAGCACCAACCCCTAAACGTCGATCACGACTGCCCTGGCAAGTGAAACATGTACAAAGAATATTATAAATGTACAAAGAAACATGTACAAAGAAACTTAATCATACAGAAAGTGTGAAACTACCAATACATATACATAATACATACATACATAAACACGCAATCACATTACAAAAAAAACAAAATTAATAAACCATCATCATAATCCCGTTAATTAATCAATGGAAACGACAATATTGCATTCAAGTAAAATTAAAAATCTGCATCTACAGTAAACAAGTATGACGCGACGCACAAGAGAGGCGTACGTACGAAATATTAAATAATACAGCAATAACTGCACACTGCATACTGCATACATACAAATTGGATAAAGGCGGCCGGAACAAATGAGTTATGTGAACTTCATTTAATCAATTTTCTGTCTGTTCGGTCTGATTGTTTTGTTTGGAACACTGCGAAATAACGACGAATAAATAAACCAACCAACGGTGCGCGAGGTGATGATTTTATGGTTTATTTCATACATTTTTCAGTTTATTGTTTCGTGGCGGAACATAACGCTGTATTTTGGTACTATTTATATATTTATGCGAATAAATTTTTGTCACGATGCACTTGCTTCAATCATACTTCACAATACTCAAGTGGCAAAAACCAAAGTATATTGTTTTATAACATTTTTCCCAGACTCCCACATACTACACTACAGTGTAGAGTACAACGTACTTACGTTTATTTTTCTTTAATACTTATTTCAAATTCAACCTATTACTGAAATACAAATTAACTGATAAAGAAATAAAGATACCTACTATATTGAAATAGTTTTTCCTTTCAATCGATTCAATTTTACATACATACATAACATCACACTTTATGCCTAGCGGGATACGTAGGACCGGAGCGCCAGTGGCTGTCCCTGCATACCCCTTTCGCCTTGTCCACTTTCATTAGCCTCTTCCTACATCATTTTATTTTAACCATATAAACCAACAGTGAGCGAGGCAGAGTGAGGCAGAGGTGTACATATTTAGCGTCTCTATATTGGATTTGAACGTTGAATTATATCGAGCATCAATATTTGTATGTCGCGAAACGTAAACACCGAGTGAAATGAACAAACAAGGCAAGCGCGACTCGACAGCGCGGCTGTAGGGTCACCATGTGGTTTAGAAAAAAAATTGAGAGACAAGAAACACTATACTCTAGTATGTACGTGTATATAATTTTTGATGTTAAAAAATATATGTATAGAAATATAAAAGAAATATATTATATTGATATACATGGAACAGCAAATTAACAATGAAAAATGAAAGCGGTTGTATATATTAAGTACTATTATAAAGCTAATTAAGTAAAGGAACATTATTCCGCGAACGAAACTGTACAATGGACGTGTATTTATGTCAACATAAAAAGTTTGATTATTAATAAAAAAGGAAATTTTTAAGAGTTTCTTTATATAAAGTTTGTCAAACATTAGTCACTTTCATTTATATATTTAATACTTTATTACACCTACATAAAGAAAACGTGTAAAACATAAGGAGTGTGATACAAATGTGGTGTAAAGGAGGCCTTATTACCTTATCACCATCATAGGTGATCTCTTCCAAGCAACCCGGTAGGGGTTATAGAAAACAGAAAAAGATATATAGATAGATTCATGTATTCTGATTACAGCAAAATACACATAGCTTCGGGAATATAGCTTAAGGTCACAAAATATAGTAATAATAATGAAATTTAGTTATAAAAAACAAACTTTAAATCAAAAAGCTTTGTAGAGCTTAAAAATTTTTGTAGTGTTCCTTCTATCATAAGTTTCGCACTGTATGCCGGATTCGAAACATTTTTGAGTTGAGTGACGGAACCAAGTTCATCTCAACTATGCGTTTTATACAATTAAGAATATCATCAATGCCAGCGTTTTCACAATTGAACATTTATCGTTTGTAACAGTTCGTTTGTTTTTATTTAGATTTTATATCACGTCGTTTCTCATAGTATGATATTACACCTATAAGTCCCATATTCCTATACAAACCCAAAAAACTACATCTTAAAGCCACAATTTCTTTAACAAATGTACTGTGTCACGGTGGCGCTCATTAATTATTCTAACATAACGTAAATAGTAGTTACTAAAAAAATGAAACTTATACGTGCCAAGGAGCTTCAACTTTCACACACACCTACCTAACTACCTACCTACCTACCTAGCTACCTACCTATACACATACAAACCGCCACTCGATACTTATACAGGTTTTAATTAATTAAATGTACGTGTGTAGGTAGACAATTTTTAAACGTACAATGGTCTCTCGAATACCAAAGTATTGGCAAGCGTAGCGGACATTACCGATTCAGTGTCCCCCACCCTCGAGTGAAACATGTATAAGTGCCTGAAATTCGTGTCCCATTCGTACAGACTAATTTCGTTACAGATTGTTCACTAAAATGTATCCTAAGGTTTATTTATTTCTTTTATTTACAAAATAATACTAATATTATAAATGCGAAAGTCTGTCTGTTACGCTTTCACGTGCAAACCACTGAGCTGATTTGGATGACATTTAGACTAAAAATACATAGGGGCCTGGAGTCCAACATAGGCTCCTTTTTTTCAAAAATCAGCCCCTAAAAGATTTGTACAGGGGATGAAATCACTTTAGATACTACTGCGTTGAAAATATACTTACCACGCGGACAAAGTCACGGACAAAAAACTAGTAATAATATAAAAACTCATCGTCAGCTATTTGTTTCTAAAGAACATCTAGCAATAAAAATATACGTAAAAAAATATTTTTACCATTTAATATCTATATAAAAGCTTTTTTTCTCTAAAAAAAATATAACAAATAGTTTAGAGACCTACATATGATATAACCATATCTACTAGTTATACATCATAGAGGCACGATTTAAGGATCGTTGCTGTGTTTTTATTTGATTCCGTGATCCAGCCGCATCTTACGGCACGAAATTTAACAGCCGCATAAAAAGTACACAGTAACTTCGTGACGATTAACAATCAACCAAATACTGTTATTTCTAAGGACATTGACAAAAAACGTGGATTTTTTTATGTTCAATTGTCGCCGGTCGTAAACTGGGCGAGAGTGACAAATTGAAATTGACAATAAAAATAGATGTAAAACGTTCCATTGCTACATTATACTTGTAAGATAAAAAACAAAAGATCAATTATCTTTTGTCATTCATCTTTTGTCAAGAAGTACTCAAAGTACTTACAAAAATAACGTGCAACTAAATAAATCTATTTCAAGGAAAATAATATAAAGCAAGATATACAAAAATGATAACACTGAAGTAAATATAAAAAAATATCCAACCGCTTATCAAGCAACGTAGCTACTCTGTGATAAGAGAGGCTCGTCGATACGTAAACCGTTCGTGGAATATTATTTTTATCAATGCTTTTAATAGAGGGCAGAGGGTGGGCACTCCCGGCCATTGCTAAAGTAACGGTATAAGCGAGAACCACTCCTATCCCTAAGTCCCCAATCTCGTATTTTACAGTCGAAAACCTAAAGGGCTCTCGAATTGGAAATGTAAAATTATTAAAAACATTCCATACTTTATATATGTGTATATATATACATGTACACGTGTACATGTATGTATATATATATATATATATATATATATATATATATATATATATATATATATATATATATATATATATATATATATATATATATATATATATATATACAAATTAAATTTAATTGTCGTAGTAGACAACCATTTGTATATATGTCACTATCTCTTATAAAAACTAAACGAACACTTCGTTAATGACCGACAAAATAATCATTAACTTACAACAATTAGCGACATTATACGTATATATCGTCAAACTAACGCATCATAGTAAGATCGTCCTTAGACCGTCAATCATATCGCCATTCGATATCCAATAAAACGGACCCGGAGCCATTAGCTGTCATCAACGGAGCATAATGAATGAAATTCGACACGAGACCTTTAGGAATGTTACAAATGACTCAGGTACCATTTTTTTGTTACACACTATTAAGGTAAAACGGGTTAGTTGTAGGATTTCTTTTATATTAATGTGTATTTTATTAGCTTATATAATATGAGAAGGTTCTAGTCTGGACGAGTGAATTTTGTCGGACTTTTTAGTATCTAGAAATATTTAATTCAATTTTCTTCGGTTGGTTGGCTAGTTGTTGCGGATCGGCATAGTATCTGGTTGTAAATATGACGACAGTGGATTCGATTAGCGTGAGGATAGAAACAAATATATTCAGAGGATGGAGTGTTTTAATAATAAAAAAATAACGTTTTTTGTGAAATACTAGTATATTTATTTATATACATTCTCGATTGTATCAGATTTTATATACACGTTCGACATAAACATTCTTTATATTCTCCACCTGCAACTATCTAAGTAAATATTAAAACAACTGCAAAATAACATAAAAACACCTGTCTCTTTTCAATGTTCTTTACACAATATAATTCCTGGAAATCCTAGATTCTAACTTCAGATACTAAATGAGTATTGTAACGAAAAAGAAAAAAGAACCTGTAAAAATGTCGAAATGACACCTTCACTTTTGTTCCACAGACTAAGACCGAGCGTAACACTGAATGAGGCGGGAGGATAAAAAGTACAATAGTCAAGGCGCTAAAGAGAAATACAAGTAAAAAATCAATGATACTTTTTGAGTAGAAATACTGTAATACTTGTTTTGTTTTCAAAGTTAACTAAAATTGTATCTATATCTAGATAAACTGCAAAGTTGAGGCTGAAAGGCTGAAAATGTCATTGTAGAAAATTACAGTGCACACATAAGACGTACAAACCACTGGAAGCTCTTGAAAATTGCCTATTTACTACAATTGTTGTAAATAAATATTTAATATAACAAGAACATATTCATATTCATATTCTTTCAAGGTTTCAGCAGAAAATAATTAATTATAATGCGAAATTCGATAATGTTATAAGATTATTTATTTATAAGATTATAAATCAACTGCGTAGTCTCTATATACGTTCGTGATGGGCGAGCGTGACGTATATGACTAGGCGTATATACTATCTTGTTTTAGGTTATATTTCTATTCACACAAATAGAAAAACAACTGAAATAAGTTACGCAACTTATTCACTGCTCACTTTTGATCTGTAGGACGAACTCTAAAATGACAACTTTTGGAGCACCACGAATTACTATAGCAAAACTATGTCGACTTCACACTGTATTCCGAGTATTATAGGGTAGCTAAAGAGAACTAAATTCCAAAATCCGTGACAGAATTCAACCCCGCACTTTATCTGTGCAGAGTGCTGCACCTGTCACCATTTTCATTGATGGGATCAGATCAAACATGCGTACATACTAACAAATACTAAAGCCATGTCTGGACATTTTGAAGTAAGATATATTAAAACATATATATTCTACCAAGCCTATGATATAGTTAATCTTTAGAACGTATTATTAAAACAAAGCAGATTATGATGTGGCTGACATAAGCTACTTTTACCTTCTACATAGAGAAGCAGTGTTATAAGTTTGAAACCTATATGCCCTTATACCCTTATAACCTATATATCCTTCTAATCATCTTTATTATGTTAATCTCTGCACAATGTAATAAACTTAATACTTAATGTATAACTTGCTCATAAATAACTGAATAACATATACAGAAAAAAAAAAAAGTCAGCAAGTAATTTATCCTAATAAGAGATGTCTAAGCAGAGCCAAAAAAATTAGGCACGGAATTATCCAGATAAGATACATAAAGTTAATAACTAGTATTAAACTTTTTTAGTAGTATAATAGATTTTTTTTATATTGCCAAAAACGTACTGACTAAATATTAGCAAGTCCTAAAAACTAAACATTCAACTATAAGCAACATTCAGCTTGCGTTATCTTGTGGAAGTGGATCCGGTTGTGGAGGAAGTCCGACATAACGAAATCAGTTAAACATTAATGTATAAAGACATAATATAGTTTATTTTATGTTAATATGCAGAAATATAGATTCGATTCCCAGTAAGGAAAAGCTCTTAATATTTTTTATGTCTTCCCGCTTTATCCTGCACACTGCCAGGGTGGGCAGAGGGAACTGCAGGAATCATAGGAACCTAGTGTTAAGACACTATTTTTTAGTTCCTGTTTTCCCCGTCCCTGCCTTATGAGGTACGGAAACCAATGATATCTTTTTAAAAATTACGAACAGAAGTGTTTCAACACTATCTATCCACCTCGTGCTCAATGCCGTAAGCTGCAGTTCAAAATAATAATAACAACAGTAACAATTTTTGCCAATTTGTGTAAAAGCTTTCTTAGCAGTGCAAAATAGCTTAACCTATCACGCTAGTTTGTGACATTTTAGAATTGCTGGAAAGCATTGTGGAATTCCTTGTTGAAATTGAACGCAGTAGAATATAAACTTATATAAGTAATATACTTTTATAATATAAAAATACTATTTTCTATATGTCACTCTCAAAATATAGCTACATTTCTCTATTGAGTATTACGACAGACTTTCAGGTTAGTCACAGCAACTTTTAATTCTTGATATTTCAACTGTAAAAACGTCTCATTTTCGTCTCATAACGTCTCAAACATACCTTCAACTAGCTAGGCATTTGACCAACTACTTATAAATTTATTTAGATTACTAAATTTTTTACCAAATAATTATTTCTAGTTGTAACCAAGCGCCACGCTCGCGGACCGG
The DNA here is from genome assembly GCA_037178615.1 of Dione vanillae. Taxonomy (NCBI): domain Eukaryota; kingdom Metazoa; phylum Arthropoda; class Insecta; order Lepidoptera; family Nymphalidae; genus Dione; species Dione vanillae. The sequence goes on from JAZFAU010000272.1 coordinate 240,617, forward strand.
TTACGAGATGGCAATAAAAGATATACAACTTAGCGGTCGTAAACATGAAAATTTGCATGATTAATTAAATGGATGCAAAATAAACATAATAAATGGCCGGAGCTATTCAAACGCGGTGGTACAACTTATACATTCTCGATATAATAATAAAGTTTTATAAAATATTTGCTTGTAAATGTTGATTTAATTTAAACACAACATTTCATTAGCTTTATACCTAAAAGACTTTAAATAAAATCATATAAAAGTCTTTATTTTAATACGACGTACATAATAAATGCAGGCAAAAGCTTCAGAAAGCTTAAGATTTGTATAAAATTTAAGGCCGCTATTAAGAATGTATCGTTTTAAATTAAGCTAAGTGGGTGAATTTAAAGACAAATTACCCGGCTAGATATTTAATAAAATAAGGCTTTTGGGTTTATTCTAATTGGGTAATAAAACCCACAACATATTTCAAGAACATGCTCTCTTCGATCTTTTTGGATAATAACGTAATTTGCGAAGTAAAAACAAGATATGACATTCTTAATTACTTACAAACATTGAAGCAGCTTTACATTTTGTATTACGATATATGCTGATATTTACTTATTGAAAAATTCTTTTCTAAATACAGACAAAGGGAACTAAACTCAAGGTTTTTATGTTATTGCTAAACGAAATCATTAAAAAGCCTCTAAATTTAAATTTGGCCGCCCACCGTTGAAGCTATAACAAGTAGGTACATATCGTAAATAAAGTCCTTCTCCTTCTTCTTCACTTTATTTGTGGCATTCCAAGTATGCCAGTTGAGCGCAATTAACTTCGCCAATGTCACGTAGAGTGGAGAACACGCAAAGAAGAATGCATGTTAAAAAAGATAGCAAATAAAGGTAAATAATAATAAAAGTATGTAGAGTCATATGTCAAACTTATACAACAACTTCCTACCTACTAATACATACAATGAATTCATTGACCATTTCCAAGCTAATTTTATCAAACCAAATTGGACTTACGGCCGCAACGTAAAAAGCCGTGTGACGCATCTCTTGCATTGGAAATACAATGTTACAAAAAGGACCTCTGTGCCACTAGAAATAAGATTTAGATTCCAATAAAGCTATCGCGGAATAGTGAGACTATTTCGACGCATATGCAGTATTAAGATAACGGTGGCAAGGTTCATTATAGTGCGACGTGAGTTTATCGTTTAATGGCCGATAGCCCCTGACCTACGACACGGCGATGCTGACGCGTATACCTCGTGCTCGCTGAGACTTAGATTTAGATATAATACATATAACAATAGTGTTTTATTATTTTTTTCAAATATAAGATAAATTTACAACATCGTGATACTACTTAGAACAGTTAAACTGTACGATGGCCATGAGTTCAATTCCTTTTGTTTAAAAGCTTCAGGCTTTGTCTCTAAACGTGTAGAAACAGGACTGAGCGCACTATAGCTAAGGCTTTTATATGCATCTTTCGCCTTATCCACTGTCATTAACCATTTTCATAATACCCTGTGGGGTACTCGTGCTCTTTAAGTGACCTTCAAATTAGTATTCGAAAAAGATCATGTAACAGTGAACTCAAATTAACTTTACTTGAATGTTTTCGCCTAACAATATTATTTTTTGGTTTATTTTAGGTTTAGTTCAGATCAATCTTGTAGTCATGTTGTTTCGAGCGTAGTTAAACTACAATAGAGGCATTATTTTAGCTAACTAACACGCAATGTCTCTCTGTCAATGTCTAATGGCACACACTATGCCTGCGTGGCGATAGTAACGGTCGCAACTGACGGCGGTAGCGAGTTGAGGCAAAGTAACGTACACCTTGCATAGTAGGTAATTTATAATTACAACAATAATTCTTACATTTGAAAATATATATACTTTTTATTATTTCCATACAAAATTTCCTAAACTAGCAAACGTTGTTCAAAACTCTCACAATAACGACATCAAGACAATATATGTATAGATTAAATTACTTAACAATGGTACAAAGACATTTTAACGGAATAATAAAATTAATGTATATATATAAATTAAGCCCTCTACATACAAAAATTCGTGTCGTCATTAGAGCCGCGGGCGCGGGCGGCACACAGACGGCGAACGAGGCTGACGAGGCGAGGGAATTGTAAATTAATTAAGTTGCCTTTTTACCGACAACATGTAATATAATTTATTAATTTCGCTATGTAATAAAAATAATTAAATACATTTAGCTTTCGAGTTGAGATGTGATTAATTGAACTAAAAGGTTGTAGATTCGATTCTAACTCGATGAAACTATCTCGTGCAGTCCACAAGTGTGCCAAGTAGTTACGTCAACCACGAATGTGTTAAAATTAAATAAGAGTCAGAAACATTTCAGATCACTAGCTTTACAAACAACAACAAATAGATGAAGTGTGAGTGGCAGTAGCGAGGGCTCCGTACTGTTTCATGAGTTTAGGTCAACGGGAATATAAACTTTTGTTGTATAAGAGCCCCTTCATATCTACTTTATTGTTATTAAATTATTTATTTTCGAAAAGTAATATACAAGTAAAAATTCTGTGGAAATTTCTACCTGTTATCGTCTTTAATATTGAGCAAAAAAATACAGGAAAACAAACGTTTATTGCATGGGGACCACCTTAATATTTTATTTCCTTTTTAGTATTTGAGTTCAGTATTTGTTGTTATGGATGATGTAGCGGCATGGGAAATACATCATTTGAAAAAAAAAATCAGCTTTCTAGCTATCATAGTTTATGGAATACAGCCTGGATATAGACAGACAGCGGAGACTTAGTAATAGAGTTTCATTTTACCATATGGGTACGGAACCATAAAAACATGCTAAATTGTGAATAGTGCCAATTACTCAAGATGCACAGTAAAATTAACTACTTCATGTTAAAAGGTAGGCATAAAAATAACACAGTCATAAACACGCCAAGTGGTCGAAATTAACAAAATTATAGGTTTAGCGATTATCAAGTAACGTTATTCGACCTGACCAGTCCTGGTCTAAAATTATTTTTCATACATAGAAAATCTGTTAAGGAAATATTATAGATATTCTAGTGAATAATGTTATCAAAAATAAAAACTTGTAGGTTACAAGCGTATAAGAACTTCGTGCACCTCGACAACAACCTCTAGTTTCTTTCTTTTAAATATTGCGACAGTAAATTTTTCAACACTTACTATTTAATTGGTTATGTAACTTCCAGTTTACTTGAAGTTATTTTAATGGAGGGACCACCTCGTACGTTCGTGGGTACATAAAACTAAGCTATTAAAATATCAATTAAATGATCTGAAACTGGTATTTAGTTCCGCTTATCAGATGTTTATGTTTTAAATGTTCCATCATTTAAACACATCACAATGTAGGTACTTAATGTCTAGCTATTATAAGAAAATATCTTAGCACAAAATACTTATTTTATCTTTGATAATTTACTAATAAACAACAAAATAATCGCTATAAACCTTAATTTATATATATATTTACATAGAATACAAATGTAATCACTTCTGATTATGTTATTTATCTCAACGGTACAACATTGCATAGAAAAACTAATTGAAATCCCCGACTAATGACAATACTAAGAATATCCTTAGTATTGTGGTAGAGCCAAGCTACACCAACATAAATAGCTTAAAAGGACCAGGCTTAAACCGGGTAATTACCACGCTCTCTCAGAACACTATCGTAGTCAATAGCAGCATATTAATGCTGCTGTGGTCGTCAGGTGATCCAAAGTTCCGGAAGCTCAGGTTGGCAACGCATCCACATCCTCTCAGATCATAGATATCTACGGGCGAGGGTGTCCACTTAACAAAAGACCCTTCTGCTAGTTTGCCATCTTACACTTAATATAAAAAAAATAACGAATAAAAATAATAAATTTCTCACAGCACTTGAAGCCACAAAACTCACTGTCAATCACCAAAAACTCAGTCAAAGGCGATTTAAAAATAAAGTAATTTAAAAAAAGCGGTCAAACCAGATCATATTTCGTCGAAGGTCCCAGATTCGATACAGATATGGTCACTGACAACGTCAACGTCTCATTTCATATTCACGAAACAACGAAAGTGGAAAGCCGCCGCCAATTATGAAACGTATATAAAATAATTATTATTTAGTGACTATTACAAAAATTATTATTCGTTTCAGAACTCGTATTCGTGCGAACTAATTTTTATTGTCGTGAAAGTATTTTGTGTTACACGACCTTCCTGCACGATATACTCATATACTTATGCAAATTATGACAAAAGAAAATTTAAAAACTATTATTTAAAAATATATATTAAGTTACTAAAAAAACGTAGCTAATGTATAAGAATTTCGACGTAGTCTTTATGGAACGATAGCTATCGGACGCTGGTTGGAGTATTGCTTTGTACCATTTTTTATGTATCTTCTTATCTTATTTTGTGTACAAATTTTGAAAAATATAAGTGTATTAATATATACACATACTTTTTTGCATTTTAAATTTAATAATCATCGTTAGGATATGGAGAAAACGTTCTGGCTCTTTTATGCCAATACAACATTGTACATGCTCGTATTTGAGCAATAATATTTAACATCTATTCACTAAATTTACTATTAAACTATGAAAAACAAATTAAAGTAACTTAGTCCACTTCGAAAGATACAGTGGTTAGACTGCATTTCATACGATTAGTATTCAACGTGTAAACATTTAAGATGAACGTGCCGTGTATAATGTGCGCTACTATGCGTTTCGCCAATCGATCAACTAGTGATAGTTATTCTAGGGTTCCGTGCTTCAAAAGGAACAAACAGACCTTTGTGAATAATCTCATCCCTTTGTTGTGGGAACAGTAAGATCTGCACTGTTATCATTTCAATGAGACTGTAAATTAATATCAACTGGCTGGTACGGAGTCGGGGTAAGCTGGCAAAGAAGCTTTTTGTGCATTTACGTCAAATATTTGTTACTTGTATGCTTTAGCAGAACAAATAAGTAAATAAATATTTATATTTTATTACATGCAAAATGAAATCGCCCACAAATTAAATTTTGTTAACTTTTATAAATTATACATCTCGGTGGCCTATAATCATGTAATTAGTATAGAACCCGAGCTCTCACACTTAAAAGACTTATATTTTTTCGTTGCATGCTCGCTTTCTAGAAGAAAAAGTACTGCGTTGACTTCCGCCACTCAATACGCAGTGTCTGGAAATCAGGCGAAAGACGTAAGTCGTAGATTCTCTCTAAATAGCCCACATTGCGGGAATAATAAAAACATCCAAATATGCCTATTATTAAATCATATCAATTGAATTTAAAACAACCACTGGTCGTAACATTCCCTCGATCAGAGAATTAGCAACTAAACTATAGACGCGTTAATGCATATAAAACATCGGCAGGCGTGACAGTACCTACGCGTCACCCCAAGTGTCATATACAAACACATCTCTATATGTACATATACATATATGTAAATTACGACGCCGTCCGTCATGGGACATTAAAGCAGGGATACATCAACGTCGGATCCTACCTACATAGCTACCTGCTCATACAATACAAATCAATTGTGTTTTCGACGGTATAATGTATATCTTCACAGGCTACCTACGTAACTACCTATAATAACAGAAAAAAAAATAGAATTTTGTATGTGAAAGCAAAGCACATTAAACTCACTGGTACTGTTTTAATAATTTTATTTTTTATAGCTTTACGCTTTATCTCGCTTATAAGCAGGATAGGTAGAGGGAATCGCAGGAACCTTTGGAATCTATAAACCTTAAGATACTACGTTCTCTGCTTTCGAGTGGCGAAATTCAACGGCGCGAGCAGTTGTCAGAGCGAAGAAAAAATCAATCTTCTCCCGAGTGGGAATCGAACCCAGAAGCCGTCACGTTAACAAGCAGAGCGTCTGCCTGCCGGCGGTCCTCAACTACCTTTTACTAATCCATTAAAGTAGCATTTATTCATAAATCAATATTTAATGACCCAAAACTAGATTGTTATCCCAGAATATAAAAGGTAATTACGATGAGAACAGATAGGAAATAATATCTCATTTGTACTAACGCATTCGTATTTGATCCAAACAACGTGATAATCATAACTCAAATGTTCGAGTGCAATTAATGAATAGATACTGATTATTAACATTGGTACGGTAATTAGTATTATTTTTGAAATACGCTTTGTTCATTCGGATTTCATTGTATCATAACAGTGATTATGGAGATTCGGGAATAATGTACGTATTAATTATTAAATACAGTATAAATAGTTAGAGCTCAGGGATGGTCTAAACATCTACCGTCAATAGATTTCTAAATTATAATATGGCACATCATTTGACAAGTTATTTCTTTAAATTTTTCGGTGTAAGCGATATCCCGAGACGAGACGTCAAAGAAAAAATATTTTTCGATACTTTTAATTTCAAAACAACAATCACCGCATTTACACCAAAAGACTATTACTACTGTGGTCTTTCTTTCCATGTTAAATAACTAACGAAATAATATTCTATACATCTTCTTTTATTTCTATTACATTTTTAGTTACGTAACAGCCACTAATAAAAATGTAATACAATAATTATATCCAGACACATCTCGTCTACTGAAACAAATTACCAGAGATGAAAATAAAATAAAATAATATAAAAAAGGAGTCTTCGCTTAAAAACGTCGTAAAACTCTCAAGGAGTTTACCAAGAAAACCAATTTCGCTGGAAACCATTCCGCTGAGAAAATATCGGTGTGTGTACTTACAAGGGACACAAATAAACGGAATCTTTTATATAAAAAAATACAGTCTAGAAAGTCCGGCCTGCTTGAAGTTTGGAGCTGCAAATAATAAATTTCATACAACAACACAATAAGCTAATTGGAATGGACCAAGTTTTGAAAATAATTCGAAATAAATTTCTACTTGTTTTACTTCACTTCCTTGCCTTTGTTCATGGCTTCGTCAATACTGACTTCAGTACCAATCATATAAAGCTTAATACATAAGATGGTGCTTTTTGATATTTACATTAAAATAACCTCATTTCCTATGATTTTTTTTAGCTTCACGCATATTGCAGGGTAGGCAGAGGGAACTGCAGGAACTATTTGAACCTAGTGATAAGACACTCCGTTGCTTAGTTCCTGCTTTCTCCGTCCCCACTATGATACCCTTGTGAAAAATTAAAGACCTTATTATTTTATTTAAGATCTGATGAAGCCAAAAAAATTACAATATCTTCTTCTATTCTTTCCTTCCCTCCTGAGCTTTCACTTAGTAACCAACGTATGTTTACAATAGCCCACGTCAGTTGCAAGAAGGCATCGTTATAAAGCAAACCCTAAACACAGCCAACATCAAACGGGGCACAGCGAGCACGACGACTATAAAAGTTGCTCCATAAAACGTATATCTCATAAAACTGTTTATTTTACCGTCCGCCCTATTTCGCGTTACTGAATTTTTTTATCTCCTTTTTTTATTCCGGCAATTAATATTAATTGCTACGGACAATGCGGAGAAAGGTGCTGTTATACATATAAAGTTGGTCATAAACGTGTAAGCTTAACAATGGCTATACTTCATCTTATCGTTAATTTATTTTCATACGAATCTAAGCAAATGTAACGAAAAAGTTTGGTATGACAGTTTTGAAATGTAATAGGTAATTTTTGGTCGTTGTGGCCCAGTTTTAGGGTCGTCTGCAAATGTGAGAGTTTAGAGTTCAATCTCATATGCAGGGATAGAAGCGTTGACTTTCGCAACTCAACATCCTATATTTTGAAATTTTCCTTCGAAATTTGACAAAATTGACGCATGGGGAACGAAGTGAATTGGAATTAATACTTAATAACGCATTGTGCCTAGCAAGGTTGGTGGACATATCATGAAGTTATTGAATATTTTTCATAACTTTGTCGAAATTAGTATAGCCTCGCACAAAAATTTCCAGACTGCGCTACAAATTAAACTTAGTTCAGCAGCTACACAATATTCTACACGAGCTCCTCATAAATTTATAAAAAGTTACAAATGAGACAAGTAATTTCCTTTAAATATACAAACACACACACACTTGTACCTACACTGTACGTGCGAAACTTTTTTTAATATCCAATTGTAAGAGGCAATAACCTAGATAATAGTGACAAAAAGTTACAATGGAAGGACTTGGAAAACTGACATTGAATGATATAGGCCTCTTGAACAGTTGTTTAGCAAGCGGCCTTCGAGTGTGACGAAAACCGAGACAATGGCAGTGTATTGCCTGAAAAAGTTGTCGCGATTATTGATAAAAAAAGCTATTCAGGTACTTGGACAGTGAGCAATGATCTATCTCTGGCAAATCAACCAAATAATTGTGAATATGAGCTTTTGAAGGTATTGCGTGTTGAGTACCATAATAAATGTTCAAAAACAATTAACGATTAATTACAGCTCATCGCATTGCATCTATTTAGTACGTATAGCTGAACTGTATCCACAAACGGATAAATTTGGACATAATACCTCAATTTCTAATTACTTTCAGTCGCGCTCGCGGCGCAAAATCAATTTTAATTAAAATGCGCGAACCGGCGTTGGTTTCCGTTCGTATCAATACAAAATACATAACCGCGATTCAATTTTATTCGCTGACCCAAATTTCAACTGCCGCGAACAAAACTACGCAGGCCCGATGTGATTGCTTATTGATTTATTTTAGACCATTGTATTAAATGTCGCAAATTTTTTTTACCAACTCTATAAAGCTAGAGTAGGTAAGCTTAATTTTTCAAATAATATTAGTGATAGCTACAAAAAATTGGTAATTTTAAGTTGAATCTATAGCTTCTAGTGTGTAGCACTCGCACTTATTTCCCCTCGGTCTACAAAGTATCATAATTCATTTAAACGTATCCCACAGTCGCTCATGGAAACAGCAGTGCACGATTTCTATCGGCAATAGTGCTCTCCAATTAAAGATTACATACCATAATAGTCCATGAATAAGCATTCACAAGACCGGCAAGATCGATCACCGTTCTTCAGTATTTTCCCAATAAACTGAGATAAGATAAAGCATATTTTATGCCACGTCATTCAATCGTTATGGCATCGTGTTGCCAAAAATACATATAAAAACAGCAACGGTACTCCGAGCTCGAGCCGATGTGGGCTTCCGATGGACCTACTTTCTCCATTTTCGCAACCATCCATGGTAAATTCTCACCTACCTACGCAGTTTCGCAAGCTATTCATTCACAAGTATGACTGGCGAATCCTCTTTAGTATCTTATATATGCTATTTACGATCTTGACGATGACGTAGCCGTGTTGCTAGTTGCTACGTATTGAATTACATACAATGATTTATACATATATCGAACTTTAATTCCGCGGAGTGTGAGTATATTAGAAATATAGACGTTTTCCTTGTTCATGAAGCAAGATGCGTCATCAAGATCCGCTGATTAGCGCACTGATTATAAATGAGATGTTTGACATCCTTATAAAAATCGGATTAAGTACTTACCCATTAAATTATACCCATCAAATATAGTAATAAATGTTTAAATTATATGTTACTTAAAGTACTTTTATTATATAAAATAACAAGATCAAATTTCGATAACAGACACGTGATTTCACCATAACATAATTTCACTTGTTAGAATAAAGCAATAATCTGCTAAATCTGGTTAATGCTCAATTTGGGCCGACAAAGTGGGTCACCTTAAAAACTCAAGTTCACCTTTGCAAAGTTCAAAGTTAAAAGTTAGTGGCACGACATTTCGCGTCAATGTATTTATGCGAAGTAGGCACCTCCTACTACTAGCAGAAGTTCTAAAACACATAGGCCGTGATTTTTACATTGAAACTACGCAGTTAAATTAATTACTAAATAAGATTGTTTAAAATTATTCAAAAATATTATACATAATCAAGTCAATTTAATTTTTTATTTTGAGGGTTTTCAACGTGATTATTCACATACATACATAAATATCCTAACGCTTTATCCCTAGCACCAAACGCAACGAACCTTGTATACCTCATTCACAACACAACACTAAAACTTCTACCGAAAGATTATATATTAATTTACAAGAAAAATGCCATAATCATACAAAAAACTTCTGCGAATATAAAATATAGTACAGCAAAAAAACAACGACCTTATATCAACAAAAAATGTAACAAAAGCAAGCCTATTCGGCGAAACAGTTAGGCAGCCGCAGCACAATGACAGGATTGCGTGCAAATCTTCTAATTAGCACCTTGTAGCTATTTCAATGCGAATCTTGACCGCGTGCATAATGAAGCAATAGGCGCGGCGTGTGTGTAATCGTGATCAATCACTTATGGTCAAAGGTTCAATGCTGGACGAAGTTTTTCTACGTAACTAAATGACGAAGCAAATATATAGAAATCTGGTGGCCATTTATCTTGCTCGTCATCGCGCATTAAGTAGTATTTAGTATGAATTTTATAACTTTTTTGACTGCACCAAACATTTTTTAATATAAGCCGATACGTTAGTGGTTCTGATTTTCATTTTCTTTGCTCTGGCAGTAAGGCTATACTAGACGGTACACGGAGTGTCTTAACACTATATTTATTAAATTGCTATAAAAAAAATAAAGAGCAACTGCTTTAATTCTAAATATTGAACTCTAACTTATTTTCTTCTTCCAGACCAAAAAAAGTTATATTACATATAAACAAGTAAAACATATTACAATTGAAACAGCTATAATTGAAATTGACAATTTTGGGAAAATACCGTTTCAATTTATGTACACAAACTCACACAATATCATTGACATTACGTATTATAATCACTTAAGTAAATCTATAAAAAGGCAAACAGTCGAGTCAGTCACGCACTAGCCGCATTATAGTTTCGGAGTCTTTATTTGCTTATCAAATTAAAGTCAACGTGAAGGTCGTGTTGGTTTAGCGAAATAAATTTTTTTCGCAATTAAATTCTATTATATCAAGGTCTTTTTGGTGGTCTTTTGATTAAAAAGAAAAATTAAATAAAAAGAAAATGTAGACAATGAAGAAACAAATTCCAAAAAAATTATATTAAGTAAAAAAAAACATAGCTTCACACTATATCCGGCATATAGCAACTGAGAATTTAATACACCCTGTTACCTACTTTCCGCCCAATTCCATTCCATTTCGGCCTCCAAATAAAAAAAATGTTTGTCTAGTAAGTAGTATACTAATATTATCGGTTCGTATCAGAATATAGGTCATATTTAAACAAGCATTATCTGGCTTAGGACCCTAAAATACCAGTTCAATTCAATGCAGCTGTTCTATCAAACGAAATACAACCAAACCTACAATGATGAACGACGTCGATTTGAATGAGTAATTAATTATATAATATTAATACCCGGCTATATATATCGAGCGCGTTCAAGATAACTGGGCACGAGCCCATCGGAAGGATCGTGAGGTATTTTGGCACTGGTCATCTAGCGTAGAGGTTACTTTTAAACGTTTGATAAACATACATAAATTAAGATTGAATTGATTCATTTTGACTAATAATGAGTTGTGAATTCAAGGTTCATTGTAGGGTTTTGGGGGATGCTACTTCTCTTTCTATGGATTTTGCCATCTTACCATCACATTGAATGGAGAGGAGCTCTGAGAAATACCTGGTACTTGAGACCTAAGTATAGGTTACTATTAGGTCTTCGCAATCGAAATGGACAAACAGGAAGTGCTACTATCCCATTTGAAAAGGCTCAAGAGGCGTGGCGATCAATAACCAAAACACAACATCTATACGAATATACATATACGTATATAGATATAAATCGATACGTGATCTTACTACATTACTGTACATGTTAAGTGGTAAACGATACGTGACTGGTCACGCCCACCTCGCCGAGGCACGTTGAAATACACATTTAGCACGCAAATATTAATTGTTCGTCGCGTTTGCAAAAATATTTAGTAGCTACTATGATAGTCTCGGCGTACCTATATACAAGTATACATAAAGACATACAGACATACATACATATATATATACACAACAACCAAGCAAAATCCAACCAAAAAAATCAAAATTGTATAAAAAAATAGGAGGTCAAAAATAAACAAGTTTTATATGTATACATAACATTGTTAGTATCATACAAGTACAAATATATATCTTATTAGTGTGATCCAAGAAAAAAATTAGATTACTATAAAGTATCCAAGCCACGCTGTAAGCCTACAAAGTTGAAGAAGTCGTGATCGATCCTCGTATTTATAGAATTGTTTGCCACCTGGACTAGATTGTTTGAATAGCGTAAATGTAAGTAAGTGGTACACTCGTTTCGTTCGTCGTTGTTATGCTTATGTAATGCATAATATAACATAAGATTCAATTCTTAGTAAAAATAATATTAAAAAAAACAAAAAAACGTCAGAGACATATTGTTGTAATTTTGAATGTGTTAATCCACAATCATAGAAAAAAGTACTTAAAGAAAACATACCAAAATTTGAACGTAGCGGGATTGAACCTGTGCTTATTTGTGAACCACACGGTTCGCTCTAACCATCATATATACAATTCAAAAAATTAATACAAGACAAAATAGATTTTTAACATAAACATAAAAAAATGAACGCAATGACAAATAACAATACACGTAACATATTAGAAAAAAGTAGGAATTCATAAAAATATATAATCGTGAACAAAGGACACGTGAAACACCGGCGATATCCCCAAACTTTAATATGTAAACCAGTAATGTAAAAGGATCATAAATTTCTCCTTATAGTTTGTATATATTCAGTTTTCTTCTTACAATTTTCGTAAAAGAATTTCTGCAAATCTATATTTTCCCTATGCATAGCTCAGTAAGTATAACAAATATTACTTTATGAACATAGATATATAAAACATGTCATATATAAGAAAATCAACATTTTGTTGTCATTTTTAATATTTGAAAAATAATTAACACTATAGGCAAATGGTACGAAACCTTTTTCAACATTCAACATATACTATATGTTCTTATCATAAATATAAATTATGTTAAGTACTGTAAATATATAGTACATTCAATTAATATTAATCATAGTGAACTCTTATATTTACACTATTTGTCTCATATTTATTGTTACTTAGAACTAAGGCTATAGCTGTTAAGTGATTTATTTTTATATTACTATACATCACTTGGTTTCACTTTCTTTTCAAATTCAGTGGAGATCTGATTAAAAAAAAATCAAAACTCCTTTAATACCTACACAAGTTAGTCATAGGAACCTACCTATACCAATTCATACCACTACATCAACTGGTGAAACGCTCAAAACAAAGTGATTGTGCAGTTTTAACACCTTCAAAACACGATTGATCCTTGATCTTTAATCGCATTAGTTCTAAATTCTAATACACCTTAGCAACAACACCGCTAATGCCTTAGCAACAAAACAGTGTAGGCTTTAGATATACTCGTACATATATATATATATATATATATATATATATATATATATATATATATATATATATATATATATATATATATATATATATATATATATATATATATATATGTATATATATATATATATATATATATATATATATATATATATATATATATATATATATATATATATATATATATATATATATATATATATATATATATATATATATATATATATATACATATATATATATATATATATATATATATATATATATATATATATATATATATATATATATATATATATATATATATATATATATATATATATATATATATATATATATATATATATATATATATATATATATATATATATATATATATATATATATATATATATATATATATATATATATATATATATATATATATATATATATATATATATATATATATATATATATATATATATATATATATATATATATATATATATATATATATATATATATATATATATATATATATATATATATATATATGTATATATATATATATATATATATATATATATATATATATATATATATATATATATATATATATATATATATATATATATATATATATATATATATATATATATATATATATATATATATATATATATATATATATATATATATATATATATATATATATATATATATATATATATATATATATATATATATATATATATATATATATATATATATATATATATATATATATATATATATATATATATATATATATATATATATATATATATATATATATATATATATATATATATACATATATATATATATATATATATATATATATATATATATATATATATATATATATATATATATATATATATATATATATATATATATATATATATATATATATATATATATATATATATACATATATATATATATATATATATATATATATATATATATATATATATATATATATATATATATATATATATATATATATATATATATATATATATATATATATATATATATATATATATAACACCTCTAAATGGTCACGCACAAACGTACTTACGCATAAAAGTTTTTTTTAATATTAAATAGCAATAGTCATGCTTGTTTATATCCGCGACATATGTATAAGGCTTTTTTTCTGAATATATAGCAAAGGAAAAAAATATTTTTTAATAACGCCATATGTATGTATATACTTAAATATATACACACACACATACAAATGTATAAGGCATAGGTAGTAATGAGGACAAATATATACATATATATATAAATACATATATATTATCATAAAAATTCAGACGGCTTGTAAATATGATTTTAACAAAAAGCGTTATTAAAAGCGTAAAAGAGTTCCAGTGTCTATAGGCTGTCACTGCGAAAGAATTGGTAAGGAAAAAAGAGGAATGTAAAGGTATTTTTAAAATCAAATTTTCATCAAAGCGACTATTTCAAAGATGGGAATGTCCCAGAAAATTCAAACACTATATACCTACTGGATCTAGTAATTTTATTAATTGAATTTTATCATTTCCAGATTTATACATGTTATCCATAAAATTGACGTCTCATCCATAAGTATGATCGATTACAAAATTGGCCACGTCAATTAATTAATTCCATACTTTTTTATCTGATGTTATCATAGCAAACAATACATCCGCATTTTAAAATCGACGCACGCATTAAGCTTATGTTTATTAAACTGTAAGATAACTCTTAGATAACTGCAAGATACAGCAGAACAGGAAAACACAAAAACACATTTGGAAACGAGTGTCTTATTTGTCAAAAACTTTGGCAAAAATCTTTTTTTGCTTCACACTTTATTCTGCACACAAAGAACCGCAAGAACCATAGGAACCCAGTGATAAGACACTCCGTTCCCTGCTTTCCGCCTTTTTCTAGGCATTGCATGATGAGTGACGAAACTCAACGTCGCGCTTTGCCTAGTTGCCCGAGCGAAGAAAATGGAAATGAAAATCGATCTTCCCCGAGTGGGTTTCGTATTAACAGACAGTTACAGTTATCGAATTGTGAATTCGACAACTGTAAATTTTGTGCCTCTGCACCAAGACAATTCTCATACGATCCTATGAGGACGAATTGTCAAATATATATAAAATGTAAAAATTATCACAAAATAGTAAAATAACTATACAACGATGCGCGGGCGCAACCGTGGGCGTGGCCTAGTTAACAAGAAGCTTAACATCAATACAACGGCAAAAAGAATTTTCCATTGATAAATATACTGTATTTTTAAATTTAATACATATCTTATATCACTCATCTTTCATAAGGTCATCAGAAAGATAAGCCGAGCCAAGCCATTTATATCTTATCAATGACAAAATCAATGGAAAGTATATATTACATATTCATAAAGAACAAATACGTTTCTGAGTGAACATAATAACTCCTACAATAATAATAGTAATAAAAAATATTTACACTACACGAGATTGAACTGACAACCTCCAAAGTGAACGAACTAACCAACTAGCCAATTACATAATCCATATCGAACCCATTAGTACATTAATTGAATGGAAACTGCTGTATATCTTGGTAAATCGTGATTGAATGGAAAAATTAGATAAGAGTGCACTCGAGGTTAGTTAAGTATCAAGTTGTAGAGCTGAGAGGGAAAGTTACCAACAACGTAGGCTCTTCGAGTTGGAGAGCAATCCGCCCGCAGAGCACGGGTCGGGAATCTTTTGAGCTATTTTTATATATAATGTAAGTACATTGATGGGATTGGAAATACGTAGATTACTATTGAAGCGCTTCATTGAGCGAGCTTTGATTAGGTTCAAGTCAATACGAGTACACTAACTTTGAGTATACTGTAATATATATACATAATATCGAATCCTTTAGAATAATAACATATATGGCTTTTGAAAATTCGTGTTTATTCTTACTTGGATATTTCTGTAAGTGCGACATATATGTGTGTAAAGATATACTATACAATCGTACATAGATTTCGATGCTCTACATTATTCAAATTAAACAATTGCTAATTATAGTAATATTACGACGTACTATCTCGATTTTAAAAACAGATTACGATAATAAAGCTTGTAAGGCGTTTAAACGAACTCGAAGTGAGATAAGAAAATGTTTATTGTCTATTACGTTCAGTCTCCCACACTGGATTTGCATAAAGTGTATGAGTATATATATCCGTTACAGCTATTTTAGTTTTAATAATGTACAACTTTTTACCTACATAGGAATAATTACGCCTATAAAATGTTTATTTTACACTAACATACTTTGCATATTTTAGGATATGCGGAGGGTAACAAGTGTCGAGACACTCAGTTCTCCGCATTCCGTTTGACTTCGATTCTTTGTGTCGAATATCGTAAGCGCCGTTCCTCTGCCGAATACAGTGACATACATGTATATATACATATACGGTTTATGTATTTAGATCATGACTATAATATGTTTTGCAGAAAAAAGATAAATGTTCTACTGACATTTATTTTATTTATTGCTACTAATACAAATAAAATTATAAACATGATATTAATTTATATGTGGAAAAATTTACTTCGTGTTATCTGTTAGACAATGCAGAGATCGCATGAAATATTTATTAGAGTGAGTATTTATTAGGGAAAACTTTAAGTATTGGATGTGAGATCTCACTGGGTTGAGACTCTAATTATTAGAATTCAAATAAATAATATTAACTAAATTAAACAAAATAAATAGGTACTTTAGAGCCGTCAAACGAACGTTTCGCTCCACCGATTTTAGGAAATTATCATGTTTGCCGTTCTTCATTCGTCAAAGCGCAGCGTTGTGTTCCGCCACTGAATACCTAAGTATTTAAATCGAAGTGTCTCAACATAGTTTCTTCAAAGTAAAAAAAAAACTGCATAAAATTCTTTAAAGTTTTATCAAATAACAAAGATAAAAAAAAAGTACAAAAATCGCATATTATGTGATATAAGGCGTATATATCGTACCTCTACCATATATAATTAGAGGCACCTATAGATAACTAAAGCATATCTTACATTTTTACCTTGATAGCGACAATGCCAGACGTACCTAACGATTAAATCTACCCTAACTAAAATAAAATAATTAAAAAAGTCGATTATGTAAATGAACTTTGAACAAATTTAACGAAACATCCACCTTAAAGGCTGGCAACGATCTTGTAACACCTCTGCTGTTACACAGGGCCGTGGGCGTCGGTGATCACTTACCATCAGGTGACCCGACCGCTCGTTTATCTTGTCCTTCCCATAAAAAAAATAACTTATATTTACAATCCCGCGAGACAGATTTTACAATAGTTTACGTTAGATAAAAAGTTATACAGCTTTATCGTTTAAGTTTCAAGCGAGGAACAGAGTGTCTTAACACTAAGTCCCTGCGGTTTTCTTTGCCTACCCTGCTATGTGCATTAGTCTAACGCGTTGTTACGCAAAAACATTCGAGAGTATCCAACTAAGTCCTTATATTTTTAAACAATACTAAAAAAGGAAACCGACACGACTTACATTCTTATATGCAAGAGAACGTAATTAAAATTTAATTACATTTAAATAAAATAGCATTGAATTTTAAGAAACAAACAATTTACCTCAACATCTATGAATGAATATGAACAGGTTCTATAGATATATCTATGTCCATAAAAAACGGCTATAAAGTTGTCTAAATTACAACATTTTGCGTTTAATTTGTCTAAAATATTCAAATGAATCGTTTTTTGTTTCAACCCAAAAACGCCAGTTCCACTAACGAGATTACGATTATATATTTAATGAAATCGTTCGCGAGACTGAATAGTGGAGATTCAGGTGGGACTGAGGTCCTGGTAGGATGGATAACTAAACTTTTAATTCATGCTTACGAATATATACAATAAATGTGTGTGTGTGTGTGTGTGTGTGTGTGAGTACGCGCGTATGTATGTGTGTGTGCGTATGTCTTTGTGTGTATGTAGTCAAATATATTTTTTCATCGTGGTGCATTTAGTTAGCGTCTACCTGAAGGTCCGATATTCCCATTTCTCAAAAAAAAACAGCGTTAAGTTCCGCCATTAATACGCCTAGTAATAACCATCTATTCTCATAAATATACTACACAAATAAAACATATATTTGCAATTAAAATAGCAGCAACACATTAGAAATATAACCGATGATTCAATGGCCCGTCGCGAGGCGCACAATCGCTCAGTGTCAGAATGTGATATATTGCGAAGTACGGTGTATGGAGGAGTATGAATTAAAGAAATATTTGAGTTAATATATCTTATTTTAATAAAAACACCGTAAATAATTATAAATATTTAATGGAAAGTGATTACGGCACTATTAGGATACGATGATAGATTAACAACATGTTCATAACTTTACAGTAATATATTTCTTAGTATTGTTCGCAAAAATATAGTAAACAGATTAAAACAAAGTGGATTTTGACTTAGATAAAAAATATTAAAAAATCTTATTTTTCGTTACCAACACAAGTATGAGTATCTGCGCGAGTTACGTAACGTATAGTGTTAATACATTAAAGGGGCCCCTTTAAGCCCATACTTGGGTCACAAGTTCCAAGCGTTGTTTTAAACTACTTTTAAAGAACATACATACATAACTGACTTACTCTGCATACGAATATCCAGCCATTGCAGAAATATTAGGTATGTCCTTAGTAAAGCCATCATAATGTTTCTTATATTGATATATAAGTACGAAAATACAGCTCCTGTCGCATTGACCCGCAGCGCGTCACAATCCGTCAGTGTCGGTGTTTGATGAATCGCTTCATTCTAAGATCTACCGTATACCTAGGATCTACTCATATAAATGTAATGTAGGTAGATCATGAAGTGGACTTCCTTCTAAGTGCCATTGCCTTGCATTCAGTCGAATAAAGAACTAAAAGTTTATTCGAATTGCCCTAAGATTTGCGACGTTAGAATCCTAGCTTGGTTCGCTGTTTAACATCATCGTTATTTCAGTGTTATGACATCCTTATGTCAACAAAAGGCCGCAGCAGCCATTTGCGAACCGCCCACTTCCTTTTTACCTTAGTATTTTTATTATATTCATTAATTTATTATATAAGCTTTTTACACGATTGTAAAACGAAAATCCTTACATTTTCAAATAAAATAAAATACTACAAATATTTTTGTGTGCTATATTAAAAATTACACCTATTAACTATAATAAGCCAATATAAAGCAACTACACCGTACAGCTACTATTTATAAAAATGTGTACGACATTCATTCATCACAATTTATATGGAAGCTGAAACGTCGACAGATAAGATACAAACGAGCTCAGTTTTGCATTACTTACTATAATAGTATAGTATGCACTTAGAAATAATAAACGTGCGTACAAAAAGATTATATTTTATAAAATCATATATAAAATAGAAGTCTTTTTAAGAGATACTTATAAAATAAACGCTAAAAAATATTTAAAAAGGAGTCGTCATTTAATTCTTACTCTAGGAAGTTAAAAATCTAGATTTTTTATGTCATCCTTCGTCGTTTGCGTACTAAGTAAAAATATTGACTGTATAAAAATTGTCTGTCCGTCATTATTCAAGTGAACGTTTGCGTTGGCGTTGTTAACAACGCTTGATTTAACAAAAGGTGTAAAATACAAAACGCACCTGCCGCCCACACCTGGCGTTGCTCGCATTCCTCGCCATCACTTAGCCAGCTTAGATGTAGGAAAGTTTAAATATTTAATGTTAACTTAAAAAAAACTCTACTCTCTCTTCAACTCTATATTAAATATGCCAAGACATTGTAGGCCAAAATGATTTATTGCCAAAAACTTCGTTAGACACACACATACAATATCACATATAATTACAATATTAAATATAGATAAAAATAAATGTATATATAATGTAAATATACCTGTGGGTGTGATTCTATATACTAGCTATGTATGTAATAGTCCTTGATCCCTGAATTCCTTATTTTTAATTTTTTTTAAGCTTCACGCTTTATCCCGCATATTGCAGGGTAGACGGAGGGAGGGAGAGGAATTCCTTATATAACTTTTAAGTCCTAAGGTCAGTAAGTTTGCAACTCTTTTAAATTAAGTATAATTTTTAGTTCAGTTCTTTTCCAACATTATTTAGAGCCTAGTTAATTTTAATTGATTTCATAATTTAAATTTATTATGATTTCATAATAACTTTAAATAATTAATAACTTAATTTTTTTTAAAATACTAAAACCGAATCCAAACCAATGTGTTCACAGTCTGATTACAATCTGCTGTGCTGCGATAGCGTTTTTAACATTAGTTTTATTATTATTTGTTTAATTAATGTAACATAGTAAAAACATATACTTAATAAGAAATAAGATTTAAATATATTAACAATAAACAACGTGGGGACGGAGTAAGCAGGGACTAAGTAACGGAGTGTCTTAACACTAGGTTCTTATGGTTCCTGCAGTTCCCTCTGCCTACCCTGCCATGTGCGGGATAAAGCGTGAAGCTAAAAAAAAAAAATAAAAAATAAAAAAAAAAACATCTC
The DNA here is from genome assembly GCA_037178615.1 of Dione vanillae. Taxonomy (NCBI): domain Eukaryota; kingdom Metazoa; phylum Arthropoda; class Insecta; order Lepidoptera; family Nymphalidae; genus Dione; species Dione vanillae. The sequence goes on from JAZFAU010000272.1 coordinate 261,703, forward strand.
AAACAAAAGCTACTCGACTCCCAACAACTCCTACACAACACATTCGCAGTTAAAAAACTGTATACTATATGTATTAAAATGTGTATTAAAATAACTTTTTGAGGAGAAAGACAAGAAGAGAAGAAAGATTAGGTCTCACATTTTCTTTGAAGTGGAAAAGATATTTCTAAAACACGGCGCTTATATTTTTGTTTCTTTGGTTGAAATATTCATCAAAGACCGTTATGTAACCTTGAGGTATCAAAAGAACGTACGACAGAATATTTTGTGAGGACTCGGGTTCGCGTTATAAGATATACATATTACATGCCGCATATTTGTCTGTCTTTTCCGCCTATTTAACAAATTTGTATTGTAACATGGAAAATATAGGTTTCTTGCAATCGACGTTTTTATTTCAATTGCGGATACCCAATTAAAGGCAATAAATAAATAGAAAAAAAATTTAAATGTTAATCATAATTAGGTCATCTAATATATGTAATACTTTGGATGGAGCGAGAAGCTATATTACTGTGCGATTTCAGTATTATACATACATATATTTATTTTTACATATAAGAGACATATGATTACATATATATGGAAAAACAAATGCAATTCAATTTATATAAAATCACTTATAAAATATATTCTGCTTCAGTTACCAAAAAGCATATAAAATATTTTACGTCAAGGTCCTTTTTACATACACAAAATACTGGAACGTATTTTGATACGTCCAAACGACAACTACTTAGCTTATCGCCGGTTTAAATCTCAATAAAAAGTTTCGAGACATGGAAGGTGGACAAGAACAACCCGTATCTATAATACTTGTATATAATTTAATTTTCAATTCAATATCTGATATATAATTTATTTATTTATTTAATAGGAAGCCAACGTGATACACAAAAATAATATATATATATATATATATATATATATATATATATATATATATATATATATATATATATATATATATATATATATATATATATATATATATATATATATATATATATATATATATATATATATATATATATATATATATATATATATATATATATATATATATATATATATATATATATATATATATATATATATATATATATATATATATATATATATATATATATATATATATATATATATATATATATATATATATATATATATATATATATATATTGTTCGGTATTTAGCTAGGTTAAAAGAAAACTTCCTTTGGTTTGCTAAATACCTTTACTTGAGATGTTGCTAAGACAAGAAATAGTAGCGGAATGAATATTCAAATTTGAATGTAAAAGAAGAACGATTGTTCATAGACAAAAGATTACAAATTATATAGATAACTGTAAGTAACATAGACAATATGTCCTATAAAATAAATGTAGTGCAGGTCCACACGTAGGCGCCAACATATATATATATATATATATATATATATATATATATATATATATATATATATATATATATATATATATATATATATATGTGTGTGTGTGTGTGTGTGTGTGTGTGTTTAATGGAAAAGAAAAGTACAGTGTGTTGTCTACATATACCCAACATGTGTAAAGCCACTGTATTGGAACACGACGTTGGATATTTTATAAATATCATAAGTAGTGTTATCCTCAAAACATTAGTATATGAAAAGACACGCTCATCAGATGCGCCATACTCATACATTTTTTGAAAGCTTTTAGCTGGACTCGGGATGGAAGTGCTTCATATAAAAGTTAAAGATTTAATAAGAAAATTTTCTACAAATCATTATTTTTGAGCTGTATTTAAATTATATACCTAAGTAGTATTACTATATGACAGCTTTGTGTTTAACTTCATACATATATATGATTTATGAAATAGTATATATAAATATATAATATGTTATATAAAGCATGTAAAACATTAATCAAATAAGTACGAATGTATAAGTATAGAATGTAAGTAATGATTTCATAAACTGTATAGATGTCATATAAAAAGTAAGTAAAGTATTTTTTTTGTCTTAAGTGTAGATTTAAAATATTTAATAAAAATCCAAATGATTGTTCTTTGTAATAATCTTTGGTAGCGGAAATTTGTAAACATCTCCCTACAGAGATGCTAACAACGAAATAAGTTGTATAAAGCATATAAGAATTTCGACACGACGTAATGAAGAACGCATTGTGGTCAGAGCACTTGCACGCTTTACTAGAGGAGCGGGTTCACATCCTGCTGTGTTCGAAAATGTTATGTCATCTTTATGTATGACTTAATATATGAATAAAGATAATACACTAAAAAACATCAATTAGTACTTTAAGAGCATTACAAATGTACATACAAACATTTTAACCGTATTTTTCAAACAATTTCATAAGCAAAATCCTCGTAAAAACCTAGTATAGATAAAATAAAGCAATATTTTTCATAAGATTTATTCGCGACCCGACCAGTGAGTGCTGGATGCTATCGGCTGAGCAAATATTGACGCAACAAAGTAAACAGTCTAGCATACATGTACCTATGTATATATGTATCTAACCCATACACACATACATGCGATGTATGTATGTACGTATGGCCAGTAAACATTACGTCAGAAAACGAACACTAGTGCCTACTGTATGAGATATATTTAAAATTATTATGTGGAAATTTTTAATTGGAATTCATGTTATTTATAGAAGTTAAGTTAAAATAACATTTTAATTGACGTGAACAAGATGAATAGTTCACAGTTTACACGTTCTCATATATAAGTTATAGGCACAAACTCAATTTTTACGTGCGCCAATGTCAGTACCTATGGCATAAAATTGCTACCATAAAACTTACTTTATTCGAACGTTTAATACCTTTTTGGACACGGGAAATGAAATTGTTGGACGCTGTGTCCTACCTCTAAGTTTTCATGGTGTCTGCGTTTTCTACCTCTAAGTTTTCATCCCTCTGTCTACCCTACTATAAGCGGGATAAACCGTGAAGCGTGAAGTGTGTAGAACTATTACTGAAAATGGTAAATAAAATATATTTGTCACGTTCATATAAATAGTGTACAGATATAATTGTTATATATAGATATATTTATATATTATCATATTTTTTATCAAATAAAACTCGCCTAATTTTCTTATTTCATCAGCCAACCATTGTTTCAGCAGAGATTAACCGAAACAAATAGAAATTGTAAAAAAATGATATTTCATACGCTATCATATATATTAACGTACATATAGTAAACATATTTTTACTACAAATTATTGTTATTATTTATGTTTTCTCGCTTTATGCTGCTCAACGCCAAAACTCAACGCCAAAACTCAACGCCGCGCTTTTGCCTAGGTGCCAGAGCAAAGACAATAGAAATGAACAAGTCAATCTTCCCCCAAGTGGGAATGGACTCACAAACCGTCGCGTTTACAAGCAGACGCTACGCCTCTGCGCCACGACGCCACATATTCAATAATAGATTGTGTAATTTTATAAGAAAAGTGTACACAAATGTTATTTGTATAATACTTATATGAAAGTAAATATGTATACAGAACAATTCAACTTACTTAAGAGGTGAAGTCACGAGCGGCTCGTTGGTTATTAATATATAAAAACATCAACTTGATGCTGCTAATAGCGGTCAGAGGGCAACTATTGAAAAAACTACCTACTTGATTTACGAACTTGCATTTAAAACATAAGATAGAACGAATATTTAAATATTTAGAAGATTAAAATGCAAATGAACTATTGGAGGCGTTGACGAGTGTGGCGGCAATCGTGGGTTCAAATGCCATCCGAGAGATACATATATAGTGAAATAGATATGAATGTAACACAATACGTCGTGGCACAATGTTACAGTGTTTGTATGAGTTTGACTGGATATAAACAATTGATGTAAGCTTTAAATTAAAAACTTCAAAATACTAAATAATACTAGAGGAAACTAAACTAAACATTAAATATAACATTTTATTATATAATGTTAGGGTTGCTGTATTATGTTTCAAAGTAAAAAAAGAAAGTCATTTCTTTAAGAAACGTGTAAATATAGGTAAATTAACCCTATCCGCACAGAACGACAAATACAGAAATACATATAGGTACATATATATAAATAAAAGGATATTACGAAGTAACGAAAATTACAACTTATTTGTACGAAAGCTGGTTTTTATTAAATTTAAATTAAACTAACGACCAATAGTCGAAATTACTTGTAAAGCAAATAAATATGCATTATAAATAATTATAGTTATCTATTAAAACTACATGGGAGAAACAAGAGTTAAAGTGAGACAAGAACGATTTCTTTGAACCTGTACAAATATTTGTATAGGTGCGTTAAATGTAAATATTACTAAGTAAATGACATTTGTGAGTTTCGAATTTGCACTTGATGGCGGTATTTATTTAGACGTGTGATCAAGAAGCAATACAAATGTATCACATTATAAAGCCTTTATATAGATTCACGTTTTATCCTGCACATAGCAGGATCGACAGAGGGAACCGCAGCAACCGTGGGAACTTAGTGTTGAAACACTCTGTCCCCCGCTTTCCGCCTTTTCGAGGCATTGCGTGTAAGGCGGATCTCAACGCCGCGCTTTGCCTAGTTGCCAGAGCGAAGAAAATACTTATAAATGAAACAGTTACTCGAGTGGGATTCGAACTCACAAACCTCTCGCGTTTAAAAACAGACGATGCGCATTATGCCCTGAGGGTCCTCTTTAGACACTGTATAATTTATATAAATTACTTTACAGTTTAAACTGTCGATACAGCAAAGAACCTGTGTGCTTTGTAAATATTGTAACGTAATAACTTATTGTTTGTTCATACTAAAAACTTGCAATCAGCGATATTTTATACATATAGCTTTTGTATTTGTTTATTATAATTTAGTTTGTGTAAAACAATTGCATTATTTTTTTAGCTTCACGCTTTATCCCGCACATGGCAGGGTAGGCAGAGGGAACTGCAGGAACTGTAGGAACCTAATATTATGACACTCCGTTTGCTTAGTCCCTGTTTTCTCCGTCCTCGCTTTCCGCCTTTTTCGAGGCATTGTGTGTTTGAGTGGCTGAACTCAACGCCGCGCTTTGCCTAGTTGCCAAAGCGAAGAAAATGGAAATAGACAAATCCATCTTCTCCTACTAGGAATCGCACAAGAAACCGTCGCGTAACAGGCAGACGGTTTTTTTAGTTATTAAAAATAAGTTATCGCTTCTGTTTTACTTACACTGCCTTACATTTTCTAAAGACTGGGATATCGCATTTATTATTAAATTTCCATCTCTACTTTTACCATAATAAAGTACATAATAGTAGTAGCAGAGATATCACAAGAAAATGTTCTAAACAAATGACCTAAGAACTAATTGTACTATTACAGTAAATAATGTATCAACAATAAACGTTATTATATATCGTTATAAGGGTAAATCATCCACAAGAAAAACATTCTTCGAAAGATATTTTATAAAGAGAACATAAGAAAATGGGTCATAGTGCGCGCGCGCGCCGAACGAACGTCTATTTGTTTCACTCCGTTTACAAAAATATAGTTTCGCTATTAAATTGATAAAATTGTAAAAATTAATGTCTCAAGTATAAAGTTTAGAAACAAGTGACAATTTCAAAGTGAAATATAGATCTTAAGTTTATTTAAAAGCGTTGAAAGCAGTGAAAAATATATAGTGGAAGTGTTAATTAACAGTAGCAAATCACTTTTACCCACTTTGTAAAGTTTACTTATTTATGATTTAAGTGGTGTATTATGAACCGATACTGATAATTTAACGCTATGCGTAACTACTACTGTGGTCCAACGGTTTGAGGGCCGGTTTAAAGTGCTCGATGTCAAGGATCGATCCCCGAGTGATTGCGTCTTTTTTCAACATTTTATATTTTTCTACATTTTATAATAAGCAAAATGACAAATGAATGTTCAATTTGTAAAAATACTGTGTTAGTAACACAGAAAAGAATTAAATGTAACAAATGTCAATTACTACTTCATGTGGAATGCGTGTCTTCGAATAATAACAGCGCAATATCACGAGCAAATTGGATATGTCCATCTTGTGTGCCAAACATACGTAAAGGAGGTAGCAACATAAGTACACCAATTAATAAACAAAGCAGTTCGGACAATAATATAGTTTCGTTTGTACCATCGACAACTACAATATCTCATTCCTTAACTGGATTACAAGGTGATGCCTCTGTGAGTAATGACGATTTCTTGTTAGCGATTAGAAACGAAGTTAAAAACATAATAACTCAAACGGTAAGTGCAGACTTAAAACAAATTAGAGAGGAATTAAGTGGACTTCAAGCTATTAAAGAGTCCATGGAATTTTTCTCGAATTTGTATGATACAATAAGACAAGAATTGGAAGAGGCGAAAACAGAAATTTGTACTCTCAAGAAATCTAATAATGAATTAAGAGAAATAATTGATTCTCATAACAATACGATTAACTTACTGGAGAAAGAAACAAGAGCAAGTAACGTCGAATTACATTGCATACCAGAGTTTAAAAACGAGAACCTACTTAAAACCGTAGAACAAATAGGCCAGACGATAAATTTACCGATTGATGAGGGATGTATAACTAAATGCACAAGATTGGCTAAATTAAATAAAAGTTCTACCCGTCCTCGAACAGTATTAGTTAGGTTTTCAACACCTATTCTACGAGATCGTTTCTTAGCAGGTGTGATAAACTTCAATAGAAGTAATTGTAATAATAAATTAAATACATCGCATTTAGGAATATCGGGAGAAAAATTACCAGTATATATTTCCGAAAATCTTACTACTACGTCCAAAGACATATATGCTGCATCTCGAAAATTTGCAAAAGAAAAACATTATCGTTTTGTTTGGTCCCGAAACGGAAACATATTTTTAAGGAAATCCATCGCAAGTGACGTAATACGCGTGAAATCAAAAGACTTTTTAAAAACTTTAGATTAATTTTACACTAAGTTATATTTAAATATTATTATTATATTGTTCTTTTTTTTACTTACTTGTCAGTTTTAAGTTTTGTTCTTTTATGGTTAATAATTTGAGAGCTTTTTATCAGAATGTGAGAGGTATTAGGACTAAAACAAATGAAATTTACAGTGCTTTACTGAATACGGATTTTGATATTATAGTCTTCACAGAGACATGGTTAAATAAAAGTGTATATAGTAGCGAATTTATAGATAATAGATATAATGTATATAGACGAGACAGAGAATCAAGTAATACATCCAAACTGGATGGTGGGGGTGTATTAATAGCAGTCACAAAAAGAATTAATAGCTGTCGCATGACCACGTGGGAAACTAAACTTGAGGATCTATGGGTTAATATATTGATAGGAAATTCTACTATATCAATATGTGCAGTATATATTCCATCGCCCCTAAAATGTGAAACGCTAGATGTTTTCTTACAAAACGTAGAAAAAGTGGTTATTAAACAAAGTTTTACAATAATAATTGGTGATTTTAATATTCCATCCATACAATGGGCTCGTGAAGAAGATAATTCAAAAAAATTTACAGTATTAAGAACTAATTTTACGGCTAATGCATTAGTAAAGGATTTCATGGATTTGACAAATCTATCCCAGGTGAACGGTATTAAAAATAACTATGGGAAAATATTGGATTTGGTTTTTACTAATATGATGAACGTTAATGTACAAGACAGTGATACATTTATATGTTCTATTGACAAATATCACCCTCCCTTGGAATTGAATATTGAAATTGACGATACGACTGAAATTTTAATAACACCTAAGAACAACATTAAATATGCTTATTTTGATGCTGACTATGAAGTTATTAAAGAAAAGCTAGGTCACATAGATTGGGAAAGAATACTTTTTAATTGTAACAATATCGATGATATGGTCATAATATTCTATGAGGAATTAAGAAAAATTATAGAACTTTATGTTCCAAAAAAGGTTGTTAAAAATCAAACTAAATATCCAGTGTGGTATTCACGTCAACTTATAAGGAGACTAAAAGAAAAAAATAAATATAGACTATTAAGCAAGAAATATTGTAACCCACTAGATGAAATTGAATTTAAATTACTTAGGGACAGTTGTAAGGACATTATTGATACGGACTATAAGAGATATAATGAAAATATAGAAAACAACATTAAAATAAATCCAAAGTTCTTTTACTCTTATCAAAAGAATCTTCGAAACCAAAAATGTGACTACCCAGCCATGATGATAATGGATAATTGTAATTATAATGATGGGAAAAGTATTTGTGATCAATTTGCCAAACACTTTTCAAGTATTTATAGTAATTACGATTCTACACATAGCGATATTTCAACTGTGATGAATAATTTAAGTCAATATTCACAAATAAATAAAATAATTATTAATAAGAATGAAATATTAAATAAACTAAAATCAGTAAATGTCAATAAAGGTACAGGTCCAGATAATGTTCCTCCAATTTTTGTTAAACAGTGTGCATCAGCTTTGGTAGATCCACTTTCAATAATTTATCAAAATTCAATAGATGAAGGCAAATTTCCAAGTTTGTGGAAGAAGGCGCGAGTAGTCCCAATTTTTAAAAATGGGGACAGGAAAGATATAAAAAATTACAGACCTGTATCAATTCTATCTATATTTTCCAAAATATTTGAGTCATTACTATCTCCTTTTTTAACTTGGCCAATGAAATCACTGATAACACATCATCAACACGGCTTTGTTAAAAACAGGTCCACAATGAGTAACTTGGCCACATTTGTCAACAATATTTCAAATTCTATGGATAATAATTATCAGGTTGACTGCATCTATACCGATTTGGCTAAAGCGTTTGATGTCGTAGATCACAACATTTTAATAAACAAACTTCAAGGATATGGATTTAATGAAAACTTGCTTAAACTGTTGCATAATTACCTACAACAAAGGGAAATGAATGTGGTCATGGGTGGATATGAATCATATACGTTTTCGGCAACCTCTGGAGTTCCACAAGGTTCTTGTCTGGGTCCCATATTATTTGGTATTTTTATAAATGATGTAGTAAATTGTTTTCATCACAGTAAAATTCAACTTTATGCAGATGACCTAAAAATGTATAGGAATATAAATAGTTTACAGGATTCGGAATTGCTACAGTTAGACTTAGACAGATTTGCAAAGTGGTGTAGGGAAAATCATATGAATTTAAATCAAAACAAATGTTACATTTTAACCTTCAGCAGAAAAACATCTAATATTATTTATGACTACAAGATAAATGAATTTATTTTAAATAGAGTTAACCAAACAAAAGATTTAGGTATAACCGTTGACTCTAAAATGAGCTTTATTCCACATATAGACGAACTGGTCAGTAAATCATTAAAAATATTAGGATTTATAAAAAGAAGTACAAAAGCCTTTAAAAAATCTAATTCTATAATAACATTATTTAATTCATTTATAAGAAGTAAATTAGAATACTGCTCCGTAGCATGGAGTCCCTTTTATCAAGTTCATATAGACAGGATAGAGAGAATTCAAAAGAGATTGCTAAAATTTGTAAGATTCAAAGATAGAAACACGATTATGGTTAATAATTATGGCGCTTTATTAAAACATTACAATATGATAGCGCTTAAAACTCGTAGAGATATGCTGGACTTATGCTTTTTACATAAAATAATATCAGGTAACATTGACTGTCCTCAATTACTTAAAGAAATTAAAATAGTAGTACCGAGACCTAACGCGAGGCATACAAATACACCAATTTTCAAATGTCGTTTCGCAAGAACAAATTTAGGAGTAACGGCGCCTTTAAATAGAGCTTGTAGAACTTATAATAATATTTCTAAAATATTTGGTGTTGATATATATAACGACAGTTTAAAATATTATAAAACAAAAATAAAAGATAATTTTAAGCTTTTAACTTAATATACTTGTTGTAAAAATATCTGTGGAATAGTCCATATACCTTTTACGAAAGAGTTCTATTTTACTCTATATTTTATATTGTTTTTATTATGTTTTTTTTTTATTTAGGTTTTTAAACTACCTATTTAGTTGTTTCATTTTTTGTCTACTTACTTTTTTAATTTGAATTTTAGATTGGTTTAGACTTTATTAGACAAGCATAGTGTTGTTGTATTTTTTTATTGCTTAAGTGATCGTTTTGTTTTTATTTTTGAGTATTTTTTATATACAAATTTTAATAACTTTAATTTATACATATAATAGTTTTTTAATGAATTTTTGAGGTTAAATTCCTTTGTTATATTTTTTTTTAACAGGTTGTTTAGTGAAAAGTTTATTTTTTATACTCGCTTTTACTTTTACTTTTAACATGTTTCTATATAATGCGAGTAGAATAATTTAAATTTATATATTTGTAAACATGGAGTAAGTGTGAAAAAGTTTATTTTTTTTATGTTTTATTACAGTGCATGCTGAGTTAGCCTATAATTGTAATGTACTTTGTAGCTACATTATATTGTAAAACTTTTAATGTTAAGAAAAAATTTTACATCATTGTACGTTATGTTGGCTTCCTATTGTAAAAATAAAAAAAAAAATAAAAATAAAAAAAAAAATGTGTTTTTTAAATGAATTGAGTTAAATGACAAATTGTCAGTTAACACTACGAAAAAACTCATCGTAATGCCTATAATTATAAAATTAAGCAAATTAAAGCCGTTTGTTTGTTGTCACTGTCTAAAAAAATCAAATTACTAATGTGGTACATCACTAGTTAATAACAGATATGATGTCAACGACATCAGCGAAACAAAATATTTAATTACTTACGTAATTGCGCAACACTACAGGTACAGTATAGTCTACATATCCGTGGCAAATATGCGGCTGCAACACTGCACAAATTACTTGCCATCTCTAACCATCTATGGCTAACTAACTCATAGCTAAAACGTAAATATAATGAGACTGCCTTACTACGTCACGAACGCCTTTAATTAAAATACAACAAAAACAGAAAAACAGGACCGTCGTGGCGCAAAGACGCAAGTCGCAACGTCTGCCAGTAAACGCGACGGTTTATGGGTTTGATGGATAATTTCATTTCCATTTACATCACACTGGAAAGGCGTGGCGTTAAGTTCCGCCACACAACACGCAATGCCTCAAAAAAGACGAAAAGCGGGGAACTAAGTGTCTTAACAGTAAGTTCCAACGGTTGCTGCAGTTCCCTCAATGTACCCTACTCCGAACCGAATAAAACGTGAAGCTATAATAATAATAATGAAAAAAGAAGAAAATCGTTTCATATTATATATATCAACTCAATAACTATGTGATACGTCAACGGCCCCGTATGTTGACACAACATGTCACGCACAGACAGTACGCATCGACTGCCGACTGTCGACCGAACGTGTTTTATCAACATGCCTGTTGTGAGTCGACAATGGACTACTTTGAACTACTTCAATCTAAGATGCGATTGCGATGTAATAGGGTTGGGATGGCTGTTGTCTTGTTAAACCAATTGTGTCATTAGAGTTATATATACATACATACATAGCTTAACGCTCTATCCCTAGCGGGGTTGTTATATATATATACACATATGCACATATATACGCATATATGTACTTATATAAAATAATCTTATTTTTCTATGCAATTTTAAATTTATATTTTGTCGTTAGCTACGTAAGTACGCTTTCAAGAGTCATCCCAACGATTTCGCATAAATAAAACGATAAAACTATGATATGATAACATATAAAGGCAAGATAACATATATTATATAAGTACATATATAATTTAAGGTTTTTATGTGACGGTAAACAAACATTACAATACATACATAAAGTTCGAATGAGATAAGACAAGTTAATTGTATAGTAAGTAAGCATTAGTAATAAATCTCATGTAAATCCTGTCGTATTTAAATGTTTGTTTCAGCTTACGTTATGTAGAGAGAACAGTCTCTTTTCCGAATTGAAGAAATTGCCTTTTCAAAAGAACACGTCACGCAAATTTTTTTTACCCGTGAAGTTGCGGGAACGGGAACGTTGCTGGAACGGGAACGCCGTAGTAACGGGAACGGGAACGCTGTTACATATGTACCAGAACTATGATGGGCCGAGTTTTAATAAAAATATTTTCCATTTCTCTCAGTGATCGAATCTTATACCATTGCATTAACAATCAGACGCAGTTCGACTACATCGCAATGACCTATGTTACATTAAAATATTAGGAACGCACTACGTAAGGAACTCTGTCAAGTATTTATCAGCTTGCTGCTGAGTTTTAGTGAATTGGTGCTAATGTTTACGACGTTCTTAAAAAGAATTAATGACTACTTATATTTTGAATAAAATTATTTCGACTTACTAATACTATTTCGATACAACATATTTTAATATTGGTTTATAGGAACATTGTTAACATATAAAATTAGCTGTTAAAAGAATCGCGTGTATAATTAGAAGGCCTACATGAAATGACATTTCTACGATCTTACAAATATATGTAATAAATATAATTTCTATAACAACATGTAACAAATTGCAATTGTAATCAATCATAATCCACATTAGAGTACTATCCATTGACTTTAGTACCTACATGGTACTAAAGTCAATGGATAGTCATAACATAATAAGTATTGCGACAACATACTATGTATATGAGTACACTGTACACTCAATAAAGCAAATACTTGATATATGAGTATATATATTAATATTCACTCAAAACAAGCTACAATACTGTAATATTATAAACAATCTGGAATCTAACACTACTAGTGTAGTGTGACAGTGTTTAAGTTTAAATTCAATGTGTACAGGATTGATTTACAAACAATTTTTAAATAATGTCTTATACTCTTAATATGTTAAGACAATGCTAGTCTTTTGGTTTTATTGGTTCATGCAATATCTAATATAAAAACAAAAATAGAGCAATTGGTGATTTTACCTTTTAGATTGGAAAAACAAAAAAAAAAAGCATAGAGACTAAATTAAACATTATACAAGTTCTGACTTCTGACAAATATTTGTTTATTTAATATAGACCACTCCTCCACCCACTCTGTGTAGGGTCACAGAGTTCATAACATAGTCGAGAACTATTTAGCATGGTTTAAATGATTCTAATAGAAACATTCTCCTTTATATATATTTATATATATAATTTCAATAAAACAAAAATATAAATTTAAAGGAATCTCTTTGCTCTTTATTTCATTATTTACGCAAATAATAGTTAAAGAGGTGATAGGAGACCATAAACCATTACATATATTAAATTAATATGACTAAATTATGTTTATTTATTGCATTTTAGATCTCTATTGTCTTTTGATTTAGTGGAAACACATATTAATTTACTCTTTTATATATTTCATTAAATTATATTATTATTGTAATATTTACTTAAAGGTAACAATTTTTCAAAAATATATAAATTTATGAAAGTGCTATCAAGATCTGTTAACCTTCTCTGCTCACAATTTATGAGCATATCTTGCAACTGTAATCATATCTTGATAAAACTGGATTTTGTTTTCTTTTAAAAATAAGGAAAAAAGCATTGACTCGTTTCGAAAGGTTAATTTATGTCTTTTTAAATAAATATATTACTTATAATAGTTATTTTTAATCTGTAATAAATTTATTTATATGCATGTCTACATGTTTGTAATTTTTTTGGTTATGATAAAATTTTAAAGTAGAGTACACTTACATCATCTAATGAGTATTCAGTTCAGTTATCTTATAATTAAATATCTCATTAACATTTCAAAATGATAATACTCTACAATGATTCAATGCTAATTGTTGTTTTACAAATACGTAAGACTGGATGTGACTAAAATAAACATTATTGACAGACACATGATATCGTGTTTAAAGGATGTTTTGCTAATAAAAGAAGTCAAACGGAAGACAAGGAATGTATACAAGGTGTAAAAACCTCTTCGATAAAAATAATCTGGAGGATTACGGGGTATTTCTGTATGATAACATCGGAAAATATTTGTCGAGAGTTAAATATAAAAGTAGATATGTTGGGATCGTGTGAATCCAACAGCTGTGATGTACGTACGGCCGGCTAACCGGCGCCAGAGCCACGCCACGGAATAATACCTGATATAGTCAAATAGGTTACCAGTGTCTGAACTTATTCAATTTAATGCTGTACAAATCATACATAAAAATAACGTAAAGATTACTCACTTGTGACGACCGGTATCATCCAATAAAAAGCATAGTTACACCCGAGAAAGGACTCGCACTGCTTAAATAATAATCACAAATCAACACTGAACATTTTATTTGACTTCCAAAGCAATATTGCACATACGGCCTCAAAAACATCGATAACTCATAACAAATAACACGAAAACACATACACTAATATAATGTAATATTCGTAAAGTTATTATCACAATATAAACGGGATAACACCTAACAAACGCGTATCACTTTTCTACTCGTCCTTGCATTCACATAAATTGGCAGCCATCTTGAGTTCATGCGAATTCCGCGCTGTTGCCATACGTACAAATGTTAAATTGACGTACAATTTAATTAATTGATTCAACTTTATTTAAAAATATTACATTTCTTACATACAATGAAATATTTATTGCTTTTAAAAGCTTATCCTGTTATTTTCTTCAAAAATATGTTTATTTTTATGAATATTTGACATCTATCAACTTTATATTTTAAGCTGGCAGTATTACTATACAACAGTCAAGTCACAGATAAGATACCTGTACTAAAGAAAGTCGTTCTTTAAAGTTGAAACTAATAATCTAGGTATTGTAATTTTATTTCATATTTAGAATAATTTTATTTAAATATATTACATATTTAGTTAAAAGTTAAGAATATATAGGAAGGTTGGCCCCCTGCTTGAGGTTGTGGTAAAAGAAAATAAAATCTCCAAAAGAAATCGTTTTGCATTTCAACTTTTTACGAACATAGATAACTCAGACTCGTTAAAACTAAATTTAGGATGAAAAAAATATTTACAATTACTCAAAGAAAAAGAGAAACAAATTCATCTGCATTATAAAAATATTTTTATTTGAAATGTAATTAATATTACAGATTTTTGGTCCGTACCTTTTTTAACTTTTACTATATGTTCTTATTATAAATATTAATTATATTAATATTGATATATAATATATAGAATCAATAATAATCATAATTAAATCTGTTATTTTCATATTTTTTATTACTTAAATTATTTTTTTTTATTACCATAAAAATATTCACTCACATACATTTTATTTTTCACATCAAAAAGAACTTATTTAATTAGTTATTACTATTGCATAATAAAATTCCACAAAAGGCTGTAGATTTTCCATTGGAATAATTTAAATTCAAAATATTTCTAAAGTTATTCCACATACTGTAACATACGAGTGTGGAATTAAATGTATTTTTAAGTATATTTTAAAAGCACAACTGTTAATTTTCCGACACTTCGCAGCAAATGTGTCTACGAAAGCTGTGAAGCTTTTTACAAGATAGAACATTCTGATATAACATAACTTGACGATTCAAAAGTGCTTGTAAGTATGTTATTAAAAAATATTTCAATTTCGATACATTAAAAATATATATTTACTAAATCAAATAGTCAACCTTGGATATAAAAATACATTTCTAGCAAAGATTTATCTTTTGAAATAAATAATGTTCATGTCATTTTTCTATAAGGAGAGAAAATAGAAATACACAACAAATATTTTTGATATTATAAAAATATTACAAAACTACTACTACTACCACTTACTATAGAAACTTGTGTCGATTTCGTTTCCATGTACCTATGTACAAGTATAGCAATCTGATTTCTTAACATTGTTCGGTCATAACAATTTTAAAAATTCATACTTTTGTAGGACCTTCGTTGTGCAAGCCAAGCGTCTGCATTTAAGTGCGACAGTGTGTAGGTTTGACTCCTGCTCAAAACAAAAGAAAAATCGTTGATTTTCTTTGCTTTGGTAGCAAGGCAATACAGCGGCATTGAGTCCCTCTACTCACCATATAATATCTCAGAAAGCGGGGAACGGAGTGTCTTAACACTAAGTTCCCTGCTTTATGTGGGATACAATTTCATACTTCAATTAAAAAAAAAAACTATGAAACATTACAAAAAAGGTCAGCGCTAAAATAAAACAACATGTAGTCAGTGAAACATTTAGTTTTTATACAAATCACTTACAGACCATAGGTCTTACTTATTTTAACTTAGATATTAAGTATAGAGCTTTTTAATTACATTCTACAAAGAAAAAAAATGCAATATTTGGTAAATCTACTCATTACTGAAAATGAAGACGGCTGTGGTGTTAATTTTATTGATTTTTAACAATTTTTATTCCTTTACTGTCAATATAGTATATTTATATACACACATATATGAAAAAAAAAGAACAATTTAAAAAAGTAAAATGAATTTCTCTTCTTTCATTTAATAAATTGTTAAGAGAATCACTTACTTTTCACTTTTACCTAATTATTATAAAATTAAAAAAATAGATTTTTTTTAATATTTATATGTATATAAATAATTTTAAATAGACTTATACATATACTAGATATGCTAAAGTCAAATTTATTGTCTGTGTCTTAAATTACTTTACAAAAAACACATCTAGTATAGTAAAAATATTGAAAATTACAGTAAAATAGTTTTTTTTTTATTTCTTTTCAATTTACTTTATATCAATATTTTTTTTTATTAATAATTAATATTATATATAATCTATTATAAAATATATATATATATATATATATATATATATATATATATATATATATATATATATATATATATATATATATATATATATATATATATATATATATATATATATATAAAATATATATATATATATATATATATATATATATATATATATATATATATATATATATATATATATATATATTATTAATAGCTAAGTTAGTGTCTCACCTTCTAAAACGAAGGGATTCTCTTAACACTAAGTAAGTTGACATAATTAACTTAACTAAGTAAATAAGTACCGTTCCTACTTCGATTGAGTGTAAAGTGGTGTTACTAAGCAAGCTTTAATTACAAACATAAGATAAAGATTTTACATAGTTCTTAAAATTTAATAACACTGACTGACTTGAAATATGAGGACATTTTTAATTGTATTAGCTCATACTAGTTGTAAAACTGAACACTAATAACTTCATACTGAGCATAAGATTTATGACAGAAACAAAATATATAATTTATATTAAATAAGATTAATAACAGCACTCTACACAAAAAATATAAAAAAAAACGTCATCAATTATAATAAAAATGCACTTTTATAAACCATAAGATGATATAGACACAGAACTTCAACTCAAGTACTAGAGAATATCTTCCGTCTCTCTCTTTCCATATATTTATATATCTCCGTCTCACTCTCTGTGTATATATAACCTGTATGTTCCGTCATATCTGACTAGACACTCACACACACATTTTATCGTACAACTCGATTTTCAAAATCGATTATATTGAAAATAAATCGATGTTACAAAACTCACATTTTATTAAATCGATTTTCGCTCGAGTGTCGAGAACAAAATGGCTGCACAATCAACAAGCACGTCACAATCATTTTCCTTTGAAAATCCGACGTTGTTCAGCTGGGACTCGAACCTGCGACCCGCGGGCCTATTTTATTATGACCCCAGGACTCTTCTGGTACTCCACGGGCAGAAATATGTGCATCAGCTTCTCTATTTCACCGCGACACAGTGGACATCGCTCGCATCTGTAATGGATACATTTGTTTATTAGTTGTTATTTAAAAACACTTTTATATTTATAATATTGTTGAAGTGTAGTGCGTAATGTAGTGCATCACCTGGGCGCACAGCCGTCGCAGCACACGACGTGGCGGCACGGCAGGAACAGCGTGTCGATGGGCGCGTCCATGCACACGCGGCACGCCCAGGCGTCGCCGCCGCCGCCGCCGCGCGATGCGGAGCGCGGCCGGGCGTCGCGCGGCTCGTCGGCCGCGCGGCGCCGCGCGTGCGCCTCGCGGCGCGCGCGGTCGTGCACCTCGCGGCACGTGCGCCGGATGTCGAACACGTAGCGGCGGCCCAGCGTCGACGCGTCGTTGAAGATCGACGCTATTGTGCCCTGCGGGGTAGATAGTGACAGCTGTCTTAGCAAATTATGTTCACATTTTAATCACTTTTAAGAGATAATAGTTTCTACGCAATCTAAATAAGAACGTACGGCTTGTTGGTTGGAACGCTTGGACGGATTCCGTGAAACGCGACTTCAAGTCCTGCTCAAATTTTTATACATTTTCTTTAGATATTTAAATCTTCTTAATTAAAAATATTTTTATATTGATCAAACGCTTAGTAACAATAAATAACGTGACTATCTGATATGTAATACGTATGTCAACAACAGTTAACGTAACATTGATGCCAAGTAAACAACTAAGTAGCATTTGAACCTACAATCCTTGTTATGAATATTTACAAAGCTGCGTATTAAGTAGACGCGTATCAAAGTCCAGTCACTCATTTAAAATATTACTTGAAAATACGATATTTTTTTAGCTTAATATTTCATAGTATGATTGGAATCGGAATCGAGCCCACATCTATCGTAGCGTACTATATATTACTTTATTTTGATGACTAATTCCTAATCATAATTACAACAAAGAAAATATTTATTTCATAATTAGTACTTAATTACAGATAATGTACCATTATTAATAATGTAAAAAGTTTTTGCTTAACAAAAAATATATTCACTTAAAGTATCATTGCATTACAAGTGTCGCAATTTAAATCGAATGAAGGACAACTAAAGTCGAAGTATCGATTTTTTTGCGTATTTTGCATTTTTATATAACAGGTATATATATTATTTACATTGTATTATAACATAATAAAAAAATCGTAAGGGCAAAAATTTAAGAGTAAGAATTTTAACGGTAAGAGGAGACCCTAGTTCGTTTTCTTAAAAAAAAATAAATAAAAAAAAACACCTATAAGTAGTTATATAACCTCTTAGTCGTTATAACAAAATGGCGGGCCGCGGCTCCTCGCCAAATTGCGCGCCATTTTCTAAAACGTGACTTCATCGACATTTACATTTTGTTAACAATCGGCCACGTTTTTTAAAACATTTGTATAATAAATAAAAATTATGGAAGCACGATTTAAATTAATTCCTAGCTACCATAACAACGTTAATGGCCGAAAGGTTAATATATATAATTTGCAGTTAATTATTTTGTCTCACAATATAAAGTGTTGAAATATTATACTAAATAAAACATGTAATATAATAAATTACTTTTTTTTTCTCTAGTAACGACCACTCAACTTGAATCTATAAGTATCTAAATGTAAACACAATCTACCTTCAAATCTCTTATAAACTGCTTTGTGACGTCAGTGCGAACAGTTTCACAGCAGTAGAAGGCGTGTTTCTCCGTCACGGCGCGGTACAACGCCGCCGCCTGACCGGAAGTCGCCATCTTGACGTGCAACGTCGCCTCGTGACCTTCCCCTGTCACGTAGGTCAGTTGGAACATCCGGCGGAGAGGTTGAGCTCGGTGAATAGCTGTGTAGGGTATACTGAAAAATTAAAAAAAATCTTTTGTTATATTTAGAATTATATATCTGTTGATTTTTTTGTAGGTGAAGGATTTAAATTTGTGTAATGCTATCTCTTTTTTAACGTACATTCTCCTTTGTGTGTTCTCCATTCAATGTGACATTGGAGAAGTGAAGAGAAGGCTAATAATATATTTAGTTTACAAATTTTACAATTTACTTTTTTATCTGTGTTTTATATTTAAAGAGGATTAGTATTGAAACATAATGACACGAATATTTGTGTCGGTTTAAATAAAATGGTGGCACCGGGTTATGGTTGGTGTGACTCATTGTTAGCAAATAAAATAAGTAATTTCTTTTACTTTATATATTCTTTATAATCTGTTAAATGAGTATACGAATAAGCAAAAAAAAATAAACATTACTTTACTAACTTATATATAGTATTCATGTATATTATTTATATAATAAAATAATTTAATTTTAAATTGGGACAGTATCCTTTTATCAAATTTTTAACATGTAAACGACTTTGTATTTTGAGACGTACTGTCGGCAGCTGCGTCAACAATCTAAACCAAACAGACGCTATTTAAGTCTACCAAAATGGCTTCGCAAAATTTTGATGTTAACAAACATTTGTTTTTATTAATATGGCTCGTAAATATCCAGGACATATGCTAAGTAATTCCTACATATGGTAAAGAACTAGCGTTTATTTCGTTTATGACATTTGACCCAGAGTTGTTATTGCTTAATAATACAAATTTTCACTAAAATTAGTGTTAAATTATCCACTCTAATGAATTCTAAGTTAACACTTTGGTCAATTATTTTTAAAATCTTGTCTTGACTATAAATATGAAATATAATAAATATATACACTGGTTAATAACAATAATTGTCGAAATCATGTAAAAAATTTTTTTAAAATTCAGTTGTGAATGAAAAAACGCAAAAGGACACAAGATAAGAAAACAAAGCTATCAGCGTTCTAAAAAGATAATATGCTGAAGTCAATTGACCTTATCATTCAATCACAGCGACGAATGATATGTTTATCTAAGCAAACTCCCTGCATCTTCATGGCATATATATATATATATATATATATATATATATATATATATATATATATATATATATATATATATATATATATATATATATATATATATATATATATATATATATATATATATATATATATATATATATATATATATATATATCGACGTAAACACACATGTAAAGTATTTAAAAAAAGGGTTTTTTTAATATTTCATACAATTTCGTTCAATTATTATGAGAAATAAGTACATAGTCGTAGGATTTAAATAACATAGATTCAATTCTGGACTAGGTAAATAATTTTAATTTATATTCATATATATATAATCATCTTGTAATGTTGTTTAGTTTTTCTTATGATCTAATCCCTTATTGTTTTATTTGTTTGAACAAATATGTTTTCCGTTTAAAGCCCAAACTTATCGCATATGGCAACACTGACGTCAACACGAAGAGATCTAATCAATTAAGATGCATTATTAAAAACAATTAATTATTTGACAATTTTATCTAAATGATCCTTATATTATCATTTAATACGCAAATCATTTATCAAGGCGGACAAAATACGATTACAGTGTGTTTTTAAATAGGACATAATATGTACCTACAAGTTATCGACCTAGACATATCTATTCTTATAATTTGAAACTAAAATAAGTACCTCATAGCGAACTAAGCCGAAGTTAGGTCTAACTAACGCAGTTGCTTCCAAGTAAACTACAACATTAATTAACTAAATAAGTTTCAAGTAATATACTCCAAAAACAATATCTTAATATTTTTATGATTTCTTAAGTGTTAATTCACACTGAGAATAGAAAAACTACTTAAAAAAGCAAATAAAATTTGAACGCAGCGGGATATGAACCTACGCCCTCTTGCGAACCATGCAATCGCTCTGACCACTGAGCCAGTTCTTCATCTTAACGTACATAATATGTATAAAATGTAGCCTCACCTCTGTTTCTCAACACCGATGTCCTGTTCACCATTACACGCCGGCCTGTACACGACTATGCCATGAGGTCCCACCCCCACGCACGTGCTTAGTCTGCAACCACACCCGCCGCCGCTTTGTCCCGTCGCCAGACACCCCACTGTCGCGCCACCGTCTATCTCCTGCTCATCACGAGCCCTAGGCTCCTCTGCCTGCTGCCTGTGGTACAGCAGGTGGCTGTACAGATTATACGCATTGTTACTCTGCGTGACAGGCTTGCA
This sequence comes from Dione vanillae, assembly GCA_037178615.1. Taxonomy (NCBI): domain Eukaryota; kingdom Metazoa; phylum Arthropoda; class Insecta; order Lepidoptera; family Nymphalidae; genus Dione; species Dione vanillae. Next base: position 283,619 of record JAZFAU010000272.1, read on the forward strand.
GAAAAATAATTCCTCCCCAAAAGATTCCAGCTTAGAGATCTCTTTAAGCAATCTATACTCGGCCTGCGACGCTCTCATGCCTGCTATTTCCAAATGGTATTCGATAATTTTGGCTTTATGCTCTTCTGGTTTCTCATCGGGTCCTATTTTGTGACACTCGTCGTACACTTGTGTTGGGGCCTCAGGATCGCAGTCACCGGTTTCCGCTTGAGCTATGTAGGCTATGAGACGTCTCGCGACTTCTTGGTCTGCGACAACTAATCTGCCCTCAATAAGGTCCAATTTCGCGTGCAGGTAGAATTGGTGTCGTGTAGGCTCGTTTATTAGGAGATGAGGAGGTACCCAGAACTTGACGCGGAGATCCAGACGTCTGCTTGGTATGCGATGTGGGTCCATGTGGTTCCTGAGATTAACCCATCTACCTGGTCCAGAACCTGAGCAGACTCTGAGACCAAAGTAGTCGGCTTCAGCACCTATCTCCAACTTCTCGCATACCTAAAACAAAGATATATTATTATTAATAGAGTTCCAAATGCTAAATATACAAAATTGTTTAATTTTTTTTTTCATAAATATTTTATTGGTCACTATTTTATACTTGTAAAACATACGTTAGAAGGCAAAAAGAAATATCTAAATAGCTACCATATTTTTGTACTGAAATTATATAGGTACTTTTATTCCATACAACCTGATCGTAAAACAATCGAAATTTCACTATAAAAAACGAGGCTAAATATACATATAGAATATATGTTTCCCACGAAACAAGCATCCGACATACATACGAGCCTTTAGGATATTTTAAATTACCTCTCGCTCTTACAAACTAAACATATAGTTAGAGACATGTAATTTGGCTACTAACGTTAGGAGAAAGTGTCTTGTGCTAATTTCAAATTGCAAAAAGATAATTATGATTGATTTTTTTAAATTATATGTTGCAGTTTTAAATTACTAGTATAAAAAGTTTTAAGATTTTGCATAACATATGGTAATTATACCTACTTTTTTTTGCTATAAATCAATTTTTATTTACTTTTACAATTTATATATTACTACTAAAACATAGTCCTTGGAGAGATATATTTATTTACTAAACACTTTGTAGCTTCACGTTTTATCCTGCATTTAGCAGGGAACGCAGAAAATATAGTGGCAAGTAGAGTCAATACATTAGTTATGTTCTTAACCTTTATTGCAAGGGCTTTTAGCATCGTTTTAAAAAAATACAAAATAATTAATAATTCCTGCCAACCAACTGTATATATGTATACATATAGATAATATTATATAAAAATATAGTTTATCCAATAAACATTATGAAGTGCAATAAACATTTATGAAGTGGCAGTGGCAACATATATTTTCTATATATTTATTTCCTATGTCTCATGAAAATATATCTTAGATTTAAATAATATACAACTACATTCTATTCTAGTTAATTTACAATAAATATATGGAACAAATCAATTTATATAAAACGTCGATTAATAATTTATATCAACAACGTAACTCAACACAGCGTCACGTGCTCATATTATTTACTACAAGCGCAATAGAAACACGACACCAGTGTAATGTGTCAATGGATATTTTAATTAGGGCCATATTGCCAAAGTATCAAATTTAGTAGAACATATGTTAGTAAACAGAAGACGTGAGAAGTCACTACGTTCTTCGTACACCCTTAAACGAAGAAAACAGAGAAATTGGTCACATCAGATTAAATTATTTCAGTTAAGTTGACAGTGAAGTTGAAATTGTTTCTTATCATAATTATATTCAATTAAATAACACAATAATAAAGACATATGTTGTATTAAATGCATAGTGTATAAAACAACAAAATATTCCAACTCCATAAATCAACATATAAATATATTTGTACATATAAATATATAAGTACCTATATGTATATATGTAAATAAACCTCATAAACCCAATATATTTATAAACGCTATTAAGCACGTCAAATGCAAATAGTTTACAATACGCATTGCAATGTGCCGTTGCAATTGGAGCTCTAATCCTAAGTAATTAGATCATATATTACTCTGTTTTGCTAGTGTAAACATACACACGGCTATATATAATGATTATAGTGTAGTATAAAGCGGGATTACATTGAATAAAAAGTTAAATATAGATATTAAAAATTTATTTGAACCCGTTACTTGTGTTATCTACCACACTGTGTATGACATACATACGGTTGAAAACTTACAAAATAGCGATATATGTTGTCATATAAAAATCATATGTTATATTTAAATTTTTCATCGTAATTAATGACTATATCAATCCTAGTATCTATGCAATATAAAAATGACGCTTAAATCATGTTTTTTTTTAATTTATGATTAAGACGTTATTTATACATATAAGTGTTATTGGTTCTTATTCGTTCTGTTTATAAACAAAGAACCAATAACACTTATAATCCTACATGTCCATACCCAGAAATCAAATGCAAAATAACCGACCTACAAATGACATACACAACACCATCTATATATCCACCCACCGCACCTATGTGCACTAATCTTAAGACATATATAAATACATATATATACATTATAAGGTGCTAACATAACGACTAGCACGCCGTAGACTCGTGAACACTCATACACACACAACAACATACACATAAACCGACATTAAATGTATGATCTAATACAAGTGCAAATATTTGCAACTTCGTTATAAAGCTTATGTTAAAATTATATTTACAATATACTCATAGTACAACGCTCTCTTTTCACTTGTAAAAATAGTTTAATTTATTCGTACTTTGTTATAAAGGTCATCTACCAGTGAGCTGAGCTGGTCAGTGATCTGGTTCCGTTACAAAGGCATCGAGAATGTAATGAATTTATGAATTTCAGTGATGAAGAAAACAAGCAAAAACAAGAATATGCCCTCTGCCCTATCTTTTTTTATGTCTTAACGACTTATCTCGCACATGCCAGGGTAGGCAGAGGGAACTGCAGAAACCATAGGAACCTAGTGTTAAATCTTTCTCCGTCTCCTCTTTCCGCCTTTGCCGATACCACATGATAAGCCATTTTCACATCCCAATTTTTGCACATGTCATTGACACGACCTCTTAATAAAACGTTGCCCGCTTGTCGCATACTCGTATAACAATACTATAATTTTTTCGTCTTCATTAGCTTAATTAATACAACTGCGTATATGTCAACATGTGACGCGCTCTTAGTCATGTAAATGGTCAGAGTATTTATTCAATATAATAGTCGTATTAGATTCAATTCTTGAAAATATTTTACATATAAATAACCAGCTCTTAGAAATATTAATAATAAGTTAACTGGTATTAAATTGATGCTTTTAAAATAATATGTTTTCTGACAATAAATTTATTAACGATTAATTGTTAATTTAAGTCTCTGAGAGCTGTTACTTATAATGTAGAGTAATGCTGCCATTATGTTCATCTGTTCTTACATATTGTAAAATAAATATAGCATTCAATTGTATTTTCTTTTTGATAAGAAATTACGGTCTTGGAAAATAATAAGCCAAAATACTTAAAACAACTTCTTACAGATAATATCTAGATATTCTTTGTTATTGAGTTTTTATTTTTATTATCTGTATTTACATACCTACTGAAAATACAATGACAGATAAATATCAAATGACGTCCCAATGACATGTCGAGTATTTTTGTTATTCGAAAATTAACAACAACAAGTCTAACACGGAAATTGTATAAATTCTAATAATAATATAAGAATTATTATTATTTTAAAAAGGGTTTTTTCAATTTAAAAATTTATATATATATATATATATATATATATATATATATATATATATATATATATATATATATATATATATATATATATATATATATATATATATATATATATATATATATATATATATATATATATATATATATATATATATATATATATATATAACGTCTAACCCTTCTATTACCTTGTCAAATCAAAAACTAATGAACTTATAATTAATTATATAGCCTTATAATATCTTACTCAATCACTTTTATATTAATTTCCTCATTGAGGCCATGTAACAGTGGAAAATTTATTTCAATAGAACGTAACGTGTAAAATCATTTCAACAAATCTATAAATCTTCTTTAAAATACTGCTTAAATAAGAAGTTAATAAAATAAATGTTCAGAGCATCGAAGCGAAATAAAAAGAACACAACAACGTTGAACTGCAAACTATTAAATTTTAAACATTCGCCCGCTCTAAGAGATTCGCCACTCAGCAAACAGACTATGCTCTCAAATTTAAACTGAAAATAAATTATGGAATATGAAGACATTTTATTGTAAATATAAACCCCGCATTAAGCAAGATTCACAATTTCCCGCATAGTATGGCGGAGTCCTTTATATAAGTAAAGACATTCAAGCTTGTATTGTGTAAAATGAAACATCGATATTTTTATGATTTTTAAAGCGGTAAAAATAAAAAATATTTAAAAAAAACATAAAAATTAGAACATGCCCTTTTGCGAACCGTGCAAGCGCTCTGACCACTGAGCCATGCGTTCTTCATCACACATTGTTTTATGTTTTTAATTTTTATATGTTTTCTTTATCAAATATCAATAGTTTATCCGCTTATATGTTAATTTCACATGGAATGCACGCACGTCCTCAGGACGGCGGTTCAATGACTTTGTACTGTAAGAGCTATCCGGATAGCATTGTCATCTAAGCATACATATATACCAATACATATAGATATGTACCTATATCGAACATATATACATTAATTTTATAAAATTAACTGCTTGAGTCAATTATAATGTAAGACTCATACCAATACAAAAAACAATTAATTTTAAGATAACAATATGTTAATATTATTGAAATCAATGAGAATATATTTATATATATAATGTAAAGAAGACTCGAAGAAGTTTCTTACTAAAAGCTTTTACTATATATCTGAAGATGGAAATTACAAAAAACAGGCAAACCTCATTTCGATACGTACAAGAGAGTAATAAGAAAAGCAATTCAAGCAATCATAGTAATTTTTTATATGTCAAGAGAATGTAGACCTAATGTGTTTTAGATTATACTATAATACACTCGGTGTGAACGTTTGTCTAGGACAGACCATTCGTCACCTTGCATCTCAAGGTTTTAAATAATTATTATCGAGAGGTATTACCTTCATATTGTTATAAGGAAAGCTTTGGAATTCAGTTGTACTTTTTTTAAGCGCATATTAATGTAGGCAAAGGCTATTTTATTCTAAGATGTGTTTTTCGATTTTAATCTAATATCTAACATGTAAAACCGAAAAGTTATACAATAAATTTACTTTGTGTTTTATATATTAATATATATATTATTTTTTAGCTTCACGCTTTATCCCGCACAAGGCAGGGTAGTCAGAGGGAACTGCAGGGACCGTGGGAACCTAGTGTTAAGACACTCCGTTGCTTAGTCCCGGCTTTCTCCGTCCCCACTTTTCGCCTTTTTCACCTTTTCGCGCAACTCAACTTAATATGTACTCTATATACACTTAAATATATATGCTTTGTTTATAAAAAGCTAGTATGTTTGAACATGCTAAAGTCAGGAACGACCAATTATAATAAAAAAAGAAGAATGAAGATTTTTTTGTATATATAAACCTATGTACCATAAACTTAACTCAAAAAACTATTTACCATTTAGCGTGTTGTAACACGTGCAACTAAAATAAATGTCTTATCTTTTTCGATGTTTTTTCTGTATAGCAAAAAGTGTATTCAGTTAATAAGTAATTATTGTCTAATTGTTTTGTAAACAAAAAATATACTTTTAACATGTCTACATTAATTTTAAAATGTTTTTAGTGCCTTTTAAACGAAAAATGTTTTTCTTTACAAAATGAAACGAAAAATAATATAGAAAATTTATATTATACTTTTAAAAAATCAGTATTAAATGGCAATTAAGTTTATAAAATAAATTAAGTCTTATAACAAAAGAATGTAAACGACACACTTTTATATATATATATATATATATATATATATATATATATATATATATATATATATATATATATATATATATATATATATATATATATATATATATATATATATATATATATATATATATATATATATATATATATATATATATATATATATATATATATATATATATATATATATATATATATATATATATATATATATATATATATATATTATATATATATAAATATAGTATATCATAAATTGTATCTCTAGATCAAAATAACAACAAAAAACATTCTAAAATCTGTCACACTCAAAATAAAATGGTACAAAATAGACCAAAAATAAAGGGCAAAAGCGAAAAAAAGAGCACTCAAATCACAAAGACGTCCTTCCAGTCCAGATGTTTTCTTTGCGTCTCGCTCCAACGTATAGCTCTGTCTCTCTCGCACGTGATCACGTTTGGAGCACGCAGTCTTCGCGTGCTCAAAAGCGTTAGACTCGTTGGCCAACTGGTCGAATGCTTTCAGTTTTCTAATAATACAGCAAAGGTGTAGGTTTGTTTGTGTACTAAATATTTTGTAGGAGATTTAGTATTATAAGATTTTGTGTATTTCCGTTGAAATATACATAAATATAGGGTCGCGAATTCAAATCCCGAATTAATATTGTTTATTATTAATCATGCGCCTTGTGGTACCTTTTGCTTATATTTATGCTTATTTTCTTCATTAAAACATTGAAAAACGAATTTGAGATAATTTGCCAAACCCAAGTAAATTCCTGAGGAGATTCGTTAAATATTAGATAAAATCTTAATCTAATGACAATGAATAATGTAAACATAAAAATTAATCTATTCAATAATTAAGATGATTAATACTATATCAAAAGTAAATGATACTAAGTATGTAAATATCTTAATAAATATAAAAATTAAGAATACATCCAGTCTCATACAAAATACTAAAAACACGTATTACATATTATTTATATGCGTGTAAAAAGTATCAGTGCCTAAGACGGGTCCAGTTATATAACGATGACTCTAGGTTCAAATCCCAAATAGGGTAAAAATAATTGTCCTTGTATAAAATCAACATCTCTCTACAAAAAATCAAACTTAATTAAGCGATTTAACTACTGCATAGTAGTTTCATACTTATAAAGAAAACTTAAAATTCTCCAACACTCATTCAACAACACTCTACACAAACCCTAACCAAAAGCTAGACTAGTCGCCAGACTGATCGCGAGCATCGCCGCTGCCAAATCTGTTTTTATATCTCAGTTTAGTTTCTTGGCATGTTTCGTAAGTCCGGCTTCAAGGCGGTGTACGTTATAATATAATAACTAAAGCCATTAACTAAGAGGCACAGCACTATGTTTTATACTTTATCTTTATTATTTACCTTTTGGACATTGTCTAATTAGACTAGGAAATCACGGCATAGATATTTGTAAAAGACGATTATTGCCAACTTATTTCAATTATAGTTATTTAAAAATACTCGTATGAGGAATCCAGCGAGTTTGGTAGATATTCTCCCGCCTTGACTAACAATGTTGTGTACTTGACTTAAGAGAGAGAGAGAGAGAGTCTATATATATATATATATATATATATATATATATATATATATATATATATATATATATATATATATATATATATATATATATATATATATATCGCATATGAGTATCGTTAAGTCAAGTACACAACATTTCAAGCTGCACAGAAAACAAAGTACTTTAAAAACAAATTATTCCGCTCTCCACAAGACGAAGATCAGCACAGTAGGCGCTACCTTTAAATATATAATCTATATTTACAGATCAACGTCAAATCCACGTATAATTTGTATTTAAATAAAAATAGCAAAGACCTAAATATCTCAAACTCTGTTTATATAAGCTTGCTACACACTTTATTTAGCGGTTAATTTTATCACTTTCCTTGTTATCATTGCCCAACTACTTTACACATACACCAGCCCCTATTTCTAATAGCATAGAGTGTATATTAGGTTAGCTTTCTGATAACACGGAAAGAGGTCGCTCGTCTTCATGAGGTGAACGCACTTTTCGTATAATGAGTTCTACTTTTGTGTACAAAAATAAAACGCCCTTTAAACAGATGTATGCCCAACACCTGTAGTTAAATAACCCTTTCAGTAACACTTCTTATTCGATTCTATTCAAATTACATTGCAATATATATTAAAAAAGAAAAAACATACAATCAACGCTAAATATTTATATATTTTTTTAATTTAAACTAATAAATAAAGATATAATTCTCTTGTCTTTGTTAAACTGCAAGATATACATATAAATCTATACTTATATATATACCTAAGGAAAGCCACATATATTTAAGTGCCTATAGTTATATGACAAATAATATATAAGGAAGTTTGCAAAGGATTCGGAGGTCGCGAGGATTTTAAATGACAATGGAAATTATTAACTAAATTTTAAAAATTCTACAACTTTTTGCCTCTCAAAAGGCAATTTGTTTGGAGTCGTTTTTTGTGCCTAACGAAAATTAATTTATCTTATTTTATACTAATAGAATAATCTTAGAGTTATATTCCAAATGGATTTGAACTCTGATACTTAAAAACAACAAAAAAATAACTACATACAATAAAATTAATGAATACATTTTTTGCTTAACGAAAAGTAAGAGATAATATATTGTAAACACAACTTCCTCCGCTTTCCATTTACAATCGCGAAAACATAATATGAGTGGCGTAACTCAACGCCGCGGTTTGTCTTACCAGAGCTAGGATATGAAAATAATTAATTTCCCCCAATCAGGACTCGAACTCACGACATTGTCTCAATATAGGCAATAATGTCTGCAACACCTTTACTTAATATTAATGTTAGGGAGATAAAAACATCTGCATTATAAATATTTTGAAAGCATACACCATTCTTAAGGTTAGTCATCTTTACCCAGCGAGGTTAACAATAACATTGTAAGTTTATTATATCATTACTTGTTCACTTTGGATCATTTTAAAACCTAACTTACTATATGTGTATATATGCCTGTTCAAATCCAAGTGTTAAAAATAATAGTGTTAAAAAACATAATTATCTATTTTGCTCTTATATTTAAGAAGATATTGTGGTAAATGACACTATATTTTGTTTTAAACACTATGTCAATTAAAATATAACTAAAAATAAACTGCGACATACAAGTATATACATAAAAAGCAATAAAATATTTAACACAGCAATTACTTTGTATATCTAATGCGTATTAACCTGTACCTGAAGGAAACTGCGTAGTTAGGCGATAACAACAAATATTGACAGCCGATTGAAAATAACATAATAAGCGAGTGCAACCTTCTACTGTTACTGTATAACAATAACAACTATAAGCTATGAGAAACAATACAATGTGTAAACAGAATTATCATAGCTTTAGTTATATTTTATGAAATATTTGGCTTTAATTGTTTTTTTAGCTTCCGCAGGAACCATACGAATCTAGTTTTAATTATTTTAAAATTAATGAAATTTAAGCAGAGAAGAGAAAAGAGAGCTTTTCTTTGATTTATTATATATACACAAATATAATGTAAAAATTGATAGATATTCTATCTCCACACTATATCTGTGCTATAAATATGTATATTTATTTTACATATATATTGTAGAGCAATACACAAATTCTTTCATACGACGCTTTATGCGTAATGTGAAGCTATGTCCCATATACTAGCATATTAATGGACCGGTCTCAATCACTGTATTAAAATTTACATAAGTATGAGGCGTAGTTGTTAATATTTAAATTCATACATACTATAAACAGACAGAATTAATATAAAATAGTCAAAATTGTAAATATAAAATAGTAGAAAACTGTAATTTAATTTATTTTTATTTACTTATATCATGATTTCCATTTTCTACTTTTAAGCCATAATGGAATTATTTCAAAACTGTTTTTTGTGTCGAAAACAATTCGAAAAGTAAGAAAACAGAGAACGGAGTGTCTTAACATTATGTTTCCACGGTCCTTGTTATTACCTCTGCCCACCTAGCCATAGAAAGATAAAATATGAAGCTAAAAAAAGCAATTCGCAGCCATTTGTAATTTAAAAACCTAACATAATATGTTTGTATATGTAATTAAGAAATACTTAAGTACATAGAATCATATAGTATTTATTAAGAATACTGTTTGACACAATGTCCTTGTAACTGTTGACAATTAAAATTATATAGGTACCAGTTTCGCAAGTTTTCGCGTTTCGCATACATTAAATTTTAATTTTAACTATATTTTGTCAATAGCCACAGTAAGTATATTCATATTTATGTATATTGAAGCAAAAACTATGTAATTTATTCGAACTATAAATATTATATTATTGACGTATATACGTCATTAAAATCAGGGATAGAGTGTGGTTTTGCAGCTTTATATGAATCCAAAATATAATTACATCACTATATATATGTAAAAAAATAGCTATGACTAAGATATATAAAAATACTATGTTTGATAAGTAATCCTAGATTAAGAAAAGGCAACCGTATGATATACATACATATGTATATCAAATTATATATAATTAGAGAATATACAAAAATATTATTGTAACCTATATTAAAATATTTAGATTAAACGCCGATTAGATGGCCGTGAGTTGTTAGAATTGGATTATAAGTATACATACATAGATAATGAGTACCACTTAAAGATTTAGGAATGTTGTTTTTTGTTTGATATCCGTTACAAATACACACACACACACACATATATATACATACATATATATATATATATATATATATATATATATATATATATATATATATATATATATATATATATATATATAGATATATATATATATGTATATATATATATATATATATATATATATATATATATATATATATATATATATATATATATATATATATATATATATATATATATATATATATATATATATATATATATATATATATATATATATATATATATATATATATATACATATACACATATATAACTAAGGTATTCTTTAAAAATATTCAAACAGATAAATAGGAAATATCTGATTTAAAATGAAGTGGGCAGATATGTTTATAATATCGTATTTCCGCCATACATTACACTTTAACCTTATAAGATATTCCAAAGTCTCGGAAATCAATGCAGCGACTTCGGAAAAAAATAAATAGGAATAATCTCAATGAAGTTTTTGTTTCATTGTTAAAGTGTTGTTTTATACTAACAAAATAAATATCTCTTTGGAAAAATTCAGTTCAATAGTTAGACAAAAGTTGCTTTGTAAAAACATTGCTTTATATGGAAAACATACAAAGGAATCTGATGGACAAAAAATCAATAATAACCATACACAATACTAAAACATGCAGCTAAGATAGCCGTATGTCAAATCGGTCAAGTTGTACAATTACATATATAAATATTTAGATTCGAACGGACTATCCTTGAAATATTGCATATATACATATTTGAGTTAGCACTACCACTATGTAATCAGCGAAATACTTTGCAGCATGACAACAAACGTTATCGCTACTATCAATTGTTATCATAATAAGAAGTGTACACAATTACAGTCATTATTTACTTGTACTTTAACCTCAATTTTAAAAGGATGTATCATGTTTCAAATGCATGTGTTAAGTTGTCAAATAAGGCACAAATTCCTTTAGAGTCATTATTGCATGTAGTACTCTGCTTAGGCTTTACTTACTTTTCCAGTTTAATGTTTTTATTGTAATTTCTTTTTTTAATTTATTTGTGTATGACAAGACGTAGAAAATATAAGAATAGAAAACAAATAAATATTTTGTGAGTAAGTAGTATCAATTCACATGTTATAAGCGTCATTGTTATGTAAAAATAGTGTCTAAGCTCTCCCTTTATTTTCTTTTATAGAGACGGTTACTTAGAACCATTTCTTTGGTATTTGACTTATAACTAAATATTAATATAACTTTTTTTATGTCTTCCCGCTTTATCCCGCACATGGCAGGGTAGGCAGATGGAACTGCAGGAACCATAGCAACCTAGTGTTAACACACTCCGTTGTTTTGTCTCTGTTTTTTCACCTATATAATTTAAAATATAATAACAAGACACACCCACTTCGTTATCGAGGATTTAAATCTTTTAAACAATATTAAAATTAAGTTTTTCAAACTTCAAGATGGACAAACGATAACATACAAAATTACCACAATTTTTATGATAAAATATAATAATAAATCATACTTTAATCACACAATACTAAAAAAAGGAAGTTGTACAAATTTCAGCAAAGATAGGAAAGAATTAGTTGTTGCCGCAATTGCACAGAGGCGTCTTTAAAAATTTAGATTTGTATTGTAACGCTACTTGTTTTCATCTATTTGTGCCATCATAAATAAATAAATATATAAATTGAATATAATTAGAAAATGATCCATTGTGGTGTATACTGTACAGCCACGTTATCGTAACAACCTCGCTGTAACTACGTTTCCTTTAACTGAGGCCGAGCTGTTGGTACTGTAAAACTTAATTTTTTTAATCGTATGACGACTTAGATTGTTTAACGTTGTAATTTTAATTCTTAAAGAAAGAAAAATGACTTAGACCGAATAAATATAAAAATATTTTATTTCATGTCATTAAGCCCATAACAATCGCTTACTATTGTATCACAAATAACTTAACTTTAACGACAGTAAAAAGCGAGACCAGTATTGCTACCCGACATATCAAGTTTCCATTAGAAGTGTTGATGACGTCAACTGCCACAACAACCTTGGAATACTAAGTTCCATACAGGTATCAAGTAACTTATGTAATACACCATATGTCTCGTTTTAATTTAATTTAAAAAATCAAAGAGAAAAAAGAAATATATCGATCTAATGTCATTTTATTATACGATCTTTGATTTTTACTTACACTCATTTTATAATGAAAAACACACGAAGAAGTCTTACTTAATATTTCAACTTTATATATAACACATTACGTGCTTGCTGAACACACTTATGTACTAAGACGACAGCATTTTGAATACAATTGAATTTCATAAATTTTCTAACACTGTAACTGATACTAATATAAAAACTAAATAAGTATTCAAGCTTTCATATGTACTATTTTTCCTTTTATATATATATATATATATATATATATATATATATATATATATATATATATATATATATATATATGTATGTATATATAAAGTTTTTGTTAACATTTGGCAGGAAGACAAGTTGACATCATCTAGTGAAAGTAAAAGACATTAGTCTTTGTCTACTATGAAATAAAATTAAGACATTTTTGTCACTGAAAATTTCCATACTCATACGGAATATCACCTAGCAACTGAAATAATCACCTATGATGATGAGATGAATATATTTAATAACCGTCTAAACCAACTTTATTAAAAACATATTTTCTTTGTCTTGAACTTGTGCCATTGTTTCACAGCTTCATGTATATATATATAATTTAGTCAAGTTCAAGTTGTAAGACCATTATAAAACTAATTCTGAATTAGTTTTATAATGGTCTTACAACTTCTTATAAAACAGAGTCGTCTAAAGGTCATATTATATTTATATAGGTCATTCTATATTTCTATGATACCTATTTCTATATTTATATGATACCTATAAAACGATAAATTAGTCTATGTATTGAAGTGGGCGAAATCGCGAGCAGAACTAGTGTATTTATTTAATTCAAAACAATTTTATTATAACAAAATATAAAGTATTTTATAATTAGTAACGAGGATTTTCATTAATAAAAATATTTTTACGCTTCATTAGTCAAAGCGTAGTTTAAAATTAGCATATTGTAATACTCATATATTCATTTTTAACAGACTTCAAATGAAGGAGTTTGAGAAATTTATAGTTGAAGTTGGCTGTTGGCACTATGAATGCAATTTGTGACTCTACTTGAAGAAAAAAAGAGAGAAGAGAGAGAGGAATCGAGAGAATTTTTTGATAAAAAATTCAGTTCTCTACTTTTAGGCTTCACACTTTTTTTGGCTCACGCTTTATACCGCACATAGCAGAGATAGAGGGAATGGCAGGAACTATAGGAACATAGTGTTAAGACACTCCGTTCCCTGCTTTCTGCCTTTTCGAGGCATCGTGTATTGAATGGCACTTACGCTTATATTTTCCTTGTTTTGCTAAATTTAGAAACATCATATATATTAAGATTACACGTTTTATACATTCCTATAGGTAGCAAGATGAATAGGCGTTCCGTCTTGAATATCATGTATTACGTAAGTGCATGATAATGATATGTATTATCCACAGCCACTGCATGCATAATAATCTATAACAATACAATTTTCTAGAAATGTCTATTGGAATAAAAAAATAAATAAAAAAAATATATATTAAAACAACGTTATTTAAACGTAATATCGAATTTATAATACACAGATCTGTATTAGGTAGTCATTATGTCTGAAAAGTCATATTAAAAAAATTGCTTTGCAATTTCGCTAAGTGCTGGAAAATCCATATCGGTTGTTACACACAGTAATTTAGCACAGCTTTTATTTTCCACGTAAATGGTTAGGTTTCTACTACACTCACAATAAATAGCTACAAAAATATAAAAATATCAAAAATATACATATATTTATTAGGAAATATATATATAAATATATATATATATATATATATATATATATATATATATATATATATATATATATATATATATATATATATATATATATATATATATATATATATATATATATATATATATATATATATATATATATATATATATATATATATATATATATATAGATTATTTTTATAAAAAATCTAGATTTATATACTTAAGTATGTACATATAAAATATCTATTACAAAGAGAACGTGAGAACATAATGATAATAGTATAAAAGGATATTTGGTCATTGACATCTATTTGTATGGAAAATTGGAAATCGTCCAAATATGAAAAATAAATCTAGTGTGTGGGTTTTTGCTATATATTTATAATATGACAAGTCTCTTACAACATTACATGTAACAGATGCACTTTTATATCGCTATTTAATGTTATTTAATACGCTATTACGCTAAATTATATAAGTAAGTAAAATTTTATTTAACATAAAAAAGACCTTATTATGACAAAGTTTTTGTTTTTTAACATCGCAGCGTTGGGTTCCGCATGCAAAAAGTCTAAAAAGTGTAGAAAGTAAATAAAATGGCCCATTGCAAAAGCTTTCTGGAACAATCGTTTAAGATTTCATAGTAATCGTCATAAATTCTGACTAATAACGCGAACCAAAGCAAACAGAACATCCAACGGGAAAACAAAGACGGTGATTCACTTTAGTATTTATAAAACTACTTGCAGATTGATGAGGGAAGATAAATGTATATAGTATGAATCAAGGGGTAATTTACTGTGAGTTTTAACGACATTGCTACTATTAAATGATTAAAGATTGATCATTAACCAATTAAGCGTGTTAAAGATTTACATAGCTACACGCTTTATCCTGAACATAACAGGGTAAGCAGAGGAAACCGCAGGAACCTTGGTAACCTAGTGTTAAGACACTCCGTTCACCGAGTTCCGCCTTATCGAGGTATTGCCTGTTAAGTGACAGGACTCAACACCGCGCTTTGCCTATTTGCCAGAGCAAAGAAAATGGAAATGGAAAGATCCATGAACCCTGAGTGGGCATCGAATCTACAAACTGCGCGTTTATAGTAGTTATAAACTGGTATATTTTAATAGTTTAAAACTTGTATTACACATTTTCTATACATTTTTATATAAATCTCGATATTAATATACATTATGTTCGGTAAAAACTTTAAAAATCAAGACAATTATCAAATTTTTTAATACGCATCATCACACTTTGTATAGACAAGGAAAATCTGTGTTAAATCAAAACGAAATACCGGTATACATATCTTTGTAGAGTCATCGTCCAAAGGTCGCAATTAATCTGTTACAGCGATCACAGCCTGCTCTTATACGTCGTTAATCTCTACAAAATATTTATTAGATGTATGAAAAGTGCCTTGAATAAAATTTTTATGTTTATTTTGCAATAAAATGTTAGAGAAAGTAAAATTTAGTTTATGTTAGAAGTAATCTTAATACACAGTAATACAAATATAAATATATAAAAATTATGTTAGTAAAACTGCATATAAAAAACTAGAAAACATCACGTAAGTAAATAGATTTCCAATTTATTAAAAAAATTAACATTTACATTTAAGGAATGTAGAGATAAATTCGGAACGAAAGAGAGATCTCTCTCTCAGGAGAGATCTTGACAAAGACAAATAAATAGAGAGAATTTGCCTTGTCTCAAGACAAATGACAAGTGTTAACTAATACAAAACAATCGATAACATAATATTCTTGATTTCAATATAAAACACTATATAAGTAGTTACCACGATATTCCACAGCAATTATCATGTCTGTAAGGTTAAAAGTGGGGTTGGCTTACGTGACTGGCGCTGCGTTCGAGCTCACCTCAACCTACAAGGCCCAAAGACGAACTACTTACATACAAAATATTTGTTTATACTAAAATATTTATCAACATTTTGTATTTCTTATACTTACATGTATTTAAACATCGTTATTAAAAACATTAATCAGTAGTTAAAAAATTCATATATAAGAAATATTACGCGACTTATAAATTAACTAAGTAAGTATATTGTTTTGTTATTTTTTGTTAGCTCCCTTTTTTATCCCGCAAATGACAGGACAGATAGAGGGAACCGCAGGAACCAAAGGAACCTAGTGTTAAGACACTCTGTTCCCTGCTTTGCGCCATTTTCGAGGCATTGCGTGTTGAGTCGCGAAACTCAACGCCGTTCTTTGCCTAGTTGCTAGAGCGAAAAAAACTAATAATAAAAATCCATCGTCCCCGAGTGGTGATCGAACCTACGAACTATCGCATTTAAAGGCAGACGCTACGTGTCTGCGCCACGGCTGCTATGAACTATATATACATATACATTATAGATATTGTCCAGTGTCTGTCTGTATACGCGAATATAATAAATTATTTCTCTCTCACTCTCTCTATGCATTTACATCCGGCATCGGCCTCCAATCACAAGAGTCGACATTAATCAAACTCATAATGAAATATCAAGTCAACTCCTGGCCCTGACGTAAGATAATCACTATATTATTAGAGCGTAAACAAAAAAAACCCACTCATGATGTATATTATTACTTCTAAGTACAACATGATTCATTGCTAACTAAACCTCACATATGGAGAAGAGTTCAAGTTAACTGTATGCCCATACGAGGAAATCGAGCCTTTAAACAAGATAAACTAGATTCACGTACATTCATACGGTATCAGGGATAGCGTATATTGCCATATTAGTTACTTAAATGTACTTAGAGACGTTAATTAACGTTTAATTGATATTAACTATTTTTTTAAAAGTATAATATATTGAGGACCGTCGTGGCGCAGAGGCGCAACGTCTGCCTGTAACGCGGCTAACGCGACGGTTTCTGGGTTCGATCCCCAGTCGGGGAAGATGGATTTTTCTATTTCCATTTTCTTCGCTCTGGCAACTAAGGCAAAGCGCGGCGTTGAGTTCCGCCACTCAACACGCAATGCCTCGAAAACGGCGGAAAGTGGGGACGGAGTAAGCAGGGACTAAGTAACGGAGTGTCTTAACACTAGGTTCTAATAGTTCCTGCAGTTCCCTCTGCCTACCCTGCCATGTGCGGGATAAAGCGTGAAGCTAAAAAAAAAAAAAAAAAAAAAAAAAAAAAAAAAAAAAAAAAAAAAAAAAATAAAAAAAAATATATTTTCTATACGTTTAACTAATATTCTAATGGCAACAAACAATTTTCATTATATTTTTATATAAAACCTTGTTTATTTATTTTTAATATCAATATAAATAATAACTCGCGTTTATAATTAGGTACTTAACAGTAGAAACGCATACTAGACAAAGAAGTCGTAGAACAATAGGACTTTGCAGCCATAACTTCGACTGTTAGTCCGTGCTTCATACATCCTATTAGACCCAAACGGTAAACATAACAAAGAGAATGCTTTAAGTAATCATACACCTAGATACATATTTCATATTATACTAATCTCAATTAGAGATCATGGTTACATACAATGATTCTAGGTTCAAATCTCAATGAAGAAAACATTCATCATTAAGACCAAAATTAAAAGAAATCCTTTAAAAAAATACAGTCATTTTGTTTAATTTTAGGTAATTTAATTATATGTATATATACGTAAATAATTCAATTTAAACCCTAATATTTCTCATTAAACGATAGAATAATAACGTTTATCTTCTATAATCGTCATGCCAATAAAACTAATCGTTACGCGACGTTATCGGCCCAACATTGAATTGTATGAAAACGAAAACAATTACTAAACGAACTGATAATAGCGCACAAGCGCAATGTCACTGGTTATATTTATATTATGTACCTAATAATTGATTTAGTAATTATAAAAAATGTCTGATTTTGTCTGTACACTTTATTTTTATTTTTTTAGATTTAAACTTTATCGCTTGCGAGGTAGTTTAGAAGAACAAAGAACTACCTGCGTACCTTTTTCTGTATGTTCTTAATACCTGTTTCAAATTATAATGTTCTACTAAAAATTTAAGCTATTTTTTTTTCATAGGTACTAAATGCGTATACATATATATTTAATAAAATTCATAACAATATATTCCAGTAACTTTAAAAATTAAATGATAAATCAGTGTATCAGTCACATTGATTGGTAGATAAAATATTATTTATGAAATAATCACGGCGAGCGACTGATTACACACATGTCTGTGACGTCACTGATAAGCGGTCACGGGTGGATGGTCAATCTGAGATAACTTTTTTAAAGTAATAATTACTTGTATTTATTTAGATTAATGGCTTATATATTTATTAGTGTATTTAAGGAAATGTATAATCCAAAGCTCTGTCATGAAGATAAACGTACATAGGTATGTAGAGAACGGAGTGTTCTGACACTGGGCTAGGTAGGTACATAAGTTAAATCATAATTAATCTAAAAGAGAGAAGTATCACTCTCAATATATATAGATATCAAAAGTTTCTAAAGCTAATAAATCATAAATAGATGATCCTTGAAACGGATTCAAGACAATGTAATATTGATTCACTGTTCTAATTTATACGAAGGTTGTCTGAAAGACCTTTATTATTATACAATAAACAATTATATACAAATTCGAACCCACATAGTTCGAATAGATTCATTTCCAGCTTTAGGCCATAAATGTTTAGCAGTACTTTAAAAAATTAAATAATGTGTAAGATAAGATAGTTTTTGCAGTCAGAGGTCATCGCTATGTCAAAGAACTGATAATACGTTTCGTTAAATTACATCATAATGTATGTAACATATAGTTGCTACGTGTAATCAAAATATATAATTTAATTTAAAACAAAAGGAAAAAGTTTATTTAACTTTAGTTAGAAATTTTAGTTACTTGAAAATAAATATATGAAATATAGAAACGATTCATTCTTATATGTTCAATAGATTTCAAAGAGACATAAATATGTACATATGATGATTAAAGTAAAAAAAAATCACTTATAAAAAAACATCAATATATTTCACTAAATGATTAATAATTACATTCAAAACAAAAACATTACAGGTACTTAAAGAAAAAAAAATACCAAAAATTGCATAACTATGAGTAATTTTTATCCAAACAGATCGATGGGCAAAAATTTCTACGCTAAAATAATTTTCCTGTTACCGTACGACAAAATCAGGCTCAGGGTTACTTTTGGCTTAAAAAAATCCTTTGTAATGTTACTTTTCATTAGTCAACTAGTCAAGCTTTAATAACGGACGGAAAGCGGAGAGCTGTGTCTCTACGCAGCTCTAACTCCACCTACCAATACGCTATTTCATTACATCAGCTTTTTCTATAGTTAACATTTAAATTCAAGATCTGAGACCAAAGTCCAACATAATGTAAGCCAAGGTTCTAACCGTGTTCCTAGTCACGTCAGATGAGAGTGAGGCTAGACGTATAAATAGAGCGTGTTAAAAATTATATTTAGTATTTTTTTACTGGTGTTCACTAAGATGGACTATAAAGGAGTAAATATTTGTATTTGTATGTAATCAAGAATATAAATCCTTATTTAGTACATCATTTGACTATAAACGTAAAGAGTTTGAGATCGGTCCCCATACGGGTAAATAAGTCATATTCATTTCTTTGCATTGTCGCGGCGTTAAGTTCCGCCATTAAATATAAATATATCGAATTTGGAAAATGATATGTCATCCGGCTATATGTTGTATATCCTACAGTAGGATAACACGTGAACATATATATGTATACATATCTGTAATTTGCATAGTATTAAGAAAGCTGTATATTTCCTATATTCAATTTAACACAATTCGCAAGAGTATCAAATAGTATCTAAACCTTATCTTTTAAAGCAAATAATATATAGATCGATCTTCAAAAACTAAGACTCAGTACCTAAATTTACACACTTTCTTCAAATAAAATTTAATTAAAAACTGCAGTCTGTATTTTAAACTAACAAGTCCTACAAAAACAAAACAGGCTTCTTCGTACAACGTTTCCATCGGTGATATTTCGACAAGTGAAAGTTGGTGCGTATTTGACTTTACTATACATATTACAGATGTATCTACATGAAAGCTTATGTAATGTTATTAACGTAACTGTCGACAACATAAACATATACATACTAGAACTATAAATTGGCAGTAGATTTTATTATTATAATTAATTAAATAAATAATTAAACAAATTAATTGATTTGTTTACATAGAGGTTGAATAACACTATTGTTTGCTACAAATAATATATCTTTAATTACACTATTAAGAAATAATTATAAAGAAAATTCTCTTTTATCGTTACATTATGTAAGAAAACAGTGTTAAAACACTCCACTTAATTTCTTACTACACTAATATCAATTTACACTAAAGTATGACTGCGTGTAAACTAAAAATAACCTATAGTCACCCTACGTGATCGTGTCACGACGTCACAGTACAAAGTCCACCGGTCTAATTGAACGGTACAAATACAACGGTTTGGGCAATTACGTGCTAGAAATACCATAAGATATTGGTGTTTTAGCAGCGGCATGATAAATGTGGCCTCGTGAAACATTTCTCAAGTCTTCGTTACTTAAATAACACTATAAAACCGAAAGCCTTGCTTCATAATGTCAGCTAGAACGATTATCTTGTGATTTCAAATTATTATCTACGTTTAAGAGGGTAATTGAAAGACCTATTATATAGCAGTATTCTGGTATAATTGTCATAAGCCGTGGATTAAATTAATAAGTCTCAAATTTCATTTTTTTTTTATATAACTCTACGTTTTATCCTACACATGGCAGGTTAGGCAGAGGGAACTGCACGAACTATAGGAATCTACTGTTAAGACACTCCGTTCCACGATTTTCGCCTTTTCTAGGAATTGCTTATGAGTATCGGAATCTAAAATCCATCTTGCCCCAGTAGGAATCGAATCCACAGATCGTCGTGTTAACAGGCAAACGTTGTGTCCTCTTTTTGCAACATGTTAGTCAATATTGTCAAGTCAATTTTCAAAATTCAAACATACTCTGCATAAATATTACTCTCTAAAACTGTAACTGGTTCACTTTTATTTTATGTGTAGTTTACGTAACTTTATATAAGTATATAGTGTTGTTTATCAATAGAATTGTATATAAGTTATAATCAATTGTTTGTGTAACTAGAAAAATCTAAAGATGATCCGTTCAAAGTACATAAACGATCTATCCACGATATTACCAAACCATGCGCACACTACTTAGGTGGCCTTACGGTGACGTAATGGCACAAAGTCCACGGTAAATTGGAGAGTATAAAAAAACAGTTTAAGCAATCATGCAAGCGGTTTTGATAATAAAAAAAATTAGATCGAATTTGTTTCAGTCAACGAATAAAAACCTGGAAATTTAATTTCAAAATAAAAAAGAAATCCTTATCTTTGCTATAATAATAATATTTTAATCGCTTCGTCCGTTGGGTGAAACAAGTATAAGTAAAAGTCGTGTCAGCGCGTGTCCTAAGTGTCCTAGATGACTGCAGGTACAGTAGATAACATTAAATCAATTAATATAATGAAGTAAAGCCTAAATCTATCAATCAATATATTCGTTAAATGGATCCAAGACCACCAGGTTTATGTAAGTAGTTCTTGAGATTAACCTCAGACAAAAATTACAACTACTTACTAAGTGTTAAAATCATCTAAATTATGCAAAAGTATATTGAAAATCATCTAAATTATTAATTAATTTAATTCAAAAACCATATAGTACTAATATGGACAAATTGTTAATGTGTAGAGTTAGCAACAACACATAAATGTAACGCAAGTTAGCACATATATCTTCATTACATTACGAAATTTCATTTTCTACCGATGCAATTTTGCTCATTTAGCAGAAAAAAACGCTAAAATCCCACAAATTATATTTTCTTGGATTATGTTTCAATATTCACATGACACGACAAAATTAGGTCTTTCCAAATAATATTATAAAATATAAATCTATTTTAATAGCATTTTAGTGCTGTTTTTGGAATTTTTCGCTGTAAGTTGGCAAAATAATTAGGTTTCGTGTCAACAAAATTTGATAGTTTTACATACGAATGTATGTATTTACCACCTAAGTCAACAATTTTGCAATATTACTGTATAAGCAATTCACTGTTTTTTTTATAAACGATATTGAAACTTTCTGTAGGGTTAGATTACGTCAACATCTATTAAACGAGCGAGAATAGAACATAGTGACTACGATCTCTTCTTACTCGAAATATAAAAGCTGATTTTAAAATTATTTTAGTAATAATTTTATAATGAAATCATTTTCTAGAACATTGTGTAACCGAATGTAATAGAAACTTAAAATTTCACAATATTTCTATATTATATTTTCGTTTAAGTATATTGTTTAAATACAAGCAGCGTGGCGCAGTGGGAGAGCGTTACACACGATATTTTGGGTTTGACATGTGAATCATGAATTACTTTCATTTCCTAGCTGTATCCAAGAAGAGAGAGAGAGAGCGCGGAATAGAAGAGGGAGAGCACGGAAATTTGAATTTAGATAAGTCGTAACTTTTATTTTAATAAATATACACATGATCTAATTTGTAAACGAGACGACCTCTTTCCAATTAGTGTTACTATTTAGGTGTAATTAAGTTAAAAGTCCATTCACACAAAGCTTATTGTTAAAAATTTCTCTTTTATTCTATTTCAAAATAGATTTTTTGTATTGACCAAACTACTACTTCATATAATCATAAATAACTATATAACTTTATAAATTATAATAGTAGTAAAGTACTAGCGTTTTTATTTGAAGATTTTTTGTTTTAATAAAATTGTGCAACACAGTAACATACATCAAAGTTTTTAACACATTTCTTATGATTAAAACTGTAATATGAATTTAATTATAAAAGAACTGTTGTTCTTTAAATCTAGATTAAAATCGAGATAATGTTTACACTCATACTTAACTTTTCATAAAATTTCATAACTTACATGGAAATAACTAGAAGGTGCATAGTAATTTCACCTAATAGTTATGCACGGTGGTCGTGAATACAATCTCTATAGTTTAAATATATAAAAAAAGCCTTATTTTAAAAAAAAAACAATAAATATATATGAAATGAGTGCAAAAAAATTGAAGAGTAGATTTAATTTTTATATTAAAGACCGCATACTACGTTCAGAATAAGCTAACGTCAAAACTCACAAGTAATGCAATGCAGTTACAAATCAAACAGTATTTATTTTTAACCGCGACGTCGGGTTCTTCGGCGTTGATTAAATTGTCATAATATTGGCTACCTGAATTAACGAAGTGGTTATTTTGTCTTTCTTTTTGGGAAACAAGAGTTGAGAGCTGTTAAAATTATTATTTATATATATATATATATATATATATATATATATATATATATATATATATATATATATATATATATATATATATATATATATATATATATATATATATATATATATATATATATATATATATATATATATATATATATATATATATATATATATATATACGACGTTAATTCTCTGTTACGAAAGTACTTACATTTATTTTAAAAATAGATGTAACTGTTGAAGTTAACAATTATGAATAATATAAAATTAATATTCTATATTTATTAATACTTTGTAAAATAAATTTTATTTTTTTAGAATGTATGTGTACTACAATTTTTATAATATAATATCTTTTTATTCGACGCTCGTTGCATTTAACACATTACTATTCATCACGTTTGTATACACACATACGGTTTGTTATACATATATGCATATACATAATTCGTATATAATTTAAATTCTCTACTTTATATGCTAATTATATTATGTTGTTATTATGATATAGTTTGCGACAGAAATATATGTATCATTACTATATTTTTATTAAATTCTTATAAGTTCAGGTAATTTATATAGAAAAGTTAATAATATAAGAATAGTTTTGTATTTCATTAATACAAAACAAAAATCGACTATTATAACGAAAATTTAATAATCTTTAAACGATTTGTAAAAAAAATTGAGTAAAAATATATATTTTAAGACTAGAAATAGCGTGGCACCGTTAAAAACGCGGTCGATCACGTCTCACGCACGTGTTTAGAGACAGCTGGGTGGACTTTGTAACTACAATCACCGGTAACGCCTTGATACCGAAACGAAGATATACACGCTACTTGTGTTTCTATATAGGTGCGCGTAAATCTATTTTTATGGGTAATTTATATTAGATACTTAATTGTAATAAAATTATTAAGTAAAATTATAAACATAATTAAAATGAGTAACTGAATACATACTAAATTATTAAATTATACTTAGATTTATTTATTTATTTATTTTCCACTTAGAATCAATAAGATGATCACTTGTGTACGTCAGATAGAGCGAACGGAGGAGTGTCAAAGGAGCTCAATTTGATAGTAAATATCGAATTGAGCCCCTCTGAAACCTACACACTCCATGACTTAAAACTAAGGTTACGAGGGTTCCAAGCGCGGCCTGGTGAGAAGAGCCCACAACAAACTCAGCCAGGTTTCCCTAAACCTATTGTGATCACTTCACAAACGTCACTCGAACTTATGAGCAATTCATTAATTCCATGCCGTTTTATCATCAATGTAATCCTTTACACTATAATAGGATTTAGTAATTAATTGCCGTTTAACATAGATTTTAAATTTATTTAACGAGAGATCAAATACTTCTTTCGGCAGTTTATTGTAGAAACGGACACAATTACATGGGAAGGAGTTGCCTATTTTATGGAGCCTAGTGGTGGGCATAACAAGTTTATACTTATTCCTCGTATTAACATTGTGAACATCACAATTTAATCTAAATTTATCAATATTTTTATGAATATATATTAAATTCTCGAATATATATTGACTGTGAAGAGTCATGATTTTAAATTTTTTAAATTTATCCCTAAGGGAATCTCTGGGCCTCATGTTATAGATTGCTCGAACAGCCCGTTTCTGAAGAACAAATATAGTATCAATATCAGCAGCATTACCCCATAATAGTATACCATATGACATAATGCTGTGGAAGTAACTAAAATAAACTAGTCTAGCGGTATTGACGTCGGTTAAGTAGCGGATCTTTTTGATCGCATACGCGGCTGAGCTAAGTCTGTTCGACAAATCGTTCACATGAGGGCCCCACTGAAGTTTTGAATCTAAAGTAATGCCCAGAAAAACTGTAGTATTTACTAAATCTAGTTCCCCATCGCCAATTTTTACAATAGTTTTGGCACATTTAACATTCGTGAGTGTGAATTTAATACACTTCGTTTTCTTCTCATTTAACAGTAAATTATTGACATTAAACCATTGGACAATATTTGAGAGAGTATTGTTCACATTGTCAATTTCATCATGTCCTCTATTAATTTTAAAATCAAAGATGTATCATCTGCAAATAATACTATCCCATGTTTGTCCTTTACAAGGTAAGGTAGGTCATTAATATAGATAAGGAACAGAAAAGGGCCTAATATCGAGCCCTGTGGCACCCCCATTTTGACAAATGACCCGGGAGAACGCTTTCCATTAATGTCTACTTTCTGGATTCTATCATTTAGGTAAGAACTGACAAAGTCCAGAGCTTTATTTCTTATTCCGTAGTGGTGTAATTTCTGAATTAATGTTTCATGCTGTACACAATCAAATGCCTTGGACAAATCACAGAACACTCCTAGAGCGTCACGTGACTCCTCCCAGGCTTCAAAAATATTAAGTATTAAGTCAACACCAGCATCGGTTGTTGAGCGACCCCGAGTGAATCCAAACTGTTTTGTATGTAGCAATTGATTCTTATAAAAATGATTAATTAATTGAGACAAAACTAGTTTTTCAAAAATCTTGCTAAATGTAGGTAGTACTGAAATAGGTCTAAAATTAGTGGGATCTGTCGTACTACCCGATTTAAATAGTGGAGTGATTTTACTATATTTCATTAAATCAGGAAATACACCACACTATATGTAATTATAAAAGGTTATCGCTCATCGCTAAGTTCAAATTATGCAACAATAGAAATTTCTCAATATAACAATGTAACTTAGTTGTTTAATTTACTCAACGCTCTTCACTTCCGTTGTTAAGGCATAATAAAAAAATGTATTTACAATTATGATTGTTTTGACTGTAATATTTATTATTTTTTCATTAAAATTCTAAAAATACTTGTATGCATGACAAATAGTGATCCAATCGTCCTAAATTCAATTTAAAATGCATTGGATACGTGCCAACCATTCAAAATCTTTCGGCGCCAAATATTGCATATTGTTTATAATATTTTTACATTAATTATCTATGCATTAACATTATAATTAAGTAATTTACAATACTGTTGGGATGAATAAATTAAAGTCTTCGCTGTATTACGTACATATTGAAACTATTTTTCGTCTAGCGAAGGTAAGGCTTGAACAATGCAGAGTCCAAAGTCCACAAGGTAAACTGTACAGACTTCATTATATCGTTTAGAACGTGTCGCTTTCTTGACTAAATAACCAATTTAAAGTAAATTATCAATAAATTTAATAAGATATATAGTTGCTGGCATGGCATGGCATCTGTATGCAACATACATGTGATGAAAGTGTTTTGTTAATTTAAATTTTGTGTCTTTTAAATGTTAAATCGTAATCGTGACATACTATGTTGTTGTTTTTATCTATTATTTTAATATTTATTAAGTAAAAGTTATTGAAATTATACAAAATATTGGAACAAACAAGCGTCGGCGGTGTGAAAGCTTGATTATTTTGATAGCATTTCAGTTGATATTTATTATTAAATGTACGTATGGGTCACTTACTTTTTCCAAGCATTGCTGTCCAATGGAGTTGGGTTCCACCTTCACTTCCAATATCACAGAATTAGCTTGGCTAACTAACCACATTTTGAATTTTTAATAATGGAGAAATTCCCAAAATTTGAAACAAAATCGAGGTCGAAACTCTGTTTATACTATCAAACAAACACTGAGGTTACTTATCTCACTCGCGTAAAGAATTTATTTAAAAATATTTTTCGTAATTCGCTCTGTGCAATGTTTATCGCGTATTCTTTGTGGAAGTAAAACTGAGAATACTTCCATACGACGGCCATACTATGTTAAGTTTGCCACCGAAATGATAAAGAAACGGTGACGTGCGCGACCACGGCGCGTCTCACTCGGTTCAAAAACCTTTACTTCAACATAGATTCAATTCAACTGTAGCATCTCCATTGCTGTTTTACAAATAACAACTTTTGATTCACACAAACACGCTTTTCAATGTAAGCTTCTGTAAAGGCGCGGATTTTCACCATATTCACATAGTGGGTGTACGTGCATATTGTGTTTCAATGTTCTCCCTTTCTTTTTCTATGCGATAGACAGAGGCAGTAGCTGTTATGACGTTCCCGTCTGTCATTAAATTATTTATTAATCCATTAATTGATTTTATATTTTGTTTATATAATTTTATGATGCATTCATATTGATATATTTATTTAACTTGTATCAAGTCTTCTGAAAAATATTGTTCACAATTTAGAAACTTGTAATCTATTTCATTTGAATTTACCGCTTCTTTCGTAACATTAAGTGTGACCAGTAACAATTTTGAAATAAGTTTTTATATAAATTATATATCGCACATATTCAGGCATGTCACCATCCCAAAAATTAGGAGAAAAGCTAAATTGATGTATAAAATAATAAATTATAATATTCTGTATTATTTTGTTGCCACACTGTAATTATACCGCCTAAAGAATTTTGAGTAGTAACATAGTTGTACTCGTAAAATAAATTAGTTACACGCATTGTGTAGATGAACAAGTAACTCAAATTTTATTTATTTTAGTAAATAAATGCTTAAAAGTACAAAAAAATATTATTACTATAATAATTTAATATGTTGTTTAGAACAATTTTAATTATTTAACTAATTATAATAAAATTTGTCATTTAATTGCATTCCATTTCGCACGTTTATTACAAAGCACGAGCTGATGACAGCGCCAATTGTGACAACATAGCAGAACTAAACCAATCATATGACTTACTTTTCGTCACATCTAGCTTTCCTATTGATTTGTGTGTCGGTCTCGTTTCTATCCACATAAGTTTTTGTGTCCAACAGATATGGCGAGTCAGACACAGGGGATCCAGCAACTTTTGGCTGCTGAAAAGCGGGCTGCCGAAAAGGTCTCAGAGGCGAGAAAGCGTAAGTCTAATGCGTAATTATAATAATCGTCAATCTTGTACTCCTGTCGTTTAGAAATAAGACATCATGATATCACCATATATTATATGTTTGCATATTTCCATTTATCCTAGCCAGATTTTTAACGATAAATACTCATTATTTGATGACTTTTGTTATAATTGAACTACTTCTATTACGTTTCATCGATATTTGTGTGACTTTTCTTATCACATGATATATCTTTGAAAGGGTCATTCATAGGAATTGCTTAAAATAGCTATAAATATATACCCTGTAATTAACTATTTTTAAAGTTATATAACTTATAGATTTAACCAATAGATCTGAAGTAGTTCTTTCTTGTGGAATTGATCCATAGTTACCAAGTCATATGACACTCTACTGTTTGTATAATAAATTTGTAAATCTAATATTGACTTTATTGAGTTAATTAATCGTTTTTTATGTATTTGTAACAAATTCTGACATTTATACTATCATTAAAGGCAGATTGTGTAACTGAATATTACAGCTTTCAGGCTTACTTTTAATATTTTTATAAATAGACTTTGTTCCTTGTGTTTAATCATTTAATGTTTTATTCTTCTCTTTAACGGTCAAGAATATTTTGTGTTTGCCCTTACTATATATGTAATAAATTTGCGACCTAATGCAGATTTACAACATAATTGTCATTAGATAATCACTCTTAAACTTATTGTTTCTCTTAAGTTTCCATATAAAATTTTGAATTATTTGTTCCCATAAATGTGTGATTACAGGAAAAGCAAAACGCCTAAAGCAAGCCAAGGAGGAGGCTCAAGATGAGGTTGAGAAGTACAGACAGGAACGTGAGAGGCAGTTTAAAGATTTCGAGGCCAAGGTTAGTTTTATTTTCTTATTTTTATTAGGTATGTAGGTAGTCTATAGTTTACTGATAAAAATATAAAGTTAGGAGTTACTTACATATTATTAACTTATCTTTATTAGTGTACCATTTTTGCTTTGTGCTTCGTCCATTCTGTAACTACTTTGTTAGACAGAATTATCATCATCATATATTTAACAATAAAATACCAGTATTTAATTAGCATATTTAATACAATTTATTAAAAGCAGACCCCTAATATATTTTATCCAACAAGAATATTGTGTTACTAAAATGTTAGAATCATCTGTATCACACACATAGCAAATCTGGCAGATGGAACCAAGGAACTGATTATTGAGAGACTCCACTCCTTGTATTGACCCTCATTAGGCATTGTCGCAGAGCTCAATACCTTTCTATTTACTTAATGCCAGAGCTTAGAAAATGAAAATTTTATGGTTTGCTCTGTAGCATTTACAGACAGAGTCAGTGCCCCAGTACAATGAAAGTCATTAACTTTTATGAGCTTTACTTTTATGGTTAAGTTTTTCTAATAGTATATAACTTATTCTATATGTTAGATACAAATATCTATGATCTAAATACTCTACAATTTCGAAGATATTGGCTTAATATTGAAGTACATTAGCTAGTCATGTTTTAAATGAAGTGTAATTAATACTAAATTCCTATCATAGCACATGGGCACAAGGGAAGGTGTTGCCGCTAAGATTGATGCAGAGACAAAGGTGAAGATTGAGGAGATGAACAAACTGGTCAAAGCACAACAGGACTTGGTAAGTTATATTTACTCAATTTAATTGTGTATATGTTTATTTATGCATAGAGAGGCTGTTAGAAAACATTGTTTGGACAGTCTTCACCTGGTGACAATGTTTTTGACTTAGACCTGCACAACTAGGGAAATATATAACTATTTTACCAATTAGAGTATAGTTGAACTTAGTACCATCCAGTACAAGTACTGTCCCACTGTGCCACCTTGGTGTTACTGATGATTTTGAGAGGGTATAGCAAGTAATACTCCTATTTTATTGATACAGTTTAATGAACATATTTATTTTAGTTAATTTTTTATACATAATTTGCCTTAAAGAGATATTTGAGTAAAAATATGAATAACAGTAATTTTGTTTTTAATTTGTGTATGTTTGTTTAGTTTACTCAGATAAAATTACATTTTATAATATATTGGCACAGTACAGTTGCAGTGACTTAGAATGTATTAAATCAATCATTTTTCATTTAAATTTCAATGATGAATGTTTCTGCAATCAAAAGTACATTAAAAAGGTTTTATATTTTTTTTCTTATTGTCTTTTAACCACAATACATGTGATAGGTTGTCTTAAGTATTATTACATATTAATTATTTAGTTTCTTATAGTTTTATTTATTTTCGAATACTTTTTTAAAGAACTATATAACAATATCATATTTACAGGTGATCAAAGACATCCTCAACTTAGTGTACGACATCAAGCCCGAGCTGCACATCAACTACCGTTTAAAGGAATAAGCGAATCTTGTTACGCATAAATAAAATATACCTTTTTCGCCTATTAAATCTTTGCGAAACTATTATAGTTATTATTCTGTTTATCTGTAGCCATTAGGGACGCGTGCAAACGTCGCAAGTTTTTAAATGCACGATTTATCTTTTGAATATACTCGAAATACACTTTTTAACATCTAAACTATGATAACATTTTATTAATATACCATCTTTAATATATTATTGTTCTAATTAACTCGTTGTCGATTTGTGCATTGAAAATAAGTGACAGTGACAGCTAAAAAAGCGGGAAAAGCAAATGGTTGTCTCTCGCTGTATATACACGATTTGCTAGTATTGCCATGTTTAATAATCGTTAATTACAATATTTAATTTAATTAAATCAGCTCGATATCATTCCAATTAACGAAGGAACCGTTGAGAACGCAAAAAAATATTAATATTTAAAAAATTGTATGTTATTCAATGTTGTATGTTGAATAGAAATATATGGTGTTTTAAAAAGAAGATAATGTTTTTATTTGTTTTTCTTGATGTCTTGTACAGTATTAGAGAAAATATATTCATGATGTAAATAATATTGTTTTATTTTTAGCCTTTAGTTAATATCTTACAAGTAGACTGTTAAACAATGTACTAGATGTCATAGGAAGGTGAATATAAGCTATATAAAGGATACCATACAAAAAGAGATTTATCGAATAATGAATCAAATATAATAGAATGTGAGGATACTCGATTTCTCAACATAAAAATGACCACTTCTATATAGAAAAGGAAAGGAAAAACACTGCATGTTATCGTTCTCTAGAATTTTAGATGAATACGTAGCAAACTATAATTTAATAGTGTAACATATTATATAATCCGCTGTTATATTTGATTACGATACATGTATTGGTCCCTTCAACACTAAATATGTTAATCTATTTCATGGATTAAAAAATTACGAAGGCGATAGGCAGAGGACCCTAAAAAAATCATTAGCAATACTAAAGATTTTTCGAGATTCCGTATCTCTGTTGTCTGTCAATCTGTCTATCGTTCAGTTTTTTTTTCAAGAACCTTTCAAGGTGAAAAGGTTAAATTGACGCTAAAAACAACTAGGTCCATAATCAATATAAGCACAGAAAAATTAAGTGGTTTTTTTAAATTTTTGTCTATTTGTATATACTTGCTATTGCCAAAAAATAGTTAGTTAGTTTTAAGCTAATATGTATTTTTAAAATTTAGCGTTTGATGAAAACGTGAAAGATAAACCTGTTAAACACTTAAAGATCAGCCTCATACAAAATAAGATTTATGGAAAATGCGGTTTAGAAAAGAAACATCAATCTAAGTGCAGAACGTATTAAATGGAACAGTAAACAATTAAACTGATTGAATATGAAGATAAAAATGGCAATCCAAAGGCATCCCCGAATCCTATATTGATATGTTTTCAGAGATATGTACCACGACTCCGTTTCTGTGGTTAGGACCGCTGTTGGCGACACAAAACCCTTCCCGATTACAGTAGGGGTTCATCAAGGCTCAGCTCTGAGTCCGTTTCTGTTTAATGTAGTGCTAGATACTGTCACGGCACATATCCAGGACCAGTCTCCATGGCTGATGATGTATGCCGATGACTTAGCACTCATTGACGAGAACCGACTGACGCTCGAGCACAAAGTGAACGTCTGGAAGGGTACGCTTGAGAACGGTTGTCTTAAACTAAATGTGTTGAAGACCGAGTACATGGCCTGCGGGAGCCCGAACTCGAGCACTATCCAGATAGACCACGATGTCCACGCCCGTATTAGAGCTGCTTGGGCCAAATGGCAGGAGGTCACTGATGTGGTCTGCGATCGCAGAATACCACACAAACTCAAGGGACTGATATACAACAGCATGATTTGACCAGTTCTTTTAAACGGCAGCGAATGCTGGCCAGCATTATCTCGGCACACTCAGGAGCTTCACGTCACGGAAATGAAGATGCTGAGGTGGATGTGTGGTGTAACGCGGGCTGACCGCATACGCAATACATTCCTTCGAGGTAGTCTGGGGGTCCGTGACGTAGCGGATAAGCTCCAAGAGCGTCGTCTGAAATGGTATGGCCACGTTTTGCGCCGGCCTAGGAACTATGTCAGAAGACAATGCCTTGTCAAGTCGGTTCCTGGAGTGAGACTGCCCGGACGCCCCAGGTAGAGATGGCTGGACGTCGTGATGCAGGATATGAGAGCCAATGGACTAACCACTAAGGATGCTAAAGACCGTGCAAAATGGAGTAGTTTGAGTCGGAAAGCAGACCCTGGCAGTAAGCCGGGATAATGCTAAGTGGAAGAAGAAGGAGAAGAAAATAAAAACAGACTAAACTCAATTTTCGATTATAATAAATGGGTAAATGGATATCATACACTTTGTCATACACTTTATACTAACGAAATTGCGCGTATTTAGCCACTAATGTGAAAAGAAAACACAGTATATATATTATTATTCTCTTATTATTGTTGTACTAAATTTGACAATTTACATTTAACACTACTTAACAGTCTCTAGCCAGGGTGAAAGTGCACCAACGGTTGAGAAAACAGCAGGTTGGTCCGGCCTGTCGCAACGTTTGGAAGAGAAGGAGAGTATACCTACTAATACTCCGTCCTTTATAGCTGGACCCCCTGCGTCGTGCTGGAATATGTTAGATTAGTAAAAAATCCTCATAACCTAGTAACTTGGTAAAAAAATAACATATAGTTCTATAATTTAATCAAGCAGAAATGTACAATATTTGTTCTCAACAACTATTATCTAAGGCAGGCTACGCAAAGAGAACGAGTGAACCTAGTGTCAAGACGCTCAGTTGTTCGCTTTTCTCCAGTATTCAGATTACAGTGCAATTGCGAAGCTTAACGTTGCACTGTCTTATTGACATTACAAAAAAAAGTTAATTTATACTTAGTAAATACATATAGTCTTTTGAAAAGAAAGAGAAATTGCAATCATAAAAATTACTGAGTTTGTAGGTTTCTTTAGTGGACCTTAATAATTGATGGATTGATGATTTTATGGCTTAAATAGGACAGTATATTATAATAAATATAATTTCAAATTCTTACGACAATTGATCTAAACAGTTGGAAGACAGATCCAAGATAAAGACGGCTGGGATAGTGCGGTTTTGTAGTCTCGGGTCCTTAAAGAGTTGTAAAACTAGTGACGATGATGATGGATTTCAAATATCTGATATAACTTACATTGCACACATTCTTTGCTAAAGTTATATATCCCGCGCAGAAGTTATTCCTCGTGACAAGATTTCTGATAAAAAATATAAGTACATATAGATCACATGTTAAAAAATCTACCTATCAGAAATATTTGTCTATGATTTGAAAAATCTGAATGTTATTTAAATTCTACGTTAAATTGTATGTACGTCTGCAACCTCGATGATAGTAGGTTCGATTTTCGTTTTAAAAACTATTTGTGCTTAAAATATTTTTCTACAATCTAAATTCATCCAGATTAGGCAAACAAAGTGTTGTATCCTGATATCTATTTTATATCATTGGTACAACTAAAGATTAAAGCATCTTATCAAGACTCTTATCGTTAACTTGTCACCGCTAGTTCACAAAACACTGAAGATAATAAACAGGGTGTACCTTCCATAAACCTCTTGACAATCAGCGAGATCGTATACTGGTAGAACCAGCTTTTGCAGCAGCACCTGTCCACCTAAGCCTCCTAAACCCTAAAAATGAAAATAAACGGGAAATAAATAAAACATTAACACAGTTTGAGAAGTAGCATTTAATGAATACATATTCGGAACTTCACTTCACTTATTTTAGCTTCACGCTGTATCCCGCATATAACAGGATAGAAAGAGACAGCCTACCAAGACATTCTCTTGGTGAGCATAGACGGCTAAGTTTATCTATATAATTAAATTAATATATTGTTATCAATCTATTGTAAAGACTATAAAAGTGATAAATTTAGTCTGGGCACTTGTACGTAGGCAACTGGAAGGGAACTACCCTGAAGTATAGTTATTGAGTGATTTATGTCATTTAATGCAATTACGTGGAATTTCTGTTCGAATACGCTCTAAGCAAGTGGGTTACGTGTGTTATGATGTTACTATTTAAATTGAAGTTACATAATATTCTTTATTGCAGTAATATACACGCGTAAAGTTTCAAGTATTACACTCAATTTAGTGAGTTAAGGTTGACTTATATATAACAGAACTCATCCAGCCAATTTGTAGTGGTGGATGAGTAGCAAGTGGCGGGTAAACAATGTGCAATTTAAAGAAATACAAATAAATATATTTATATATAAACAAATACACACACAAACTTTTAGATGTACATATACATATATACATATATACATTCACACATATCCTTATACATACACATATATACATATATCCACTTCTTGTTACACTTACCGCTTCTAGTTTCTAACAATATAATTTTTTTGCATATAAAGAACTAAATCTACTAGTCATGAACAAAATGGAGTAGAAAAACTAAATGTCAACTTACCAATACTGACCCCCAGCCCAAGAACGTAATATTAGTATCGGTCGGCACGTAACCGTCTGTAGAGTAAGTTATCTTAGAGACTATCTCGTCGCCGTTCTCAACTGAAATGTTTTTATGCAGCTTTACAACTGCGAGGTTAAACTCCAAAGTTTCCGGCTTATAGTTGGGATGGAAGAAGATTTCTGTAACACTGTATAGATTTCCGCCCGCGGTCGCGTTGGATGATCCTACCCGGACTGTCAACATTTTAACGTATTCGCGGAAGAAACGGTTGTTGTATTGCCTGTGGATTTTTGTTATAAAATATTGGTCAAGTGCGAGATAGATTCGGTCACCGAGAGTTCCTAACATATTTGTGATTGTAGCGAACGAGTATAATTAAAAATGTAGAAATCTGATGGTAAAGCCACTGTTTACTACAAATACCCAATTTTTGATATAGGTAATTTTTCTAATTTTACATCATTCAAGTTCATACATACATTATTGTATTCTCTGATGCCAAATTTTACTTTAGTCAAATATAATCAATATTTCAGATTTTTAACTTCACTTCACGTTTAATTCCGTACATAACAGGGTAGGCACAAGGAACCCCGGGAACTGTGGGAACCTAGTGTTAAAACACTCTATTCTCCGCTTTCCACCTTTCTGAAGTATTGTGTAGCTGCCAGAGCAAAGAAGATGAAAATTAAAAACTTCATCCTTCCCAAATGGGAATCAAACCCACAAGCCGTCACGTTTATAGACATACGCTACGCTTCATCGCCACGAGTAATCTTTTTTCTCAAGCAATCTTGAAATTTAACTTCAATCAAGTAAGTAATCTTACAATTGCAAGCAGTGAGCCGCCGTCAACACTTTGTCAGAGTCTATGACAGCGCCGCCGCACCACAGCTGTTTGTTGACCAGCAACGCCGCCAGGAACGGGTAGTTCTCTATGTGAGCTACCTCGTCCGCGTTGTAGATGCGGCGGTAGCGGCGGTCTAGAGGCGGGTCTTGGGTAGGCTTGGACGTTGTCAGGGTAAATTCTGGGGAATCTGGGAAATGTTTTTACATAGTAGTCTTAAATAGCTCTATCTTAAAAAACACTTTGAATTGAACCGCGATATATATAATTTGCTTTTACTTATGATTTATAATGGAAAAAATGTGAAAATTCTTGTACTAATTTGCCTTATTATTTTGAAAAGATGCGTATACTGTATTTTAGAAGGTGACATACAATTTTTTGGTGTTGGTAGCCTTTTCCTTGTCAGACCTCACAAAGCTTAAGAGAACGTTGTAAGTTAGTTATAATAGTTAATTTGTTTTTTTTCTGAACAGACTCTACAGATATTTACAGAGAGGATAAACAGAGGTAATTAGGTACCCTATAACCGTACACAATCCTCAAGATAAATGCTTCTGTCATATTACGAGACAGTATCGGTCTGTAAAGGCGACGGTCGTAGGTTTAATCGCTGTTCTGATATAATTATTTTCATTTTCTTGCTCCGATATATAAGATAATAAGTTGTATTCAGTTGCACCACTTAACAAGGTCTATATTTAACGAGGAAATTTAGTTAAATATTTTTAAGAAATTCATCTTTAATCAATTAATTGTTAATTAAGAAATTTATGTTAAGTCAAGTTGCGAGATTATTTTTGAGTAATCTCCTACATAGTGGATGTAGCGGAAAGCTAAAAAGCAAAAGTCAATGCTTTCATATGTTTTCTCCAAATATAGCTGAAAAACTACTTCACCTGCGTCAGAAGGAAACGTTGCCAACTTACGAGTAGATTTAGTGACTTTCTTTATAAAGTCGCTCCTTCGAAATGACACGTCAATAGGGATGCCCTCGTACTGCCACTCTCTTCTAGCACTCCTGCGTCCAATAATCTCCTGTTCCACTAAGGCAAGGATTAAAACAATATAAAACCATAAAAAAAGCATCATACTATTTCCTTCATAAAGCAAGGTAGGCAGACTCCAGTATTAAGATATTTCGTGCCCTGGTTCTAATAGTCCTGGTACTAATTCTTGGCACTAAGCGAAGAAAGTAAATATAACCTATTCTCATAGTGTTACGGCGGATTTTGAAGTGGACTGTATTTTTAAATTATTAGAGGTGTGGTCTGCGGGATAGAATGCACGCCTACCTTGAGGGTTAAGAAATCCAAAGCATCAAGAGTCTCACCGTACAGCTCGATGGGCGCGCGCGGGTTCACTGTTACTTAAACAGTAGGCGTGCGTAGAAAAGGAATGCGGGTAGGAAAATAATATATAGCGGGTAGAAAAACAAATTTATGCGATTTAACTATTGGCGGAAACACATAGAGTGGGAATCAAACCCATCACCAAAACAACCGTCTGGTTCATGGTTAAAAGATGCGCCATGACAACTTTCCCTAATTTCAAAGTGTATTGAAATATAAAGTTGACTATAGTTAAAAAGTTTTATCAGTAATCTCATGAAACTACGAGTATAACAACCAAGTAAAAATATTCATTAATGGCTTATTCCATAAATAGTAGAATATAATTTTTAATTATATCTTAGCGCTCAGGAAGATGGAAAGAGAATATTAGGTGTGCAGCCGTTTTGTAAATTTTTATTTTTATTTTCACTCGGGAAAGATGGTTATTTCAATTTCTATTTTCTTCGCTGTAGCAACTAGACAAAGCGCGGCATTTAGTTCCGCCACTCATTATGAAATGCCTCGAAAAAGACCCAAAGCAGGAAATGGAGTGTCTTAACACTAGGTTCCTATGGTTCCTAAGGTTCTACCTGCCATGTGCGGGATAAACGTGAAGCTGATATATTCACTTTAACTTACTGTCATCCGAGCCATTAGTATCCATGCCTTCCTCTTGGTGAGCATTTATGAAATGTATTATAACAATGACAAATATATAAGAACTCAGTATTATTTTGTAGAGCATATTGTTATTATATGAAATAATTTAAATCGATTTTATTTCTTGTAAGTTGTAAAATAAAATGGTGTATGGGAAGTGTAAAATTGAATATAAAATATTTTATACGTAATAAATAAGGTCGTCGTGGCGCAGCGGTACAGTGAGTTAACAAACGCGATGGTTGTAGGTTCGGTTCGTGTGAAGGAGTATGAATTAACTTTCCTTCAATTTATTAGCAAGACGGACTGCGGCGCTGAGTAACAAATTATATAATATATATACATTTAACACACTCCTATCTCTCGTATTATAGGATAATCGGAAATAACTAAATGTAAATAAAATACACTCTGCTTTTCGACTGAATTGAAATATCGTAAGTGACGGATATCTACGCGCACTTTGTTATATAACATAATCATTCCTTCTAATAGGGATCAAACTACCTTTCTCTAAAAGTTGTTAAAACATTTCAGTTGTTAAATATTCAATGAAATTCAGTACAAAAATAGTTTACTTATTGTAATTAAAAAAAAACTTTGTTAAATATGTTGCTTATATAAAGACTTATTAAGACTTAATCATAGACACCTCAATTATTCATTAAAAATATACGAACATAAACCGACGAAAATATGAAATAAAACGTAGAGTTCTAAAATAAAACAATTCAGCATGACATACTTTATTACCATAAAAGAGCATAGCCTTCAGAATAGCAACAAGTATGTATAGGTATAATTTAAATCATGGCTATGATTTTACATTAGGAAATACAGGATATTTGACAATGGGTTCAAAAATAGGATTTATAGGTACGACAATGGGTAATCTCGGTGACGCCATGATGGATGAAGCTGGATCTGGCTTCAACATGTGCTAGAAGTGCTGGAACAAACGCACTCTTCAAAACGCTTATCGTAGTGTTGGAGATAATGGATGTGTAGCTATCGAGAGAACCGCTTCAGACGCGCTCTCCTTAGACTCCCTTTCACTGTAACGGGAGGGCTTTGTTCAGTTAAGTGAGTAAGTTTTTACTGAAAGCTTTAAAAAAAGACAATTAGTAACACAAAAAAATACTTAAAGAAAACATATAGAAATTTGAATGCAGCGGGATTTGAACTTGCGCTTTTTGCAAACCGTGCAATCGCTCCGACCGCTAAACCGTGCGTGCGTTCTTCGTTCTTCTTAAAGTTTATAAGTCTTCTTTAAGTAATTTTTTAATCCCTAGTGTGGATAAACATTTAAAGAATCATAAAAATAGAAAAAAAATGTTATTTATTTCAAATAACTAGTAAAAAAACTGTATGGAATTGTTATAGTTATAGTCTGGAGAACTTAGCGCTGCTTTTGTTAAGACCTTACTTGAAAACTTCCTAAATTTTCATATTATATCAGGTATAAAAATTTTCCTTTTTCCAAAATTTCATATTTTGTTAACTTAAGTTTTTAAGCAGTTATAAGTTTAATTAATTATAAAGAAATGTTCCACTTAACTTTGTGTCATAAAGCTGGTTGTATTAATAGCGGATAATTCCTTAATTTTCAAATTTATAAACTAAGAATGTATGAGTAATAAATAATTGAAGTTGATAATTGCTTTTTACCAGATAATGAATTTAATAAATTTAATTTGTTAGGGAAAGAAATTTGGAAACTAGAAATAAGTTAACGCGTAGTTAATAATACCTCTTAAACCTACATTTGGTACAGGTTTAAAGAGTCCGTTTAAATGTTATCATAAGTTCCAACAATTGTTTTGAGCCTCTCTCTCCACACGTACAAGCTTAGTGAATCCACATTAAGTACGTGTCTTTTTATTAAAGCTTCTTCTCATTAACGATTTCATAAATGATAGGCCATGCGAATGAAATGCTCGCTCCAGTTTAGTTCAAGAGTATTATTGTCACTAATAACAATAGTTAAATTGTAATTAAAAAAATAGAGAAAGTCCCACTAAGTTACTTGTACCGGTTCTTCTCAGGCCTGAGGCATTAGCTTTAATGAACCAGTGGTAAACTGAATAAATTATTTGACGTTCAAAAATAACGCCGTATTATTTTTAATAAAATTATTTGACTTTGAACTTTTGACTGTTATGAATTTGACATTAATAAATAAAAGAAAGTGTTTTAAATATTATTACCCAGTCCACCAAATCCCGAAGGAGCAGCGTGAGCCTGCGATAAGCTGATAAGAGCTAGTACTATAGCCACCTGCGAACAAAATTTGTATTAGAACTACATTGTAAATTGAATATAATAATATTTTTAAAGGTTACTTTTTTAATAATTTTTATGTCTTCACGCATTATCCCGCACATAGCAGGGTAGGCAGATTGAATTGCAGGAACCATAGGAGGAACTTAGTGTTAAGACACTCCGTTACCCGCTTTCCGCCGTTACGAAACATTGCGTGTAGTGGCGGAACTCAACGCCGCACTTTAATAAATATGAAAGAAAATAAATAGAAACAAAACTTTTTTTTTTATTATGAGAAATGAGAAAAAATATAGTATAGAATTATTAAATTAATGAGAAATTAAGAGAAAAGTTAAATTTCGTACCAATATACTACACTGATCATTGAACCCTCACCTAACAATAATATAAAATATACATATATAATACTCACAGCGCACTTCATTTTGGTTTCAGAAATCCACTGAAATTACTGAAATGATCGGATTTCACTTCAATACCTTTTATAGACTCGCTAAACGCTTCACGCTCGGATACGCGCACATCCTGACCAAACTGTTACTTCATATTATAGATTATTGACCTGTTGAGGTGTGAGCATATTTGTAACGAGGAATAATACATAAACATATATTTTTATGATTTTTAAAGTGTTAATCCACACTGAGGATAGAAAAATACTTAAAGAAAAAAATTTGAATGCAGCTGAATTTGAACCTGCTCCCTCTTCCGAACCGTGCATTCACTATGATGCATGCAGTGCCTTCTTCATCACGCTGCGTCGATATTCTTATTACGCTTAATATAACTTATTTCGTAGTTTTTCAAATTAAAACTTGTATATGTTCACTTTAAGTACATATACTATAGCTTCATATATTACACCCCTAGCCAAAGACGGAGAAAAAACGCTACGGTGCCTGCATAACTGATTTGTCTCGTCTCGTGTTATCAAGTCACCAGTTACCACAGTTAGTTCCGTTACATTGAATAAATCAATGCAAGAGTGACTCGGATGACTGGTGGTAAAGAGATAAAGAGAAAAGGAGAGAGAGAGAGAGAGTCTCTCTATCCTTGACACTCTCTCTACTTTCAAGTTATATGTCACTTTTAAGAAATATAAAATTAAATTAAATACTAAATACCTAGACCAACCCCTCTTTTATGGGCTTCCTGAACTCTCACTTACCTGACGATATAATGCAGCACTAATACATTGCTGTTTCACGATGGTATCTATGAGAGCGTGATAATTTCCTTGTTCGAGCCTGGCCCTTTAGAGCTACTGCTGCTGTTAGTCTAGCTTAACTCTATCACAATAAACATTAAATGATTTTATATTTATATACATGAATATGTTTATATATTTAACTATGTAATATATAAACTTAAATACATATTATTTAAGAATGCATATATTTATTCTCTTAAATGACAAATTTGGCTAAAGAAAATGTATGGAAATTATAGACCAGCCATCAATCATAATTGATGTAACCAAACTTATTTATAAAACTTCTTACTTTCCCTTATATTGTTATAATATAATGAATCAGTGAGTGTTTCATCTAAACCTATAGCAAGTTTACTTTTGTTTTACAAATTCTTTTCAGTTTGCACGAATGAAATCATTAAATTGAATAAAAACATAACACTAGTATGACATAATATAAACATACTATATCGATTTAAATTATATATACATATATATGTATACATATATATATTACGAGGATAAATTCATATACATTTGCCTTTAGAATTAAAATTAACGTAACTTAAATGCAGCAACAGTGAGTCACGTCGATGTTAAAGAATAATATTGAACATTTCTAGGGTTCGCTTTTATATATATATATATATATATATATATATATATATATATATATATATATATATATATATATATATATATATATATATATATATATATATATATATATATATATATATATATATATATATATATATATATATATATATATATATATATATATATATATATATATATATAAGCCGTTTGTTCTCTGATTATATGGTTACACGGCCAACTGATGTAAATTGAACAATTTTTTTAACATAAAAACAAATTTCGTGGAGATCATTTTCGAATAAAAAGACATGCTGGTACCAAAAAATACTTTATTTAAACTAAAACAAACGTTCACTATCCAATAAAAAGTAAGTAAAGTAAACGGACCTCCAACAGCTTTTAAGAAA
This sequence comes from Dione vanillae, assembly GCA_037178615.1. NCBI lineage: Eukaryota > Metazoa > Arthropoda > Insecta > Lepidoptera > Nymphalidae > Dione > Dione vanillae. The sequence continues at coordinate 326,835 of JAZFAU010000272.1, forward strand.
TTAACATTATTCCTGAAACAAAAAATATATATATTAACAAATTTTAACTGAAATATTTATTAAGATAAAACAAAGTAAAAGATATATTATATATACATATAACAAGATCAAAGAATTTAGGCAGCATATATAATTTTTATTATTAACTTTTTTGCCTACGTTGTATATAATTTTTTTTTGTTTCACACTTTATTCCATACATAGCAAGGTAGGCAGAGGAAAGCGCAGGAACCGCGAAACTAGGACCCTAGTGTTAACACACTCCGTTCCCTGCTTTCCGCCTTTTTTTCTAGGCACTTTGTGTTGAGAGGTGGAACTCAACGCCGCGCCTTTTTACCTCAGAGCGAAGAAAATGGAAAAATCTTCCCCGAGTGTTAATAGAACCCTAAAACTAGTCGAGAAAAATTTTCTAATATAAAAATTTATAAATACTTAAAAGCGATCGCATATTGATTTAATAAATAATTAAGCCATTTCCCTCATGACTCATTATTCACCTAGGGATGTAGACTTTCAGGACAAAGATTGTGACCACACTCTTAATTCAACGATCAACGTTTTCTTAATCCCACCCCAAAAATATTTTTAAACATGACTACGGTCTCAATTCTGGATAAAAGCTAGAATCAACTATAAGATATTTATATAAAGTTCAGTTTGTATTTTTATCAACCCTGTAAAATAGTGTGATTAGATTTACATACAAGAAAACCAAGTAAATTTGCATAATTTTACCTTCCATTTATCATTGTCATAATCCCACAAAGACGAAATACCATCTATGGGGTTGACGCGCAGCTCCAGCATTCGCCGTAACTGAGCTTTTTGAGAAAATTTTGAAAACGAACACGGCAGAGGCTCATAGACTGAGAAATATAAAGTTGTTATATTATTAAATTTGTATTAACATTTATTAATATTTGACCGTCGTGGCGCAGAGGCGCAACGTCTGCCTATAACGCGGCTAACGCGACGGTTTCTGGGTTCGATCCCCAGTCGAGGAAGATGGATTTTTCTATTTCCATTTTCTTCGCTCTGGCAACTAAGGCAAAGCGCGGCGTTGAGTTCCGCCACTCAACACGCAATGCCTCGAAAACGGCGGAAAGTGGGGACGCAGTAAGCAGGGACTAAGTAACGGAGTGTCTTAACACTAGGTTCCCACGGTCCCTGCAGTTCCCTCTGCCTACCCTGCCATGTGCGGGATAAAGCGTAAAGCTAAAAAAAAAAAAAAAAATTAATATTTGAAAACTAGACTATCTTAGAATATATATCGCTTGCCTTCGCGCTGCAATCCGCTTTTAGCAAGGTTGGCAAAGGGATCCGTAGGTAAAAAGAACAAAGTGTTAAGACACTCCTTACACTCTGCATTTTGAAATATTACGTGTTGAGTCACGAAACTCAACGCCGCGTTTTGACTAATTTATAGATAGATTAAAGAAAATGAAAATAAATAATTCTATCTGGTACTGGACTGGACTGGAAATCATTAATATAACATATGTATATATAACGTAATATAAAACGTATCGTACCATAGTAATGATAGAACATAGCCATCCAAAACGCAAAAGATGTAATTATGAACACCCAGCCGATTATGAACTTCCACTGTCCGGTCGGCGCTTGGAATTCTGCGAAGGTCTGGCAAAAAGAAGCTCGGTACAAAGCCTTCTTCTCTTCACAGCACAGCATACGCCAGTCACATCTCTCTTTCTCACGAAGAGCCTTAAAAAACACTTTAAACTATTTTAAGTGTTAATTAATACATTTTTTAATATATTTTGATCATAGTAAAGGATGCAAATGCCAAAAATGTACCTCTAGCCTACCTCTTATCTAATACCTAGTATATTTATTTATTTAAAGAAATGACTATTACAATTTAAAGAAAATGAAATCGCTGTACCAAAACGCGGCGTTTAGATCCGCCACCTAACACGTAATATATCGAAAATTTGACAGATTGTAGGGAGCGGTGTGTAAAAATATGGAAGTATTTATTTCTTTCTTATTTAAGATGTGCATTGGATTCCCATAACTAATACTCATGCTTCAGAACAATTTAAGGTAGGTATTCTCTACTATTAAATATTTCCTAAGTATTTTAAGGTAGGTTTTCTATATTCCTATATATAATATCAATTATATGTTATACAAACGCATATATCTCGGGTATTCTCCTTGAACCTGATCGCCGGGAACGGGAAGTGGGAATCGTCTTTGTAATTAGCAGAGCCGTTCACACCAAACCCTACTACGTCTCTACATCCTATTCTGTTAAATCCGTGAACGGTTCGGACCAGTTGTATCCTGGGAATGAAATGTTTTAACATCTTTGTATGATCCAATCCAATTTTGTAATATTGCCGTTTGACATATGTCACTTTTCATATGTATTTTATTGCAAAAAAATAATTAAAAAAGTATTTACATTACATAATAAAGTTTTAAAATTTGAAGTTTTTTACGGAGGTTAGATGTTTGGTTGATTTGGTTTGTGGGTTCGATTGTCATTTGAGCACTCGAAGATGGATTTTGCCATTTACAGTTTCTTAGCTCTGGCAAGTAGGAAAAGCGCGACGTTGAGTTCCGCCACTCAGCACGCAATGCCTCGAAAAAAAGGAAAATGGGTAATGGAGTATCTTAATCCTAGGTCTAATGTCTTTAACAGTTTAATTGGTCATATAAATACCACAGACACCAAAATAAAATATCTACAGATGAATTCAAAAAAAAATATAAAATAAACTTCCAAGTAACATTAACCAAATTTAATGTACAAACGAGTGAAAACTATAAAATGTTACACTCTTTCTAACGTCGTAAAGTAACAAAAATAGTAATATCAATAAAGTAAAATCTCTACACACATATGTATATACTTATATATATGTACTAGTATGTTTCATACATGGATACATGGATTTTTACTGAAACGAAGCATTTCATGACAATCAAATGGTTAGAGCTTCTAAGTTCGGTGTTTCCTTCATCAACATCTGCACTGTTTTAGCTTTTTTAGAATATGTTCAGTGCCTTCTTGAACTCTCTGCTGAAAATAATACTAAAAGTAATGAAGACATCGTTTCTTACACTATAAATAAACTCTTTGAAATTCTCAAGTTGAATGAAGATGATCAAAATTCGAGTGCAAAAGATTATTCCGATTTACATAAATATTTCGTGGCCACATCAAATCAATATGAAAATAATTTGCAAGACGTGACCAAATTGATTATAGAACTTAGTAAAGACAGAAGTAAAAGCTTAGTAACTGCAAATAGCTTTGATGATGGAAGTGATATTTTTGAGAATAACGACATCGTGAGTAACGATGATGAATATATAGTTAAGTATATAGATCATTTCTTAAGTAATATCCAAGAGTTCAAGGAGCAATTGTATGTACAAAAAAATTACGAAGATTTAAACAATGATATTCTAAAATATATAATAGAAGACCATGGAAAAAACTCCGAACATAACAAAATCTAACGAAAGTGACAAATCAGATGAGAACGATTTTTGGGGTATTTAGATCGTACTTATTTAATATGTTATATAAAAAGTTATAACATTTTTTAAGTAAAAATACATTTTGATTACAGAGGAAAGTGGTCGCAGAATATTTAGAGGAGAGAGAACCAAAATAAAACACTTTCCGTTCATGGCGTCCATTCAGATATTTAACAACTTCCACTGTGCAGGATCTATCATTAAATCAGACCTCATCGTCACAGCTTCCTCGTGTTTGCAATTGTAACATTTTAAATATTAATACCTAGCTAATTATTTTGGATGAATTTATTTTTTTTTTAGCCTTACGGTTTCTCCTGTTCGTAACAGGGTAGGCAGAGAGAAGCGAAAAAAAATTAAAATGAAGTAATCCATCTTCTCGGAATGGAAATTGAACCTGCGCATGCATTCATCATCGCGTTTTCAGGAAGTTGCAACTCTGCGTCGCGACTATATAAATATTTTTTCATATTCTTGTATGTATAAACATCAGTTATATTTTTATTACATATAGATTTAGCATTAATATTTGGTTCAATTAATTAATATTATATTTTTATTTATTTGATTATGTCCGATAATTTTTGATTGGATTTTTATTAATCATTTTCAGTTAATTTTCGTATCATTTATAACTTTACAAATAACGATCCTATACTTAATATACATCGTACTTTAACTTTCAGAGCGTGGAACAATCGATTCTTCCGCGAGAACCCGGCCTTCCTTTCAGCGAGGGTTGGCAGCAGCTTTTACAACAGCGGCGGCGAAGTCATACCGATACTTGAAATCTACTTTCATCCATCATACGATCCTAAGACGTTGAGAAACAACATTTGCGTGCTTCGATTGATTAGACATTTGAAATTCAGGAGAAAAACCAGAAGTATCAAGAAAATTGATTTCGATAGAAATGAAAATAGGCTTAGCTTGAACACTCCAGGTATTACCGTCGTGGGATGGGGTGCGAAGAAGGTGAGTTTGGTGTAATGTTAGTACATAGTAAATTGAAAACATTATGGTGAGTTCGGTTGGGATGTATTTGTAACTTATGGTGCATGTTGTTGGGATATTATTGACCACGTGGCGCAAGTTTTATAAAATAAAATATAGGAGTATATAGAAGAAAACCCTCTTGACGCAGAGGCGCAGCGTAAACGTACTTGTAGGTTTAATTTCCCATCGGAGAAGATTGATATTGTCATTTACATTTTCTTCGTTCTGGTGTCTAGGCAAGTGCGTGTCATAACACTAGGTTCGCACGGTTCCCGTGGTTCCCTCTGCCTACTCCACTATATGCGGGATAAAGCGTAAAGTTAAAAAAATAGCCGCATTTTTTATAGGTTCTTTGATAACTGTCTTTAATAATTTTACAACTTTATTTATTTAACATATAAATGTTTATGTTTTATATGAATTTTACAGCACAGTCCAGTCATCGGTAATCCTTGGGAGAATAAAATATCGTATGCTGTTCTACATATATACCCTTTAAGTGATTGTCAAGATATATATTTGAAGTTAGTGGTTTATTTTCATATTTTCTGTTCAAAGATTTGTTCAATGCGGGAACGGAGTGTTCCCTTTACCTAACGAGCGAGAAAAAGCGTGAAACTATAAAAAAATGTGTATAGGTTATTTTTTAATATAATTCAATAATATCAAATAGGTTTATGTAAGAATTTGTGAAAATTATTTAAAAATCATTAAATTTCTTTTAATTTATTAGCAGGGTAGATTGAGGAAATAAAATGTGCCCCAGTTTCTGTCTAATTTTTTTATATATACACAAAATATGTATGTGTGTGTTTGTGTGTGTGTGTGCGTGTAAGTTCATGCGTGACTATAATTAGTTGGTCAACATTTTTTTCAACTTGTAGGAATTACGTAACACATAAAAATTTCTGCGCCGGCTTCATATCGAGAGGCGGCGGTGCCTGTAATGTGAGTATATTTCTAGAAATATAAAACATATTTCGTATTATATCACTTAAATAGTTTCAGATCTATCGATCGATAGTATCGATCTACAGGGTGTTTGTAGCGTAGTCTAATTAAGTTTACGTGTAATAAATTTTTGTATTATTATTTATTTTTATTGCATTACTTTGTAACATTCAGCTACACTGGAGACAAGACTAGACAGGTCACTCTGCTCAATTTCTGGAAATAAAATATTGTGTGTATTTGATTGATATATATACCAGGTTATATATACCTTAAGGGCCACCTGAAGAATAGGAACCTGAGAGGATGTGGATGCGTTGCCAACCAATTACCTAGACCAATTCTTATTTATGGGTTTACGGAACTCTCACTTACCCGACGAAACATTGCAGCATTATATTCTGTAAAAGTGTGATACTTACCCGGTTCGAGCCCTTTTGAGCTACTGGTGTTGGTAGTGGCTTTACCACAAGAAAAATTCACAAAGGGAAGACAAACTCACAACAGTCGCGTTTGTCAGGCATAGTACTGCTGGGCTACGATAGTCTTAATTAAGTATCTTTGTATCTTTTAAAACATTTTAGAGAGACGTTGGAGGTCCTGGTATTGTGGGTGGCAAGTTAATGGGAGTCATAAGTTTCGGGTCCCCAGTGTGTGGTATGCCGGACGCACCGACAGTGTTCACCAAGTTAGGTTACTACGCGGATTGGATTGAACAAATCATGGAGCTGGTAGAGTCATCATCCTTATATAATATTTGTAAAAGCTTTTTCATTGCGCACACTTAGAGAAATGAGTTTTTGCCCTAGAAGGTTTACTTTTGGAACCATTTTAAATATCTCGAAAAGGCGGATTGGTTTATGATATGTTTAGCATATGTTAGAACTTGAACAGTTTAATTAGTAATTGTTTTAATATTCATCTGACTATTTGAATAGTTCATTGATATTAATATGGCGTAGTTAGTAATTAATTCATTACTTGTCTAATTTGTTATTTTTAGCGAAATATACGCTTATTTGGTTGTTGTTACCCTCCATGAGGGTATATAACATTTGTCTATATTCTCTTCCAATTATGTTTAAATTGCATGCGTATTGTTATTGCTATTATTCTATATAACCATACTATAAGATAATATTGTATTATAAATAATTTCATAATTATAAAAAATGTTATAAAGTATCATTTTAAATTAATATAAAGAATTTTTTTACAAAGAAGTAGCATAAAAAATAAAAACACATGTTAAATAAGAATAAAATATAAAAGAATATTACTATAGGATTCAATATCTAATTGAAATTGATTTTATAGGAAGTACCAATATCTAAGAAGAGGACGACGCTCGAGCCATATACGGATCCATTTGAGCTTCCAGATTCTACTCCACGTCCGATCACGACCACGTTCAAAATAGATCCAATTACTGGTAAAACTATGACGCATATACCGATATCTCAAATTGAGAGACAGCAAAACGTTGAAAACGATGACGTGAAAGAGATTTTAAAAATGTTCTTCAATAGTAAAGAAATGGAAGAGTATAAAGATATTTTAAAATTAAATAATAGTCTCGGCACATATCAAGATAACACAGAAAAAGTAGTAGTTGCGCAAAATAATGAATTTACAACTGAATATTACGAAGCACCTGAAGTGTATACGAAAATTGAAAATTTCTCATCGGAACAATCTGACTCAGATAAATATACAGAGTATAATGTGACCAAAGATCATAAAACTTCTGAGGAAGACAAATCCGATGACGAATTAGTTAAGCTTATGAAAAACGTTAATTTAGAGGGAATTGTCAAAGAGGAAATTGCTAAAGCAAATGTGCCTTCTGAAGAGTCACCTAACAATGAAACTGTTTTGACACTCTTATATTTATCAGACGACGACAAGGCTGCTAATACTAAAGTAAGTTCAGCAGAAGTAGGAAGTAGCGAAGACGTGGCCAGCGACGGTATGAGCATTGCTCTCGATCATTTCCAAGATTTGACAAGAGCTAAAAATAATAATTACATTATGCCAGAGGACGAGCTATATGGCTTATTATCTGAAATGATAGGCGAAGAGGTAGACAAGATAAATATTGATACTTTATAGAATTTTATTTCATTAAATAAATTACAGTTGTTATTGCTTGCTATTTTATTTGGAATACTAATAATTATATACAAATGAATAGTAATTTGTTTGGAATTAAATTAAATTCTTTCTGATTTTTTTATCTTTATTACAATTTTTTTGTTGGACAGGTCAAACGCTTTGTAAGTTTAAATGCTAAATTCTATTCATAGTACTCATATAATAGCAATAATATGGTTTACCAACGGTATGGATCCCGAATCCTTAGCAGTTCTGGATGCAGCTTTGGAAATAATATATTTTACACATTCCCATCATCTGGAATTGATTGTGATTGTATAAGTTACATGTTAACAACAGAATATCTTATAAAATGTATTTTAATAACAGGTAGGTACATGAGTATATTATGCTTCTATATAATTAAAACTTTAAACCGATCCGTGGGTTTGTTAGGATCACACGTAGACAAAGGGCATAACTTAATAATGGGCTGAGAACACCTATATTTGATTTAATTAACGTTAAGGGCTCAAGAAATCTAAATTTGATTTCTAATGTTGGTTGTATGACATTTTTACTTTGTTTTAGTTAATTAAGCTTTTTTAATATTCAATTATAGAATCATTTAATTATAGTTTAATTAAAGAAGAAACCTGATCTATTGATAAATTATATTTATTTTAATTATTTATTTATTTAAAATATCAGAAGAAATGGAACGTAATTCAATCTGTGAAATCTGTGTACATTGCGCAATGCTGTAATCTGTATTAACTTCCTCACTAGAGGTCGTTGTTTTTCCACTTTATCGTAGGGTGGTCCGACTAATTCATAAGGTAAATTTCTTTTAGAAATAATAATATTAAAGTTTTATCCTATTTGAGTTTTATCTAGTGTTTAAATATTTAAATTATTGTAAGAATTTGTGTTAATTTTGTGCTAAAACGGTAAGTTTCCTCATATAACGAATATGTCATCTTAACTATTTCAAAATAAAGAATAAAATAATCATTTTTCGTTTGTTTTTATTAGTAATGCAATAGATATTAATGATAAAGTATTATTTATTTAGAAATAAACAATTATTTTAATGTACAGTGCTGATATTGAAAAAAAAATCGTTATGTAACTTGCGATCAATATTTCTAACCTATTTAATGTTATCAACATTTATATCGATATTTATCTACCTTGCAGTTAATTGATGAAAAGTTTAGTTAGGTGAATTTACTTAACTATGCTTTTCCCTTAAAGAAAAAATTCTAAACTATAAGTCATGGACTAATTATATATTTGTAACAAACTATATTAATATTTTACCTCATGAACAGGACAAAGTTTAATTTAGTCTAAAGTAATATTTATTTTTATACTATATTATACGTAAGTATAAGTAAATCAACCTTATATATATAAATGACAATCTAATAATAATATTGTTTATAATTCTGTACTCATAACATCTGTGGTAGTTTATAAAATTTAGAATGTGTTTATTTTTGAGTTATTATTTTTTGATACTTATTTAGTATATGAAAAAAGGTTTTATTTGAAATATATAAAAATTAATGAAATATTTTGTTAACATATTTTAGATATGGCAAATTATATCCTACGTCGTGCACTGTTAGATGCAGTCCGCGTACCAGCTGGTACTCGGTCTGTGAGTGAGCTTGCCAAGGTAATTAAATATATTATATTACAAATATTATAGTATGAATTAAGGTATTTTTATGTTAATTATTGTTTAAATAAAATATAAATATTGTTTTTACAAAAGAAGCTGGGAAGAAGCTATTTAGTACCACTTTGCACTTCCAGACATATTGTATTGTAGAGGGCAGAGCTTAGAGCTATACTTTGGTTATGTAAACCCAAGAGTTGATTTAGAAACCCCTATGAATATAAAAGGAGTAAAAAGTGGTGACCACATATTACATCGACTTCTCATTCTCATCTCTCTATATATCTAAATTTGAAATTATTCTACAAATGATACTATGTAAATTATTGTAATTTAAATTCTCATATATTTTCACATTACATAAGTTTTAAATAGTCAAAAACTGAGACTTCTAGTCTTAATCACTGAGACCACCTAGTGTTTTAACAATTATTAAGAGATGTGGGTTTGAGTTCTATCAATGTTCTACTTTTTTTATATATGGTAAAAAATGCTAAATTATAACTAAACCTATATTATATCTATAGGATATTATTTTTATGTGTTGTGTAATGTTGGTGTAGTTTAAAGTGTTACTATAGTTATAATTTGATTTATTTAAATTATTCCCTTAGGTTGGCAACCGAGAATGGGTAGGCTATGGCTTCAACGGACAACCCAACTATGTAGACAGGCCCGATTTCCCCTTACCCGCTGTTAGGTTCCGTGCTGAGACACCTGACATCAAGGTATTTCTTTTTCTTTTCACCTCACCTCAATAGCTGTTGAAAAATGAAAAATAATACTGTCATTTGTCTATAATTTTAATACATAAATTGTAATTACTGTGAGTGCACTTAGCTACTGGTATATTATATAATAATAAACGGACAAACTACACAATAAATAATTAAATTATTGCTATTTTAATTTCATAAATGGAAATATATATATTATTGCATTTGATCAATTTTATAATAATTTTAATAACATAGAGTAAAAATGGCAAATAAAATAAAACATGTTACATAGATAATTGGTTAGTGTGAAAAATCATTAAAAAACTTCAATTATAAATTATTATGATAGGTATATGTGACACTTTTAATATGAGTTTTTTATGTATATGTTGTATGTAATCTGCATTAATCTTTTATTCAGAAACTATTACTATAGTATTTTTTAATATTTTATATAAATGGTTATTTTTTTTTGTATTGTTATGCAATACTATTAATTTAAAACAAATGTAAATTATTAACACAGTCATACATCAATTTAAGCTAATTTTAGTCTAAATTGTTATAACAAAGCTATAACCAGCGGCTTCATCCATATGAAACAAATAAAACTACCAATAGTTTTGTATGAAGTATGATTTGTTATATATGTACAATTTTCATATTTCAAGTATATAGTGGCTATTAGTATAATGAATATAATGTCTTACGTCAATTAAAAAGTTAAAAAATCTTAACTACAATTAAAAAGCTGAAAAATCTTAACTCTAATTCCAGGCTCTCCGTGAAAAGGAAAAGGGTGACTGGCGCAAACTGAGTGTGGAAGAGAAGAAAGCTCTATACAGGGCTTCCTTCTGCCAGACGTTCGCTGAGTTCCAGGCTCCCACCGGCCAGTGGAAGGCCATAGTGGGCTGGGCGCTCTGCGTGGCCTCCATGTCGCTGTGGGCCTACATGGGGATGAAGCTGTTTGGTAATATGATATTGAAAATACTATTTTTACATAGGTTTCTTTTCTTTCTGACTTCTTCATCTAGCACATGGCAGGGTAGGCAGAGGGAACTGCAGGAATAGGAACCTAGTGTTAGGACACTCCGTTGCTTAGTCCCTGCTATCTCCGTCTCTACTTTTCGCCTTTTTCGAGTCATTGCGTGTTGAGTGGCCTGCCTAGTTGTCAGAGCGAAGAAAATAGAAATAGATAAATTCATTTTCCCTGAGTGGGAATTGAACCCACAAACCGTCGCCTTTATAGGTAGACTCTACACCTCTGCGCCACGACGGTCTTTTCGGCAACATGCTGTTGAAATTCCACTTTTACGTACATTTATGTGTTATTACTCTTTTTTTTTAAATATGTTTTCTTGTGTTGTAGGGTTATTGTATTTTAATCTAATTTATGAGGTTGTTGCACAATGGCTGTTTGGGAAATCTAAATTATAGTAAAAAAAAAGTATAAATAACGAAACTGGAATAAAAAATCTTTTTAAATTGATAACAAGATGTTTTTCCTATAGAGATATTTATAATATTTTACACATATATTTAAAATATTTTCAATGTGTTAAAATTTATGTAAAAAAATTATATTTCTGATACATATTTTACTATACATATATTGCATATATATTGACAGTTAGTTTTTATACATTGACAGAGAATACAAAATATATAGTTGTATTTTCTGTCAACATATTATTAACCTGTGCTTCTAATAACACTATCCTAATCCATTTATACCAAGTATAGCTATCAGTTCTTCCTCTCATCCTATTGTTTTAGGTAAATAAAAAAAATCACTAATCACTATACTAATTAATTATGGTGGCAGCGGAGGATCCAAAAAAAACCAAATCTTTAAACTCATTTATTAAAATATTTAAAATTATAACTAACATTAACATACACAATAGGTGAAAATTGACTCTACTTTTGAATAACATGCCGTCATAATTCTTGCATCTCATGCAATATACTGAAAAAGTTATGTGAAATCTGACTAAGCGATATCTGACTACCCTGGGGTAGTGTTGTAATGTCACATACTGTTATGCAATAAAATATATAAATATTTTTAAATTATGTTTTTTTAATTTCAGTATACAATCCTCTGCCCGACTCCTTCAGTGAAGAGAATCAAAAGGCTCAACTTAAGCGTATGTTGGACTTGAAGGTTAATCCTGTTGATGGATTATCCTCCAAGTGGGACTACGAGAACAACCGCTGGAAGTAAATTAGGTGAGGACTTGGTACTGTTTATATTTTGTCATATATTCATATGTATATGCAGAGAGAACTTCCCTTTGTTGATCTTTGTATGAAAATTTATTTTAATTATTTATTAATTTATTTTTTATTTTCTGAACACAGAAACTAATATAATTGAAGACATGAGTAGATGAAGGGGTTATATTATACAACATTTTTTGTAAAAACCGATTTTTATGCTGAATGAAGGAGATATGTACATATTTTATTTAATAAATATTTATTTGTATATCTTTATCTTATTTTTAGACTTCATATTAGGAGTTCACTATATTAACAACAATTTGACGCAAATAGTTATGTACATATTTAACAATAAAATGTCCATTATCTCCACATTTTCAAATTGTATCACATCCCCTTCATCCACTCATGTCTTCAATTGTTTTTCCAACCATTGTCAATTCAATATCAAATTGAATTGACAATGGTTTCACATTAATGAATAAGCTTCTTTATGACTTTTAAAACTTTATGTATATCAAAGAGCCTACAAGACTACAAAAATAAATTTTAAAATGAACTTTACCATTTATTATAATAGTATGAAAATTACATCCTACTTGTTACTTCAAGACTTTATCGCGTCTAAATTAAAATTTGATATTAAAACAATTTATTAAAGAATAAAATATATTCCCATAATCTAATCTTGATGGTAGTTGGTTAGCTAATAATTGTCAAGAGACAAGAATTTTGTATGGAAGACTTCATTTTCAACAGGCTGATCACATTAAATTTATTAGTTAACCCACACTGTGAATAGAAAAAATACTTAAAGGAAAACATATAAAGTTATATAGCCTAATGAATAACCCATGGCTCAGTGGTCAGAGCACTTGCACTATTCGCTAGAGGATGTGGGTTCAAACCCCGCTGCATTCAAATTTTTATGTTTTCTTCTATATTTTTAAATTTAATTAATTTCCAAACATATATTGTGCTGAAAATGGAGAAAAAAATCTCTTTACCCATCTAAATAATTATTAATATATAAAGTGATTTATAAATTTACTTATTTATATTTTAAATAATTTATACATTTATTTGTCTTGTTAACAGTTCTGCAAATGTGGTGCTTCGCCGGTGGTAGAGTAGACAATGTGTTGTTACTGTAATGTAAATCTGTAAGATAATTTAAATAAATGTGATTCCAAATGTGTTGATTGTCTTTAATTTCATAAAACCTTTTTCTTTGTTATAGAAAATATATTAGTAAAATCGATATTATATTTTAATAATTATTTGCTACCAATCGGGTCAGGCCACGGTCCGTATTGAAAAGGAATCGCTCTGAGATATTCTATACCACTTCTAGTTTCTAACAGTACAGTATTTAAGAAGAATATGATTTCACTACATACTACAAATATACATTTGCATATTTGTGTACTTTTGTTATTTACATGATTTTGTATCAATGCTACATACTTTTTCTCTTTTTACATTATAATATGTTTCATATAGAATTTATAATGTAAAGCTCAATTTTATTAGCAAATATTCTAGTAATTTATGAACGAGTAATATATTTTTTTTTTGTTTTTATTTATAGATTTCTTAATAATCATAATTTGTCTAAGTGCTTTCCTCAATTAATCTATATAGTCATATTTTTAATCTGTACTTATAAAAATATTTGTGAAAAAAAAAAACAATTCTGACAGAAAAGGTGCAATAAAACAAGAGAATGCAAACAATTTTTTTATAAAACAACATTTCAACATAACATATACTTCCACTGAGCATTTAAAAATACATATTTTCACTAATTAAGTGAATATTTTATTTATATTCATTTATCTAATGGAATTTAACGTCACATTTAAATATTAAACGTTTATTTATTCAACATTTACTTATATGACTTAAACTTATCAACAAAGTAATGAGAAAAGAATATACATATCAGATATAAGGTGAAAGATCTGAAAGAAATTTATAACTTAAATTTTTCTTTTATATTTAAATAAGAAATACAAAAAATATGTGAAAATTACCACTAAATTTATTTTTTTACATAATTGAAATTAATAAAACTAAATTACAAACACAAATTAAAATTTTATTATATGTTGTGATTTGTTATTTTATCACTTAATTGTACTGTAATTTATCGATATTTTATTATTATTTGTATAAAGAAATAAGATATTGTCTTGAACGTCACTCGTTATTTGTCTATCAATTAATTTTAACATTGTAATATCCGATGTTATAATAATTTATTAATGGTTATACTTGATTATATATTCAGTACCGGCGTTAGGGTAGGGCGCGGTTGGGCGACCGCCCAGGGGCGCCGGATCAAAAGGGGCGCCCATTTTCGTCCGGCGCCTCTATCTGATTCTTTATAATTTTCCACAGGCACCCCCTTATTGTTCCCTCGCTCATTGAGGAAGGCCTACTAGGTCAAAAAAAGACAAGAACCGTGAGGGATTTTTTTTGTTTTCAAGTTGCCTCACTGTCAGCATGAATTGAAAGGAAACTCAACATGAAAAATATTATGGTAAAACAGAACAGCATATTATTTTATAGCATAACAATAATTCGAGTTTTTCCGTATTTAACTACACCTATCGATAATTTCCCATATTGAAGCAGAGGTTTACTATTAGAGTTATTTTTTTTTAATACATGGTAACAGTCATTTAACTTAACGACAAAAAATATTATATAGTTTCTTGTCTTTTTTCGCCGACCCAGCCTACTTACTTGTAATTTTCCCAAAATTTAGGTAAAAATTGTAAGTTGGCAGCACTAGAACGTTGTGTTCAATCGGTTTAATTTCTCGGGAATCCCCGACTTCCCAAACATACAGAAACAATGTGTTTTTCTATGGTCGGGGATTCCCCGGGATCTATCTGTTTTTAATTTTTGACGAAACAGAACACAATCATCTTCTTGCTTGACATAAGTGGACGCTCTTAAAATAATTATTCGATTGTTTTAAAACAAACAAACACAGTAATCAAACGTTTAACGCTACGTTACGATGCTCTTGTTCCAACTACAGAGTGACATTAGTTTTGCCTATTTAAAAAGTAGACAAATAAATAGTGTATAAGTAGGTGTTTAATTTTTGACGGATCACATCAATAAGTAAGTACAAATTTATTTTTACTATCTATACTACACACTCCCTAATACTTAAAGTATATAAGATGTTAATGTTACGTCCGGTTTAAAATAAATGATGAATTTATTTTAGAGGAAAAAGGCCGGACATAACATTAAAATAACAGGTTAATTATTGAAATTGGCTCCAGGCTCTCTATCTTTGTAACACCCTAACAGGGTGTCACATAATTGTTTTATATAACTTTGTGTAATTGTTGTAACTTTGAGACGTGCAATGTAAATAAATAAATACTATGTTTTTCGGTCTCTGCTATCTATTAATATTTATAAAATTTGTTTATATGTTTATACGTTTGGGCAGCATAATCTCTGGAACGTCAATAGCGTTGTAACGAAGTTTTATTGCAATCAATTTATTTTTATAAATGTTTCGATTGATACAGATTTAATTTGTTGCAGATTTTATTTATTACAACTAGAAGGTACAAAATGTCTGAACAGGGTGATTTTATCAAAAGAAAACCATCTGGGTCAGAATATAGGAAACGGAAAGCGGAAAAAGAAAAGGAATTTCAAAAAACAAAGAAGTTTATGAATATAGATAAATATATCAGAACAAAAAATCAAGAGTTGAATGTGGCATCTACATCTGCAATACAAACGAATGCATCGGCAGTGGAGCCTCTGTCTGGCAAGTCCGATGGAATAGCTACTCAAGAGATTGTGGATGAAAAATCCCGAAGTGAGGGAGCAAGTTGTGCTACGATTACAGATGCTGCTCAAGAATCTGTTATTGATGTACAACAAATACATGTATTAGATGATGTTGATACTGTTGTCCCGAATATAGCGGATCCATCTACTTGGCCACCTATTCGAAATAGCAAAATAATTGATTATATTATAAATACCGGCCCACTGCAAACTCACTGTGATGATTATCCGAAAAATGATACAGGGCGACATTTTTCTAATTCTCATTTCATAAAAAAACTAGCAAACAGTGAGACAATTCAGCGTCGTTGGTTAGTATACTCCATTTCCAAGGATCGAGTTTATTGTTTTTGTTGCCGGCTGTTTGATAGTAGCTCAACGTCGAGTTTAGTATCTGAAGGATATAACGACTGGAAACACTTGTCTGAAATGTTAAAAACTCACGAGAATAGCACTTCACATAAGAAGTTTTACCTTTCATGGATTGAAACTGAACTACGTTTAAAAATAGGCAAAACAATAGACTGCCAAGAGCAATATTTGATTAAAAAGGAAACTACAAGATGGAATAATGTTTTATCTAGATTGATGCATATTACACTTTATTTAGCTGAAAACAATATGGCGTTCAGAGGTAATTCTGACAAATTATATACGCCAAATAACGGAAAGTTTTTGGGCTTAGTACAATTACTAGCTAAATTTGATCCAGTTATGCAGGAGCACTTGCGATTAGCTATGAAGGGTGATATTGCAGACCACTACTGCGGAAAAGACATTCAAAATGAATTAATAGAGCTGATGGGTAAAAAAGTGAAGTCAGAAATCATATCACGCGCAAAGAAATCAAAATATTATTCTATTATAGCTGACTGTACACCGGACATTAGTCACGTAGAACAACTTTCACTGACAATACGATTTGTTGATATATCATCAAATGACGATAAAATATCAGTAAAAGAGCATTTTGTAGAATTTTTGCCTGTAAATCAGTCGACTGGTGAAAAACTAACTGAAGTTATTATTGATATTTTAAATAAACACGGACTTGAATTGAACGAGTGCAGGGGTCAGGGTTATGACAACGGGGCGAATATGAAAGGGAAAAATGTTGGTGTTCAAAGGAGAATTCTAGACATAAATCCCTTAGCTGTTTATGTACCTTGTGGCTGTCATAGCTACAATCTCGTACTATGCGATGCCGCTAAGTCTTCCGTAAAATCAGTGACTTTGTTTGGGGTACTTCAGAGGTTGTTCACATTGTTTTCAGCTTCTGTTCATCGATGGAAAATTCTAACCGATAGCCTGGGATTATATACTCTAAAAAAGCTCAGTGACACACGTTGGGAAGCAAGAATAAGCAGTGTCAAAGCAGTTCGTTATCAAATTAGTGCCATCCATGACGCTTTAATTACTTTGGCAATTGAAACTCAGAAAACTGATGTTCAAGTCTCTCATGAGGCTACTACTCTAGCTGAACAGTTAAAAGATTTCAGTTTCATAGTTTCATTGGTTGTTTGGTATGACATACTTTTTCAAATTAACGTCGTTAGTAAATCTCTACAATCACCAGATATAGATCTCAGTAAATGCACGGAAATGTTGAAAAAATGCTGCACTTTCTTGGAAGAATATAGAAATACAGGCTTTAAAAGCGCCATTTCAACTGCAAAAGAATTGGCTGAAGAACTGGAAGTTGAACCTGTGTTTAAGGCCACAAAAAGAATTCGATTTGTTAAGCGTCAAGCTGATGAAACTGCCCGCGACGAGCCTATTGTTTCTCCTGAAAAGAAATTTGAGGTAGAATTTTTCAACTCTCTCTTGGACGCTACATTAATTTCAGTTAATGAAAGATTTGAACAGTTCAATGAGTACTCGGATTGCTGGTCTTTTTTGTACAATATAAAACAGATTCCTGAAAAACCCGACCTTGTCAAACTCTGTAGTGATCTCCAATTGAAATTAACTGTGAATTCTAAATCAGATATAGATGGTTGTATGTTGTGTGATGAACTCATAAGCCTGAAATCTTTTTTGCCTGATCAGAATGTGGCTACCCCTGCTTATGTTTTAAATTTTATTAAAGATCGCAACTTACAGGAACTGTATTCAAATGTATGGATAGCATTTCGAATATTACTGACTATACCTGTAACGGTTGCTAGTGGAGAAAGAAGTTTTTCCAAGCTAAAGCTGATTAAAACATATCTACGATCGACAATCTCTCAATCTAGATTAACAAACTTAGCAACTTTATCAATCGAAAACGAAATTGCAGAAAACATGGACTTTGAATGTCTAATAAAAGAGTTCGCCGATGTAAAGGCTAGAAAAGTGAAATTTTATTAGTTTTTTAAATAAATGTTTTTTTTAAATAGATAGTTATTTCATTGTACACATTGCTTTTATTCGTATGTAATTGAATTGCAGTTAGGGGGCGCCGAAGAATTCTCGCCCAGGGCGCTAGTAGTGCTAAAACCGGCACTGTATATATTTTATTATGGAATTGTATTTCAAAAATATTAATTATAATAGTTTAGTTGGCAACATTAAATTGTATCGGAAGTGGTCAACTGTGTGGGGTAAAAATACACTAGTATAAATATTTGATTGACCATTCTTGGGAGAAACATTCTGAAGAGAACTTTAAGCAGTCATGCTGTACCTTTTGATATCTGAATTGTACTCAGTATTAATAAATGTAATTGAAGAAGGAACCTGGTTTGATTCATTACATCTCCGAAGTGTAAAGTTCCACGCGCCCTGGAGAGGAGAAATTTATGTAAGTAAAAGAAATGAAAATATTCCGTTTTAGCTCTTTATTTTCCGAGACTAAATTGTTGTATGAAAAAATTATCAACCAGATAATGTGGTTTAACATCGTGAGTTTATTTTTCGTATAGTAAATGAGTACCCTCCATGCAAGTTTTGTTATAAGACGGTAGAAAAATTTTTCTGATACGCATGTACGTTACTACTATATCAAACGTTTGAACCATATGAAACAGAAATTTAGTCTTATAATAATTGTTATTTATGATGAATATGCGAGTTCATTTAAGTATTGTGAATTTTGTATATGAATGAATTATAGATTTATTAATGCGATCTACTACCATGCAGGTGTATTGAATTATAGATTTGTAAATGCGATATACCACCAAGTAGGTGTTGAATTATAGATTGAATTGTTGAATTATAGATTGAATTGTTGAATTATAGATTGAATTGTTGAATTATAGATTGAATTGTTGAATTATAGATTGAATTGTTGAATTATAGATTGAATTGTTGAATTATATATTGAATTGTTGAATTATATATTGAATTGTTGAATTATAGATTGAATTGTTGAATTATAGATTGAATTGTTGAATTATAGATTGAATTGTTGAATTATAGATTGAATTGTTGAATTATACATTGAATTGTTGAATTATACATTGAATTGTTGAATTATACATTGAATTGTTGAATTATACATTGAATTGTTGAATTATATATTGAATTGTTGAATTATATATTGAATTGTTGAATTATATATTGAATTGTTGAATTATATATTGAATTGTTGAATTATATATTGAATTGTTGAATTATATATTGAATTGTTGAATTATATATTGAATTGTTGAATTATATATTGAATTGTTGAATTATATATTGAATTGTTGAATTATATATTGAATTGTTGAATTATATATTGAATTGTTGAATTATATATTGAATTGTTGAATTATATATTGAATTGAATTGAAATTGGCTTGAACTATAGAATTGTGATCTACCACCAGGTAGGTGGCTTGAATTGTAGAATTGTGATCTACCACCAGGAAGGTGGCTTGAATTGTAGAATTGTTATGTACCACCAGGAAGGTGGCTTGAATTGTAGAATTGTTATGTACCACCAGGAAGGTGGCTTGAATTGTAGAATTGTTATGTACCACCAGGAAGGTGGCTTGAATTGTAGAATTGTGATCTACCACCAGGAAGGTGGCTTGAATTATAGAATTGTGATGTACCACCAGGAAGGTGGCTTGAATTGTAGAATTGTGATGTACCACCAGGAAGGTGGCTTGAATAATAGATGTCTGAAATGATCTACCACCATGTAGGTGGCTTGAATTATGTAAATGTGAGTTTGAATGTAGATGACTTGAAGGACGGACCTATGAATGTGACGTAATTGACTTGACTTGAAAAACATGTAGGTAGCTTGATATTAGTGATGTAACGAATGTAATTTTTTTTTAAATATTCGTGAATACGAATGCGAATATATGCTATCGATATTCGCAAATGCTACAATACGAATATTTAGTTTTGTAAATGATTATATAATATTGAAAACCTAAGTAATAACTGATAAAACTTTTTTTTTAGAAGAGAGAATTTGTTTGTTTGTTTATAGTGTAGAAATGGTTTCATGAGAAATAATGAAGGCTGATAATGTGATTTCGAGGTAAAGTTAATATTTTTGAAGTAAATATATTTCGAATTAATAACGTATTATTGTCGTCAAATTTTAACTTTTCTGACAATAACTATCAGAAAAATGTGTAAAAATAGATACAGATTTGCGTGAGGAACAGCCATATTGGTAATTATGTTGCAACCATGTAGTGCGAGATACAACCATATAGGCGGGTTGAGATAACAAACATGAGGTTGCGTATTACATAGTCTCTTAGTAAAAATATTGAAGAATGTAGAAGAAATATTGTTGTGCTTTTATACAATAGTAATTAGAGCTATATGAATGAGCTAAGCCAGATATTTACAAACGATGTAAAAACTTATAGATTTCTGTTATGTTGGTTATATAGCTGAACTCAAGTTATCGATTGCAGTAAGATAATTCAGCTATACAGCTGAAACGCAGTCGGTCAAACAGTAATTTTGGAATGAAGAATAATTTCATGTTAACTAAGATTTTCTTAAGCCGTTTTAGTATTTATAATCAAATCACGTGCGATTTTTTGAAATGAAACGCTAATATAGATGCTTGGTACGTTGATGTGAAATAGCTTAATACTAGTATACGTATGGTTTAAAGATTTATGTTTAAAGATATTTATTTTCAAAAGACAATACGGTCATTTACGTGAGAACATAATCTATAGTTTGTTAATAACTACAATTTTACAATCGGTCGTTATACTCGCACAATTTTTTTTTATCTACTAGAATAAACAAAAAAAAAAGAAAATAACAATAATACAATAATTCAAGTTTGATTTGAAAAAAGTACAAATTTTTATAAAATAAAAACATAGGAGGGTAGGATGAACATTTTGCCAGTAAAGTTGTAGTCACAATGAGATATTTATTTAAATATTTTAATAGTATTATAAATATTTAAAATAATTTTTAAAAATATGTTTCTTTAATTTTGACTTAAGACATGTAAGCTCGTACAATGTTTTTATGTCGATGGGTAGTTTATTATACATTGTGCTCCGTCGTATGTTACATTTTTCATAGTAAACTTTGTTCGAACTCTCGATAAGAAAAACAAGCTTCCCCGGCGTGTACTTCGTTTGTATATTTGTGAGTTTTGCTAAAAGTAGCATTTGTGTAAAAGTTATAAGTATTGTAAGAGTGGAGTTGTTTTATATTCATTATTCCTAGTTCAGTAAATATAGTTTTGTTGAAGTAAGGTGGTGATAATGAAATAATAATTTTACTAATTTATTCTGTTTAACTTGTAAGTCACGCAGTTTTGTCTTAGGCACATTTCCCCAAATCTCGATTAGGTAGTTTAGGTGTGATTCCACTAGCAAATTATAGATATTGTATTTTAATTTCTTGAGGATACACCGGGAGATATTACCTAGCGAACCCAAAATGGATGAAAGTTTGTTTTGATGTGTTCAATTTGATATGTCCACGAGAGATGAGTGTCTGACCCAGGTATTTTTCATTTTTTCATTTAAGACGTTTGTTAGATAATCACATTATTAACTACTAGTGGGTTATGAGATGAAATATTTCTATTTTCATTTGTTTAAATATTACATAACACGTTTTTACGGTATTAATTGTCTGTAAGTACAATTTAAACCACTCGGTTAAGGTATTCAAATCTTTTTGAGCTTGTGCTACATCTGTATCTTTAATGTTGGCCCCAAAGTAAAAAAAAGGGAAGACAAGTTTAAAATTTATAAAAGAATGTGAAGCTTCGTAAAATAGTTTTTCAGGGGACGAGAAATGTTTTCATTCCAGTAAGGCAGAATTGACAAGATATAGGTCTTCCAGTCGTGAAAGAAGTTGAAATACCAACCAATTGAAACAATTGTTGTGTTATGTGACGACAGCTGAACCAACTAATGGCCGATAAAATCCAAGTAAGAGTATAAATATATATTTTTTTAAATTTGCTGTCAAGATGATAAACTGTCTGTTCTATCTTCAAAGAACAAAGTATATTAGTTCTTAGTAAATCGTGGATAAATGAAGAAATTATTTTTATTATAAGTTTTCATACTCGCAGCAGATGTGAAATAACGTAAATGCCGATAACTCCATACGTAATAAGATATAAGCTCTAAAGTGTAATAATCAATGTAATCAGTGATAAATATTAAAAATACTTTAGTGTTATTCCAGATTTTAAAAGACCCGACAGTAGAATGGACCTATAATTTATAACAAATTCTCATTAAACTTTTAACTGAACTTCTAATTATTGTAAAGTGCACTAAATCGTCAATCGTCGGGTAAGATCGTCATCTTGATAATTATTTTAAACTAAAACCCCTTGTATCATATCACGTATGTACACATATCAAGTAGTTAACTTTAACTAACTAAACCGTTCGTTAATTGTGTGTTCAAATACGTAATTTGAATTATTTGATGCTGGTAATAAATATTTCAAATTTGAATTCATACACTTTGGCAGCGTTTGTAATCTAATGAAGTGTTCTAAAAATATCTGTAGTTAGGATATCTGTAGAAATTGAAAGTTTTGGTCACAATGAGCTAATTTTATTTTTGCTAATAATTTAATAAAGTACTAAAATTTAACTGCAATTAAAATGGAAGTACTAAATTCATTTTTACCGGGTGATAATTTTGAAAACTACTGAAATATTATTAACCTTACCATTTGTAGTGAGAAGAGTGATTCCTATATTATTAGTTTACACTACTATTATTAATATGAATATTCTAAAGGTTTATTTTAAAGATTTTTTTTTTCGCATGACCCTATAGTAATATTAGTAAAAGGTTTCTTAACGGCCGGTCTCAATAACATGTTAAAAGTTAAACTAAAGTATATACCAGAGATTTCCTACAACTTTAATTTTCTGCGACCTCCATTACAATACAAAAGTATAGTAACGATAGCTTAGCCAAACGCATACCTAATTGATATCTTTGGTTAACATATCCCAGCGAAGCGTACTATTAATGTACCTAACGCTACGGCCGTATGATTCATATCATATGTTGTTATATGATGATTTAAGTGGAAATTATATTATTCTTTTTTGAAATATATATTTATAATAATTTGCATAATTATGGAAATTTAGTAAATTAAAATCGTGCTAAAATACGAATTCTGAAGTTAACATAACGCATTGTTATTTGCTATTTTTGTAAGCTATAGCTGTGGCTAGTATATCTATTTAAAATTGATTGACTTGTGTATTTCTTAAGATATATTGATATTATTTTTTTTATTGTTAATTAAATATGTTTAATAAACATTGGAACAAAGATTTATTCCTCGTGTTGTTAGGATTTGTGTCATTAAGGTTTCTTAACATTGAAATTTATTTTAAAATGTTTAAATTTATTTCTCTATTAATTTATTTCAGATTTTGAATGTCAAAATGATTAATACAGAATTATAAAATATAATCAACATTACTTTATGCGCCTCAAACGCGGCAAAAGAATATAACAATTCAAAAGATCTCTTGCAATCCTTTATTCAAGATATCTAGTGGAGAAGTATCAAAAACAAATTATTATGCTGCTAAATAGTTAGATAATTCAAATGTTGATTTAATTGTTTTTATATTGCACTAACAGACGTGTAAGAATAGCATCTGATAGAATTAGACCTTGGATACGTGAATATTCCTTGCTGTGAAATTTCTTTAGCTTTATTAGAAATGGTACTGAAAATAATGAAAAGGTTTGGTATTTTTATAATATAAGTAACAATTTAGAAGCTTAGTTTATTTATTTTTACTGAATTTGTATGTAAAAACGTCATTACGTAAATATCGCAAAACCGAACGTCTAGGATATCAGCATTACATAGTGTATCATCATTATGTTATTGTCTTTATTATGCTTGATTGTTTTTTTTTATTAATATATTAAGAATTTACTGTTCGACATTGTAAAGTAACTTGTGTTATATCATTGTCATTTCTTTTATTTTTATGAAAAAATTGATAGCTATCGATTGTTGCATTGTGGTATTCACCTTGAAATCCATTTGTTTATGGAAACTTTTTAAAAATTTATTATTGTTATATATTGTAATTGGAAAAAGTATGCTGAGAAACAAGATTTTAGACAATCAAGTAATTCTGATATTAGAGACAAAGCCATTTGAAATGGGACTAGAAAAGCCACAAGCTGCGTTGCACCAGAAAAAGCTGAGTAAACAAGTAACTCTGTGGTATCCGAGGAAAGGGACTAGAAATAGGACGGTCAATGAGAAGATGGAAATACGAAATCTGCACCACTGTGGGACCCTGCTGGACTGGACCTCTTGACTAAGGTGGTGGATGATCGAAACAATGAAAAGTTCAAGTTGAAAAGTGGGGGACATTATGTAATACGGAATAACATACCTAATAGTGAACTTTGCAGAAAATGGTCATTATTATTATTATATATTGTAAGTACCACTGGTGAACCTATATAAATAAAATAACTCATAGAATATATGGATATATAATAACAAGTGCAGATGCGTTAAATATAAATATTGTATTGTAATTTTTATTTACTTTTGTTTGTTAATAAATTTGTTTTCTTAATAATTTGAAATTGAATTTTAAGAAAAATTGTTCTGTATACATAGTAAATATATCATAACCGAGTGTTGTGATTTGTTAGTGCGTGCTCCGGAGAGAGCACGCGTTCGGATGGCCGAGTGTTGTGATTTGTTATTTTATCACTTAATTGTACTGTAATTTATCGATATTTTATTATTATTTGTATAAAGAAATAAGATATTGTCTTGAACGTCACTCGTTATTTGTCTATCAATTAATTTTAACATTGTAATATCCGATGTTATAATAATTTATTAATGGTTATACTTGATTATATATTTTATTATGGAATTGTATTTCAAAAATATTAATTATAATAGTTTAGTTGGCAACATTAAATTGTATCGGAAGTGGTCAACTGTGTGGGGGTAAAAATACACTAGTATAAATATTTGATTGACCATTCTTGGGAGAAACATTCTGAAGAGAACTTTAAGCAGTCATGCTGTACCTTTTGATATCTGAATTGTACTCAGTATTAATAAATGTAATTGAAGAAGGAACCTGGTTTGATTCATTACATATATATATTCTATTTAAGTTTTTTTTTATTTAATTTAGACGAAGACTTCAAGACAGACATTCTAACATATAACATTAAATTTTTAAACATTTATTGTTATTTTCACGTTTACCTAAAGATAATATACGTAATATGGAGAAATGTATAGAGAAGAATCATCATTTATAATCTGCCTACTAAGTATATTATCCTTATGAGTTTATATGGCAGTTTAACTTTACAATTGATTAATAATTCATTTCTATATGACGTCCACAAAAACTAATTTATAGTTAAATAAATAAATAAATTGAGTTAGTTACATCATTACTAAGATCAAATTTGTTTCTACAAGAAGATATTAATAAATGGTAACATTCTAAAAATTACATTCTCTTTAGTGGCAACACTGAAATACTGTAGATCATGAAATATAGATTTTTTCTTATTATCGGGCGAGGACGTGTATTTTAACTTAAACTTACATTTGGAAATTTTACTTACATCTAATTAATTACACTAGCAACATTTAATGTTTATTGTTTGAAATGTATTTTTTATTTGATTCTATAATTAAAGAAGTTAAATAATATTTATATATTTGTAGACATGGTTTCTTAATACATTTGTTTTTTGTTACTTTCTTTTAATGTGTATTTAAAGCGATTTGTGAAATAACTGCAATATACTACTTCAATTCTTCTTTCATAACATCTCTTTGGGACAAATATCTAAAGTTTAAGTAAATATACATTTTTAAAGCTAAACATTACGATGACATTCAAAGCGACATAGAAATATAAAAGTGTTGATACATTTACACTAAAATATAGAACTTTTTATTCCTTACAATAATCATAAGAAAATTTCACTGGAGCTTCGACTCCTTTCATAGTGTTTGAACAATTTATTAAAACTTAATTTAAATATTTCTTTTTTAAATTTATTATCTGTAATATTTGCAAGAATACTTCCTTGAATAGTTAAAACTACAACGATTGGTATTTATATTCATTGACATGACATCTTTTTAAAAATTAGTTCAAATTGTTCACACTCTATATTTTAAATGTATTAAATATTCTAATAATACATCAATTTTAAAAATTATAATTTCTTCTAAATCTATCTAGTAAATGTGTTAGGCGTTAACAGTGGATGTTTCTTCATTATTAAAAATAGTGATTTATTTCAACATTACATGCCAGAGATCACTACTAAATTTTTATGAGTTTATAAGGATTTATACAAATGTCAATGCAAATAAAACGTAAATTTTTGTTCTTATTAATTTTTTAAGTTTTTATCAAATGTCAAAAATTTTTTTTGAGCTTTTTGTTTTTTTTTTTAATACAAAAAATCTTTTGATTCTGAAGAAACATCCAGACGTTCACCAAATTTATAAAATACACCAAATCTCATATTACCTTTTATCTATATTTTTACTTTCCTATTGGTAATATTGGTGCAATTTTTAAATATTTATTTAATTTCAATTTTTTCTATGGAAACACAATAAAATAAACTATTTTGATGGCAGTTCAATATCGATGTTAATAATACAGTAATAATATTTAAACAAACAAAACGTTTAAAGTAAAATATTTTTTATATAAAAAGTTGTTTTCTCTAAATTTCTTATTTTTTTAGACATTTAGATGTTACATTTTAATATTTTTGTCATCACATGACAATATAGAAGATTCATTTTTTACATTAAATAGTTTGAAAGTTTTTAAACATGAAAATAGACACCGAATTCTATTTTCTATTTTATCTATTAAATGTAAATATTTATATATACGTCATAGCCACAACGAAAGGCCATTAAGGACCCGCGCTCTTGTTTTTAATAAATAATATTGCCGCCATTTTTATATTGTAAAGTTTGATTTTGCAAATTATTAAGTTTTGATTGATGAATTAGAATTTATAGAAACGAAAACAGTTGTTCAAATAATTATTTAAGTATTTTAAACAAGGAATACTTCAAAGTTATGTAAAAATAAAGATAAGTACTTTACATTTACGATTCACTGACGTAGACATTTTCTCACTACTACTAATTTAAGCTTAAAAAACGAATTTACGCATAACAGACACACAATAAATACATTAAAATAGACATATCGCTTCCAACCATAACTCCATAACACAAAAACATTGGTTTACCATCAAATTCACTCTCTAACAATATTTCCATTAAATTATTATTAAATTGTTACACAGCCTGTTAGAATCTTGAATGTCGATTCTAATTATTAACATAATACATCGACCAAAAGACCTAAATACGTTAGTACTAAGTAGTTTAGTCTCTAAACGGGAATAAACCCCCTACTCCTCCTGCATCCCAGTCAGCCAGCTCCACAGGACCGAAGCATTCGTCGAAGAACTGTTCCATAGTTTTGTGTACGTGGAGATTTGATCGCTCGAAGTTGTGACCCTCGTCGGGATATACCTGCGGAATTAGTTTAATTGCAAAGTAAGGCTATATATCTACGTTTAATACATATATATTTAATATGTTATATATTTTTCTGTACATATACTTGTAATTTTACTCCTTCTAAGCTGCTTGGAGTGATTGTAATAAAATTTGTGTGTATATATCAATAAGCTAAGTTAGCATTTTACTTTTTTCCCTTTAAATATTGTGACTTTAAAGATATATAAAGATGTGGCGAAACTTTACGTTTAGTTTTAACAATAATATTGATTGAAGTATACTATATGATAAATACAAAACGAGTACAGTTTTTTGAGTATTTTGCGACTGTATCGAGAAATCTCCAACAAAACTAAATTTAATCTATATAACGAATGACGCAGCGTAATAAAAAACGCATAGAATAGTGTCGAGAGCGCTTGCACGGTTTGCAAGAGAGTGCGGGCTCAAATCCCGTTGTGTTCAAAATTTTATATGATTTTCTTTAAGTATTATATAACCTACCTGATGTGTATACAAAGCCTGAGCCCTAATAAGAGCCCTAGCTAAGGCTAGTGCGTGAGGGGCCGGCGCCCGTAGGTCGGCCGTGGCGTGCGCTAGGAGGAGACGCCTTGGTGGGAGGTTGCCCGCGCGCCGCCACAGAGCTAGCCCTGCTGTAGACCCGCTGTGACGCTCTGTCCAATAGGAATCTGGAAAAATTGTTTCAATTATGTATATGACAGTAAATGAGGACTATTTGCCTAGAATCACGAATCAGTTTGTGGGTTCAATTTTCACTCGGAGAAGGTGGATTTTTATATTTCCGTTTTCTTCGTTCTTGCAACTAGGTAAAGCACGGGGTTGAGTCCCGCCACCCAATGCCTCGGAAAGACGGAAAGCAGGGACTAAGCAACGGAGTTTCTTAACACTAGGTTCCTATAGTTCCTGCAGTTCCTTCTGCCTACCCTGTCATGTGCGCGATAAAGCGTAAAGCTAAAAAAACAGTAAATATGTGTGTTATTAATAAAGACGTCGTGGCACAGCGGCACAGAATCTGACTGTAAACGCAGTGGTTGTGTGTTCGTTTTCTATGAGGGGGAATTAATTATTTAAATCTGACTCTGGTAACATGACAAAGATGCAAGTTTGTAAAATTGGGAGGATGGCAGAGTACGTGTCTAAAGACTAGGTTGTAGGTAGTTTGTACACTAGTTATATTCGTGTACTTGTCAACCTACCCCTCTCTATTTCTATGGAGAACAAACAAAAAGATTAAAGAATGTTAAATAAATATCCAGTTACAATACAACATTTACTTCACATTCATAGAAATATGAAAAATTAATACATAGTCCATTTTTGACGTTTGATTGCCGTTTTGACCAAAAGTCTGTATGATGACTAGAGTACAAGCCTTTAGATCCCTTTTTTACGGGAATTGCGCGAACGGAGGAGCTTAAAATTAGACCCACTTATAGATATAGTACATTAAATTGATAAATAAAAATTTACACATACTACCATATTTTTGACAGTTTACACTCCTGTATGGCGTTTTCTACGTAACACTACTACCTTAATAGATTCATATAGTTTTTAATAGAAAAAGCGTTTTGACGGTATTTAAAGCAAGAAACTAATGGATATTGAGAACCAACTCCACCGGTTAAAGTTTCAGATCGTAAGCTGGTACTTAATACTATCAAACAGATAGAGGCCAATACAATAAATAGAATTTTATCTACCAGATAGCCACATTTGAGACTGGTGAAACTAAAATTTGTTGCATACCTGTCAGACAAGGCACATATTTCCTATATGGGACTTTATCAGCAAGTGGTGAAACCTATTTGCTTTGTTTTATTTTTCCATAAAAATATAACTTACTATGATGTCGTAAATCAGCGAGGGGCGCCAATAGAGCCAAACATCGCGTTAGATTGCGAGCGTCGCCGGCGGCTAGAGCTAGTGCGGCCGCGGCACCGAACCCGCGACCCCACGCGCCTATGCGGCTGCCGTCTACCATTTTGAGATTATCTCTTAGATATCTGTGGAAATGTAGATTATATATAGCTTGTTTTGAATCCCTCATAATGCGGAATAGACAGAGCCAGGAACCTAGTGTCCCGATATGAAATATAATTTTATGACAAAATTCTAAAGTTATTTCTTCAGGCCATCATATCGGCCATAGTAGACTGTATATAGTACATAATCGTTTCTTAAACAGTTAATATGTTTAGGACGAATACTTGTTAGTATATTTACGATTTTTTTAATGTTTTCAAGAAATTATTTTAACCAGCGAGCTGTTAGTTACAAATTTAAGAATTTTGAGTATTTTATTTAATTATTATAAAACTATTATATTAACTTTAATGAACTGATATAAGGATTAAAAAGAAACTAAGTGTGTTTGTTTATATTAATGGGTTACTTACGAGAGAACTGCGATCTGATCTTCGACGTCCACTGACAGTAAGCGTTGGTATATCTCCGTCCTAAGTTCTTCTCCCTATATAAAAGAAAAAGATGGAGATATTTTATATGCCTAATACGAACTGTAAAAAAGATGATCTAGACAAGTGCAAGACCATTTATTTTGATAACATTATAAAGGTGACTTCTTATTCTTTCATATGATTATTTGGGTTGTTATTCAGGAACTTAAATAATTATATATACAGTTAAAGAGGACTCATATTACATATACTTCGTCAGAAAATATATCCGTCAATATGCATCAGAATATATCACACAAGCGTAATTATTCCAGACTATTCTCGACAATGTGCCCGAAGCCGTGGGTAAGAACAAGTCCATAACAAGGTTGGTAGCAATACCTGTCCTCCTGAACCCCTCGCGTCAATCTCAGCTACAATGAAGTTCCTGGCAGTAGCGAGGTACCAGCCCCAGTCAGGCCTCCATCTTTCTGTCACTAACTGACTACCGGGTTCTGCTGACCTGTTAAGAACAAGATTAGTAGTAGTGTTATAATTCTTTTAATGTGATCATTAGTGGGGATAAAAGCCAAAAAATGAAAATAAACAATTCCTTTGAGTGGGATTCGAACCCACACCCACCATCCATACAGTCTGCGTCATAATGGCCTCTTATAGGTTGGAGAGTTTGATCTGAAGAAATAGAAGATGAAGATTGTTAAGTAACATAAATAAAGAGGTTATTTGGTGACTGCCACTTGGTTTCTGCGGACATTAGAACTTTGGTATTTTTGATCTAGTCTCCTTCAGGTCAGGTCATATTCATGTTTTTTTCATTTTTATACGTCATTAAAAAATTTGCCACGCATGTCGAACAACTTTTAATAGACTGTCGGAAAGCCTCAAAATTTTGAGGTATGTCTTTTTGTAGTGGCGTAGCTAGGGGGTGGCCAGAGGGGCGGTCACCCTAGGGCACCATTTGCTAGCATGGCACCAAATTTGAAAATATTTTTTTTGATTTTTTGAATGATAAATAATGAATAAAAAAACATCAAAACTGTGATCTAAAGTAAATTACATAAAAAGAACATCTTATTTAAAACTTTTGTGCTAAAAATGTAGTTAAATAATATCAACATTAAAAAAAGTAAGCGTCACATATTTTAATATACACAATATTCAAGCCTTTTATTCTCAAAGTACAGTCACCTGTTCCCTAATAGAAACACTTTTGCGAGGTAAGAACTCCCAAAATCATAAAATCGTGCCGATTGGGCGGGGATACGCCGATTAGGAAGGAATATATAATTTGAGTCAACAAAAAACTTAAGCTCCGACTTTAAATATACAAACATTAATTCAACAAAGTGCTTAATTCAACAAAGTGATTTAATCTAACGTGTAAAAATAAATGACTTAAAAAGCGGGACTTAATTTCCTTTTGTGTTTTCTATAATCTTAAAAAATAAAGTTTTGAAAATATTAAGTCACCTGAAAAAAATTCATTAAAATCCTAACAAATGTCGGAAAATTGGTGTGGTAGTTTCTCAACAGAAAATTTCAACTATTATTAAAATTTTGAACAAGTCATCATTTTCCCCCTCCGGGGGAGGCAAATTCAGACTTGCCAAATAGTGGGACTAAAAATCGCATCTTATAAAAAAATTGTAAATTGTAAAACTAATAAAAATAATAAAATTTTTCACCCCTATTTTTTTAGTTTGCCGAAAAGACCATAGGCCCGTATTCCGTTCAATCACTTAAAATAACTTTACGTATTATTTTCGTTTCTTTATTTGATTTGGTAAAGGGGCACTTGCTCAAAAATAATCGAAAAAAGTAGTTTCATCCAAAATTGATTCAAATTTATAAAAAATTAGGGTTGTTACCTCTTATTGACATTAGAACCAATTTACTTGAATTATTAATACACTATTTGTTTTCATTGTTTGATGTGTTTATTTAAAGGTAAAAATTACAAATTTAAAAAATCGTGTCGATTAGAAGATAATAGTACAAAACGAATGATTTTTTGATTCATCACGATTTTTTGAATAGAGAGCGGCCATTAGGCGGGGACCAAAAAAAATTACATATTAAGTACACATAAAAATATTTTTGAATCTTTTGGGGGCACTAATAGCCAATCTGCCAAGGGCCCCAAATACCATAACTACGCCACGGCCTTTTTGAGCTACTGTGTTTAAGGTATCCGTCTTAACACTAGGCTCCTATGGTTGCTGGTTCCTTCTGCCTACCCAGCTATGACCAAGATAAATTGTAAAGCAAAAAAAATGGCTGTCTATTTTTTATTTGCTATAATAATTGGTTCATAGTAGTCTAGTCTTCAAAATCAATTATATCCTATATACTTCACAGGCTTCACATAAATAAAGTTTGGAAGACATATTATATGTTATTAAACATTCTATATATATGTCCTCAGTATACTATATATGGATAGTAATAAATTTTGAATTCATCAATGTGTCTGTCGTAGTGATTGGTCACTACCGTAGTTACATACACATGTAGCACTAGAGGCAGCGGCAGGTCGTCGGTGTCGCGCAGTCCGGGAGGCAGCAGTAGTCGGACTCGCGCCTCTCTGTGAGCTTGTACCTAAAATAAATATATAATTAGTCTATTGTAAAAAAAGGGTAGTCTAAGATGAAAAAAAGACTATAAAGGCTAAAAATAAATTCGTGTCAAACGAGGCTGTTGCTGGCAACGGTCTGTACTGTAAGAGTGCTACTCTGAGGTACTATTGTTAAGTGAATTATGTCATTTATTACAATTACGTAAAATCTCTGTCCATGATTTTGTTTAATAATTAACGTTAACCCAGCTGAAGTATTGTAAAGCTTCAGAGCAGTTGTGACTTTTTTAATAATAAGCATTTTCTTTCTTGACAAATGAGTATGACTATGTAAATAACGCATACAATAACTTTTATGAATTTTACAAAGAAGTGTTAAGTTTTGAGTGGTGGAACTCTTACGATTTGGATTTTACCACTGCGAGTGTAATTAATTGCCTTGAGTGGGTAACGAACCCAGGTGTCACGTTTACAGTAACCCGTCTCAAATTAATAGTTATTAGTTTACATATACCTATATTACTTTAATCTTTATAATTTGGTTTGATTCCCACTCAGGGAAGATGGATTTTTCTATTTCCAATTTCTTCGCTCTGGTAACTAGCGCAGCTATGAGTTCCACCGCTCCACACGCAATGCCCCGAAAAACGGACGAAGCAACGAAGTGTCTCAACACTAGATTACTATGGCACCTGCAGTTCCCTCTGCCTACCCTGCCATGTACGGGATAAAGCGTGAAGACATAAAAAATATTGTAATAAAACAAACCTCAACTCGAAACACCTTCGACTGCGGTGACGCGAGTGTAGCAAATTTCTGTCGTAATGGCGCTCCGTCCCACAGCACGGCGCGGCGAGCGCCGCCCGCCGTGCACAGGAACGTGGCTGGCGGGCCCGGTCCTAGACATTCCTGTGGGATTCGGTTGCTATTAGTTATTTTGAACATTTTTTATGACAAAAAGACAGTGTTAAAAATGAGATCAATGGTACTGGTAATTTAAGTTTAATTTAAATTAGAATTAAGACGTCTGAGTTGAGGATTATTGAATTCGACATATTTAAACAAGTGATACTGCATATTTTATACTATAAATAATTTATATATAAAAATGTAATAAATATTAAGTCTTAATGCAACATATATATTAAGTATAAGCTTATACAAATCAATAATAAATCACCTGCACGTAATAAGAAAAGTTTCTGCTAAAAAGCACCCTGTTATACAAGCAGACGGTGGGCAACGTGTCGTTTTCATCAGCGACATGTGGTAGCACGGTGGACGTCGGCCATGCGGGTAGTGAAGATGTTGTGTTATCGAACTCCTGGAAGAAGAGAATTCTTAGCATACCATTTTCACCGACTATAAGGCACTTAGTAACAGAAGAGTTTTATTTCAAGCGAAAAAAAAATTAAACAGACTAATCGCGTATATTGATAGTTGTTGAAAACTCAACGTTTCGAACGCTCTGCCGTCCGTGGTCACGGGTAGACTGAGGTGGCATTCGTCTGTCATTTGATATAATTATTATATCAAACTACCGCCAACGGTTCCTGAGTTGCCTCGCGTACTGCCCTGGATTCCTGCAGAATGAGCTGATTGTATCCTGCCCTCTGTTTTTATAAGTGGAGCTTAAGTGGTAGAAAGCTTCTTACCGCCTTCTCTATTGAAATAAGGATATTTTCCTTAGGACTATATCTATGTTTCCTTATTTTTATGTTTATAGTGATGTATTATTTAACGATTTATATTTATATATTGATAACGTTCCTAAAAGGGAAAGCTGACTGCATACTTATGAAACATCAGACACCTTCCTATACATGCATAAAAACAAAACAAAATACAATAAAAAACATTAAAATAAAGTTACTACTAACCGGTTCTTCAGTGCTCGGTTCTACAGTAGTATCAGGGATGGATCCAGGGCAGGTTAAGCAGAAGGGCGGCGGCGGCCACCCATCCACTGGCACCGACACGCGGTAGACGTGCCTTTCCCCAGCCTTTTCAGGTGCAGTTCCTATCACGTATCTTTTAAACCAGAAAATACAAATATTAGAACGAAATGTGTTGAAAATGAAGTCTAACAGTCATATCTTTTTGTATACAGATTCCTCTTGTAACGGAACGTGGAGTTGTAATCTCTTGTTTATTGTAGTGTGTAAATAAATAGCTCTGTCATCTGCTATACCATTCAATTAACTCTTGACTGATATAACTTGGACGCGGTTTATAGGTATACTGATGCCCGATACCACAGCAAATACGAAAGCAAAGTCAAATATAAGTGAATACATTATAATACCAAGGTTTACTCTACCTTAATAAACAACTTTACTAGAGATTCTCATATTATTAAGTCATTTTGTTATTAATTTAACAGTTTAATACAAAAATGTAAGCTTACAACAACCGTCTCCTCTCGTCCCAACCAACTAGTTGTGTTATTTCAAAGTTTCCCTGCGTGATTGTAGTCCGAGTGTCCTGCGTAAGATGGACAGCGTGTCTCCAGATACCACCCTGGTCGGTTATGGGGGCAGTGGTGAAGACTCCACTGCGACCTCCCACTAGGGCGCCCCCCCCACACCAGCCGCAGTCATTTTCGACTGGGTCAGAGCCTAATCCCGACCAGCGGCTACCATCTGACTCGTCTCGATAGATCTGTCAATAAAGACACTAAGTTTTACACTTTTGTCCATACTTGGTATGCAGAAGGAACACCCATTCTCCGCACTTTCCGTTTAAATTTATAGATATTATGTATCGAGAAGTGGATCCCACTTTAAATCCTGCGAGACGTAACAATGCTAAGATATTCATAATAATATTAAGCTTCACTTACTTCTACACTTAGTTTCACACTTTTACCTTTATATAGGGAAAAAGAACCTACTCCCAAGATTTCTGATCAAATTTGTAGAGATTTCCGATTGATCCAAAAAACAATGCATTTCCTATATATAAAAATAAAAATAAGTATAATTAACACCTTGTATGTAGATATACATAGGGCTTGCATATTTAACAAAAAATAAAGCCAATGTTACGTTCCCACACCACCCCGAGAGACATTGCATAACTTCTTCAGTATATTGCATCAGATGCTGGAATAGTAGCGGTGATATCTAAAGCTTAGTGTCATCTTTCACCTATTCTGTTAATTAATGTTACTTATAATTTTAAAATACAAAATTACTCTTGTTTCTAACATTGAACAAGTAGTGACTACTTGTTCAATGTTAGAAACATTTTAGTTATAAATTAGATTGTAATTTTACATAAATAATTTAAAGATTTGGTTTTATTTGGGTACTGCGCTGCCACCGCACATAATTCTAAGACGTAACAATGTTGAGGACCGTCGTGGCGCAGAGGCGCAACGTCTGCTTGTCACCCGATGGTTTCTGGGTTCAATCCCCAGTCGGGGAAAATGGATTTTTCTATTTCCATTTTCTTCGCTCTGTCAAACTAGGCAAAGTTGAGTTCCGCCAATCTACACGTCTGCCTCGAAAAAGGTGGAAAGCGGGGAAGGAGAAAGCAGGAACTAAGCAACGAAGTGTCTTAACACTAGGTTCCTACGGTCCCTGTAGCTCCCTCTGCCTACCCTGCCATGTGCGGGATAAAGTGTAAAGCTAAAAAAGAAAACAATATTAAGATATTCATAATATTATTAAACTTCACTTACATCTTGACAATTGTATTGGACGGCGTTACATATGCTTATAATAGATACGTTCTGCGGTCGGTTGAGAAGCAGCACCGCGATCTGACGCTCTGAGATCCAACTCGACCAGCGAAGGTACCAAGCTGTGAAATAAAAATAAAAGAAATTTAAAGCCAGCCTACAAAAATAATTATTAATTTCTATAACTATAGAAAAATTAAAAAAATAAAATAAAATTTCTTTTTACTTCAAACATTATGAGGCAGTGTAAATGTGCGGACTAAGTGCTACATTTCGACTTAGCAATTCATATTATCGCTGACCGAGAATATGTTTATACAATATTTTTGATATATCAGTACATATAAAATTTGTATCCACATAGTTTTGGCAGGTTTATTTGCCTTTGCCTTCGATTTTAATTGGAGAAAACATATGAGGCTTTTAGAGAATAGAACCTTTTATGACAATCATCATAATAACATTTATAAATCGCACTTACTGCTGTCAATTGGTGAATTAAACTGGATCGCATGTGGGAACAGAAACTTGGGCGTCTTCACACTAACCACGTACAGTGTAGCCACTGGATTATTGGTGTTCACCTGACAAGGAATAGGGTATAAATTATTGCTTGCAAGAAACCCTTAGGTTTCTTCGGTTAGTTATCATAATAACTACATGCCCAAGATAATAATGAAGAAAGAGAGATTTCAATGGAGTAGAAGATTACCAAGTAATTACATTTATTTATGTGAAAATCTCATAACCTGTATTTTCTAAAGAGTTAATCCTATCCTTAACTTAAATATGAAATAATAAACATATATATTGTTGTGTATAACACTCGTGACCGAAAATATGCTTTATTTACTTGTAAATAAGGGTCATTATCGCATTGTTTAAATACTCCACCTTTGGATATCTTAAAGTCCTGATACTCGGGTACGCTGGAGGTTCTTGCTGGTCCAGTCCATACCAAGGATATTTGTGTTGTTGTACCGCTGAGTCGTTGTATGTAACATACATTAGGCTTTGTCCATCAGGACTAAACCAGATGGCGCGGTCCATTCGGAGAACTTCCGTTTCATACAGGAAATCTGGTACCCCATTGAAGATGACTCCTGGTATGCCTAAAATGGAAATAGAATTTAAGATTGCTAGTTATTTTGTGTTATACAATAGGTAGTAGGTATAATTTTAATATCATCTTAGAGTTTTAACGCAGGGGATCTTCGAGAGAGGAAGAGTCTTCGTAAGTACTCAGTCTAGAGAGAATCTAATTAGAGATTAGTCATTAGTAATACTATAGTTACTAATATATTACTAATCAGAAACATATTCGTTATTGTATGTAATTTTTATTCAAAATGTTCAATAATTAGTTGGCTAAGGCAAATGTGTGATTTCGATACGCAATTCTTTATTCGGAGAATTTTATCATATTTTTTAACGTATATAAAACGAAGAGATACATCACCCTGTTTTTAAATTACGTTATTTTACTTAACGCGAAACATATTTACACGAGTAGCGTAAAACTTTCACCGAACCAGATCGGGTAACAGACCCCCACTTACTTACATAAATTAATTGGATAGTAATTTGACACGGTTGACGGTCTTGGAGATGTGATATCGACAGTATTATATGTAAATTAATAATTTTGCTCCAAAATGGTTACTTAGTAAGACCAGTTCAATGTATATGCGTGGTGACAATATATACACGGGGTATATATGATAGCGGGGCCTTTGTCAAAACTACCTATAGGATAAAATATTTCAAGGCTGTATACAAAAAACTAGTCAAGAATTATCAATACTTTAGATCATTTTCCCATTTCACGATATTTATATGAGCTGTGCAACGCGTGAGGTAGTCATCATTAAATACAAATGACGTAAAAATGTCGTACTACAAAAATACTATTAAACGTTGTCAATCTGTCACCTTTCATTCAAGAAAATAACTGAATGAGTAGCGGACATATTGTTTTTACCGCTTTGATAGGAGGAGGTGTTTTATTTTAAAATAATAATTTAATTATTTACTCTGTTTGAAAAATTTTTATTTTATTTTCGAAGATCTTATTAAGATTTCACCACATTTTTAAAGACGAGTTAAAACTATGCTTTAATTAAAGGTAGCGAGTATATATATATAAATATATATATATATATATATATATATATATATATATATATATATATATATATATATATATATATATATATATATATATATATATATATATATATATATATATATATATATATATATATATATATATATATATATATATATATAAAAGTAATAAAAATAAATTTAACATATGAAAAAATGTTTACAACGACGGGCTTATCTCTGAAAGAAATCTCTTCCAGCCAACCAGTGGAAGTGAATAAGTGCCAAACAACGGGATTGATAATAATGCAACAAATAAGATGCGACAAAACATATTTAAAAATTCATTAAATAGTATATTACATACA
Organism: Dione vanillae; assembly: GCA_037178615.1. NCBI lineage: Eukaryota > Metazoa > Arthropoda > Insecta > Lepidoptera > Nymphalidae > Dione > Dione vanillae. The sequence goes on from JAZFAU010000272.1 coordinate 366,013, forward strand.
TATCACTATACTTATAAATACATGTTTAAATATACATACATACCTACATATATACACATATATAAATATATACACATATATATACATATTCACATACATGTAGTTACGAATATATATACATAGAATTTATTTATTTTTTTTATAAAAAAAAATAATATTTTTTTTTTTCACGCTTTTATCCCGCACATGGCAGGGTAGGCAGAGGGAACTGCAGGAACCATACGAACCTAGTGTTAAGACACTCCGTTACTTAGTCCCTGCTTACTCTGTCCCCACTTTCCGCCGTTTTCGAGGCATTGCGTTTGCCTTAGATGCCAGAGCGTCTTCGCTCTGAATATGATCTGATATAAATGGAAATAGAAAAATCCATCTTCTCCGACTGGGGATCGAACCCAGTAACCGTCGCGTTACAGGCAGACTTTGCGCCTCTGCGCCACGACGGTCCTCAAAATAATAATGTAAAAATAAATATATAATAAATATCGAAACTAAAGATAAACTATGAACTGCGTCTAAGTCAGCTATTTTCAATAGCGAGGAGATGCTTTTTCAGTTGAAATTTAAAGGATTTTAGGGAAGGGCATATCTGGATGTGATTGGGAAGTTTGTTCCAAAGGGATGAGGCATATACAGAAAAAGATATCTGCAGGAATTTGGTGTGGCTCCTTGGTACGTCGAGTGTCGGTATGACACAAGAGCGCCTAGAGCGAGAGGGAGGAGGGAGGACAGTGAAGCGGGAACGTAGGTAAGGAGGAAAGTTTTGAAAATTGAGAATCTTAAATAGGAGCGTCAGGACATGCATATCACGGCAAAGACGGATTGGGAGCCAATTAAGTTGAGCACGAAATTCAAAAACATGGTCATACTTACGTAGACCAAAAATAAAACAAATGGCTAGATTTAGTAGCTCCTCAGTCACATCTAGATAGTAAACATCGGCAAAGTCTAGTATCGGAAGCAAAAGACATTGCGCTAGCATAATCTTGGTGTGGTGAGGGAGGAAGTATTGGAGTCGCTTAAGAGAATGAACAGAGAAATGCATGCGCCTGCTAATATAGCGCCTATTTAAAAAAATAGCAATAAAACTAAACTAAATTCCCAATTTCGCTGTTGTGATTACAAAGCTTTCGGGAAACGTGCTTTTATTGATTATGCCCGAACTATAAGCGAATAGGAAATTTACAAAGGATCCATTTCATTCGGATCGTGTCAAGTTATACATACGAATACATAAAAGCTTACAAAGCACAACTTAGCTGGATTGCCTTTCGACGAGGGCGGAATTTTAAGTTTGACAAAAGCACAAGTGCTCCAGAGTTAGAATACATAAAGATATTGCAAGGGAATTGGGTTTTTGAGGGCTAATGAGTTAATTTGAATTAAGTTAATTTTGTATATTACTGGATTAATCATTATACTTAATAATGCATTGAGTTAAGTCTCTCCGTTTTTTATTCTGTCAATTTAATGACTAGAAAAATTGCAAATGACGTGATATTTGTCATTTGAACAATTTCTTGACTATTAATAATTTTAATTATCCTTTTGCTATTCAAAGATCTAGTTGAGCAGGTGTTTATTGTTTTTTTTAGCTTCACACTTTATTTCGTACATGGCAAGTTAGGCAGAGGGACCCACACGAACCATAGGAACCTAGTCTTACATTACTCCCTGCTTTCCGCTTTTTTGATGAATTACGTATTGAGTGCCGGAACTCAACGCCGCGTTTTGCATAGTTACCAGAGCAAAGAGAATGGTAATGAAAAATTTATCTTCCCCTCATGGGAATTTAACCCATACGCTGTCCCATTTACAAGCAGACACTACGCCTCTGCGTCATGACGGTCCTTAACAGTTGTTTATGCTTATATTGAGGATCAAATTTAATCCACCCTGAATCAAAATTATCAATACTCCTACATTTTGAATAAATTGAAAATCCACAAAATCCATTGCTAAATTCATTAACGGTATATCTTCAGACTCGCGTAGTTCAGAAGTCAACTAAACGACATTTATACGAAAACTTTTCAGTCAAAGTCAAATACGACTTAATGTAGGGCTAAGCTTGTTAAGCTTTTAATAGAAAAGTTTTAACTCGGATTCATTTTACTGGAGTGTGTTTAGAAAATGTTTTTTTTAATATTTTATTTTTTAATGGACGAAGAAAGAGAAATCCAGTCCTAGTCATTTAAATTACTCTATCCCTAAATTTATCACCAAATTTAATGTGAATATTTTCAACACTTTAGATTATTCTTATGTTTAATAACTTATTTCAATTGAATGAAGTGGGGACGGAAAAAGCAGGAACTAAGCAACGGAATGTCTTAACACTAGGTTCATATAGTTCCTGCAGTTCCCGCTGCCTACCCTGCAATATTCGGGATAAAGCGTGAAGCTATAAAAAAAATAGATGAAGATTTTAACTATAGTTTTAGAATCAAATTGAAGTAAATTAATAAATTTTTTATTTGAAATTGTTAAAATTTTGAATTTTTTCTTCTCGTTTAAAGTTTATATAAATATATGACTTAAGTCAGTAAGTAAATCTCAGGTCTTAATGGATTTAATTCATATATAAAAAACTCTTCAATTGATTGACTGACAGACTACGAACAAATCGACGACGACGAAATAAATGAGCGTAGGGTCCTGACAAAATAAGATTATAGGATTTTTTTTAATTAAATACGTAATGAAAATTCACAAGGGATTTTTGATCCTTCCGAATTTAACAATTCAAAGTAAAAGAATATATTGTTTTGTCCAAGAATATCATAATTACGGTTGTGCGAATGATTTGAATTACATAAGTATAAGTAAGTATGTCTTCACGCTTTATCCCGCACATGACAGGGTAGGCAGAGGTAATGCAGGTAGCGTAGCAATCTAGTGCTAAGACACTCTGTTAGTTTCCGCTTACTCCATCTTTCCGTTTTCCGCCTTTTTCAAGGTATTGCGTGTTGAGTGGCGGAACTCAACGCCGCCCTTTTGCCTAGTGTCGAGAGCGAAGAAAATGAAAATAGAAAAATTCAGCTTCCCCGAGTGAGAATCGAAACCACAAAGCGTCGCGCTTACAGGTAGACGCTTCGTCTCTGCGCCACGACGGTCTTCATTTGAGTTAGATGCTACTTTGAAAAGATTTCCATTATTATAAATCATTTGTAAACGATACTTTACAGAAGCTTGTTGAAGAGGAAGACTTGAGCTTCTTCTTTGCTTTTCTCATCAGCTAATTGCAGCTTCCCGTAGGACTGACATTTTTATTGAAAATACCGATTTAAAAGTGCCTAATTGAATAAAAATAAAATATTTTAATGTTGAACTCTATAATGCAAAGTTTATGCAAGCGACGTACTTAGCTACAACTTGCAAGAATGCGATTCTTATTAATATTAATTTACTTTATATTTAACATAAAGTTAATTCTAATACATTTATATACTTATTTAACAATTATACAATTAAATCTAATTTATTTTAAATTAAAATTCTCTTCAAACTTCTCTTCTACTTCAATACCTTACGTACTTTAAACTTTACACTAAATTCTATATAGCCTAATATTAGAAATACTTCCGATTACTAGCAGGAATAGAACTGGCTACTCACAGAGCTGTCCAACTAGCACTGTGCCGAACGTAATCACTAACAGCTTATTTTAATAACGACCAAATCTCCTCGCAGTGTCGTTAAAACAAACGTTCTGTCATTTTTCATTCGCCTAAAAGGTTTTTGTCTTCGTTTCCGCACCTATTATTGAAATGAATGGAATCTTGTGAACTCGACAACAATAATAATTTTAAAGTGTATTAATTAGATGTAGGTAGTCAGTGATATTTTGATAATAATTTAAGTAGTTAAATTGCGCAGTGGCTCAGTATTTAGTTGTACTGATAGTTGCGGTTTCAATTCGGGGAAAAAATAATTTTCGCGTAAGTTTTCTGGTATCATGACAATAAACACATAATGCCTCGATTGACAAATTGGGTGGGAAGTGGCAAGCGGAATTTCTTAATAATTATATTAGTCTTCTATTATATTAGTTAGATAGTTAGAAGTTGTTTTTTTTTATGAAATATTCATGTTTCAAATTTCAACTCAATCTCAATTAAGAAAAAGCCAAAGATATATAATTTTAAGTGAACTAAAAAAGATGTACATTTTCTGTGTTTTTCATACTAAAATTAACATCTAATATTAATCGAAAGGCGGAAAGCAGGGAATGGATTGTCATAATACTAGGTTCCCAAAGTTCCTACGATGTCCTCTGCCTACTCTGTTATGAGCGTGAGAAAACGTGAAGTTTAAAATAAAAATAAAATTACAAAGCTATTTACCATTGCTGGTAATTCTGCAGACCAGAGTCTTCAACACCTTAGGCTTGTAATATATGTCGTTGTCATACACGAACACTAGGCCCGATCCGGTGGGAGCCCACTCTGCGTACTGCAGGAGTGGAGCTGATCTGTCCTCCTCTATAGGAGATATGGGGATTTTGTTCCTATGGCAAAAAATGGTAAAGTTTTATAGGTATATGTTACATTTTAAGCTGTTTTCAAGACGAAACAATATAGGAGACCAATGAAATCAATACAAAACATCAATTTTCATAAAAAAAAAAGAAATATATTTTTTTCATTTAATTCTTTGAGAATAAATTACTACATTTCTTCACCTAGGCACCTTATATTTCTATAAACGGGGAACGGAGTGTATTAACACTATATTGTTTTTGTCTAGTCTACAGTGTGTAGAAAATAGTGAAGCTGTTTTTTAAATATTTTTTTTTTAGCTTCACGCTTTATCCCGCACATGGCAGGGTAGGCAGAGGGAACTGCAGGATCCGTTGGAACCTAGTGTTAAGACACTCCGTTGCATAGACCATGCTATCTCCCTCCCCGCTTTCCGCCTTTTTCGAGGTATTGCGTGTTGAGTGGCGGAAATCAACGCCTCGCTTTGCCTACCAAATTAATTTGGTAACTTATTTAAAATGACTTTTTGTATCCGTAAATCTACGTTCTAAATAAAGACTTACCTCGTTATAACATCGTACACGTGATACCGGGCTAGGCGGGCGTGTCTCCACCCCGCCCTAACGTCTGATATGAGAAGCACGAATTTCAAATCAGCTGATACTTTGAAATCCACTGCGTTTAGTTCTCTCTGGAACAATGATAATTGTTGTTTTTAATTACTAATGGAGTCAATCAAATATGGACTTTGGCTGGAGCTAAATTAGGTATAAAATTAAGTTAAGTAGAGTTAAAGCGATTGTGGCGCAACGGCATAGTATCTTTATATGCAACCGCTGTGGGTTCGATTCCTACTCGAGAACAATGAACTATTTACATTTTACGTTCAGGTAACGAGACAAAGAGCGGTGTTGAGTGTGCTGTTGGTATACCAAAGAAGAAAAATCTATAGAATTTTAATAATAATTTTAGATTATAAAAGAAAATAAGAGAGAAGAGAAGAGAGAAAGCTCAGAGAGTACCTAGTAAAAAGAATCTTCGTTATGCGATTTCAGCTCAGTTGATATAAAATGAAATTTATGTACGCAAAATATTTATGTATAGGTATTATAATGTCAGACATATTTCATAAGCGGTATGTGTTTAATTATAATTACGAAAAATAAAATTGTCAAATTTTACAAATTACACCATGTGTACGAGCAATTAGAGAACGAGCGGGCGTGAGCGAAATAAACTGTGTGAATAAGGTTTATATTTTAGTATTATTTTTGTATTAAGTTGTAATAAGTGTTATTTTTTTATATAAATATATATTTTTAACTCGATTCCATAGTAATTAATTTTTTTAGTAATTCTTTAATAATATTTTGAATCTATGGGCGGATTTCAGCGCTGCGAATTGGGGAAACCCTAAAGGGGTATAAATAGACTTTAAACGTGAAAGTTGTGGTTCGATTCCTATATGGGGTAAATTAATACATTCAAATTATTTCTTTGTCTTGTCCAATCTCTGTTCTGATGTTACAACGCTCGATGTTGAATTTGGACATTCAAAAATCTACTTTTTACATTAGTATATATTGAATCTAAAAATAAATATATTAACATATATGTATGTAATATATATGTTTGTAGAGTCTTCTCCAACTCGTTTCATATTAGCTTTTAGATACAAAACCACATCGAATAATAATCCATGTATTTTTAGGACAAAATTGGTTTTACAATGAAAATATTGCGCTCCGTATTAATATTTACATAAGTCATGAAATTAAATTTCTAACAGCTTTACAAATATAACCTTTTTTATAAACGTATTTTATATTCGTCAAATATGGAGTTAGATTAAATGCTTAGAATATCCATTTATACTTTCTATTTATTCTAAAAATTTGTAAAAATTGGCAAATTTTATAATCGAAATAAGAACCGAGCAAAACATACTGTATTATTATAGCTTCTCGCTTTATCCTGTACATAGCAGGGTAGGCAGAGGGGACTACAGGGAACTTAGGTAACCTAGTGTTAAGACACTCCGTTCCCCACATTCCGCCTATTTTCGAGGCATTGCATATTGAACTCAACGTCGTGCTTTGCTTAGTTGTCAGAGCAAAGAAAATGAAAATAGAAAATTCCATCTTCCCCGAGTGGATATCGAACCTGTCTGTAAACCGTCGCGATTACAGGCAGACACTAAGCCTCAGCGCCGTTATTATGTTCTCTGCGTTATTATTATATTTAATCATATAAATGTATATTTCTTGATGTCTTCAAAACATCTCCACAATATCGGTCCTGACGATCATATCCAAAGCTTTCTGTTAACTTGATCACCTGGCAGCTTCAAGCGTTATGGCGCACATAGCTGGGTAGACAGAGGGAACTGCAGAAACCACAGGCATGCATGCAATGTTAACACTTCGTTAGTTCGTCCCTGCTTTCTCCGTCACCAGCGTAGCACCCATTAAGGGTGGTGTGGTACGTGATCTCAACCTATGACACTTTGCCGCCTCAAAAGCCACATATTCTCGTCATCATATTTTCTGTTCATCATCAATTCAGGTTAACAACTTTTCAAACAGCAGTTACTTTTGCTCATATATCATAACATGTTCTTACACACGTTTGTTTGGGATTTAGTATAAAAAAAAAGTTAAAAGAAGTACAACAAAAGCATATCAAATTTAACCAATTTTAGCTTTAATTTAAATTCAAGGCCTTTCTGCACTTTAGAGTCCCATAAAGCTTTAACAACAGTTCCATAAGTAAAAGAGAAAAGACAAAAAGCTCGATACCCAAAGTTTAGAGTAACATAAGTTTAACATACATCATTACTCTTCAACGTTCGCATTCAATTTGAAAACGTGCGTGAAACAAAATAGATTGTGTCAATAAGTTCGTGTCGTTTAGTTGACGTTGAAGTATTATTCTTTTTAGGCTTATTTACTAAAAGTTTATAAAATAAAGCCTTATATGAATAGCCTTAGTTGTAAGTTACAATGAATATAAAATAATGTAAAGATAAGAGTTCCTTATGATTAATATTAAGTCTATATATTATATGTTAACAGTATATGTTAAAATGGATACAAACTAAGACCAAGTTTCAATAAAATAAATAAAAAAGTATTACTAAAACTTAATTTATTTAAAATTTCGTATGTATTAAAAGATCCAACTCCATTCCTTCCTTCCTTCTTTAAAGTCACATTCCTAGAGTTCCCTTAATTTCTCCAAGGAGCCCCTTCTCAAGTCAAAAGCTTGAAACGTCAAGCTTTACTAACATCGCTAAACTAAAGCTTTAGTCGATGTCAGTAGAATACTAATTACGCCTTAGTTTGTGTATACTTGTACTGCTACGTACGTAGACGTGGGGCTTAAACAAATGTAAACTGACCACTATGTGATTTGCATGTTGATATATCTTTGCCACTGTGTGTATTTATGTACATATATTATAAATATATACAAAATTAATATATAAAATGAAAAATTTAGTAGATAATTCGGTTTCCTTGCACTTTTTGTTGACAATAGAGTTATGAAATTTAATAAAATATTATAATTTACGAAAAATAACGAAAATAACAGGCGTATAATAAAAAAAATCATAAGAAAATCTAATTTTTATGGCAAATTTCATACAAAATAAGTGCATACGTTTGAAAATTTAAGATTCACAACTTGTATAATTGAAGTTCTCTTCCATAATCGTGGAATTTATATAGAATCTTTAGTGCACTATTCCAATTTGCAAATTACTAATTGTCAAAGCGAACAAAAATATTATGGAGGATGCAATATTGTAATCAAATATGTTAAAAGAGAGAGGGAGAAAAGTATGAAAATGAGTATGGAAGAAGGCCATGTATTGCATATAAAAAATAATAATAATAATAAATGCTATAATAAAGATAATATAGATTATTTTCTTTTCTATTTTCTTCGCTTTGGTAACTAGGCAAAGCGTGGTGTCATCACGCAATGCCTCAAAAAAACAGAGAAGCAGGAAAGGGAGTGACTTAAAAATAAGTTCCTATGGTGCCTTTTGAGAGGGAAAGGTAGGCAGGCAGAGGCCTACCCTGCCATATTCGGGATAGTTCGTGAACCTATAAAATAAAAATTATGTTAGTGTTAACGTATTACCAAAGAAGGACCATATCTCATACACAGATGTGTAGGTCGCGTATACCTTGACATGGGTAGGAACCGAAATTACACCTGATACCTCCGTCATACAAGATAAAGCCAGGAAGACGAGTGTCAGCTTGAAATAGCATTTACAAAATGTTTTTATTAGAATTATATAAGACTTATCGGCTCGCACTGTTATATATTGCCATTGTATAAGTAATTCCCCTTGCTAATATTTTAACGTATTAGTAAGTACTAGATTAGCTTACACAGGAAGGATTTATTTTATATTTTGATAAACTTTTTTTTTTGGTCAAGTGTAAGTCGTACATTTATATATATATATATATATATATATATATATATATATATATATATATATATATATATATATATATATATATATATATATATATATATATATATATATATATATATATATATATATATATAATATATATATATATATATATATATATATATATATATATATATATATATATATATATATATATATATATATATATATATATATATATATATATATATATATATATATATATATATATATATATATATATATATATATATATATATATATATATATATATATATATATATATATATATGTTGAGTAGCGGAAGTCAACGCCTCGCTTTGCCAATCCATCTTCGCCGAGTGGGAATCGAACTCACAAACCGTAGCGTTTATAGTCAGACGCTACGCCTCTGCGTCACGACGGTCCTCTATGTATATTTTGGGTTCAATTTTAAATATTTAGGTAGGTCCTTAGCGTAATCCGTCTTCTACTTTAATCCTGCCTAATATTAGAAGATGACAAGGAAAATACAGATACGCTCAGAAAAGATCACAAGAGGGATTACTTGTTTGTTTTAGTACATTTCGTCATAAATTATATTTACGGATATTTTATATAACATATATTTTTAGGTTATATTAAAGATATAATTTTTTTAACATTTAGTGTCGAAAATCAGGTAGTTGGGTACCTAAATATCGCTTAAAAGCTTATTCTAACTTTTGAAATACTTTTTCATTAACTGTAAATTTTGAAGCCACTTTAAACATAAATTTTTAGATACACGCTTCATTTCTCTTTAATACAATTCCCATTCCCTAAAAAATCCTTAACTATTTTGTATGTAGTTAGACGGCGGCTGTTCCATTGTGCCCCAATTTCCCCTAAAATTGTAATAAAAATAACAAGAAATACACGTGAACAAATGTAAGGGAAAGAACATTTCATTATTGAACACATTGTTGTAAAAAGGCGAGTATACGGTATTCGATAACGAGACTTAGAGTTTGCAATACACATATATATGTATACATTTTTGTATATATGTATGTATGTATGTATGTATGTATGTATGTACATGCTCTCTATTGTAACTTTAGGATGCTCTCACACTGTTTTGTCGTAAGTTCTGATAAGCTTTATATTTGGTATGTGTAACGTATTGTGTTTAGGACAGTTGTGGCGCAAAAGCACAGTGTCTGCCTGTGAAGCTTTATGGGTTCGATTCCTTGTTAGGGAAAATGACAAATTTTTTGCTTTGGTAATAAGGCAAAGCGCGGCGTTTAGTTTTTCCATTCTATAATCAACGACTCGAAAGAAGGAAAACGAGGAATGTGTCTTAGGACAAGGTTGCGGACCAGACCTGTGGTTCCCTTGCCATATGGGCATATATATATATATATATATATATATATATATATATATATATATATATATATATATATATATATATATATATATATATATATATATATATATATATATATATATATATATATATATATATATATATATATATATATATATATATATATATATATATATATATATATATATTATTTAATCAGAAAATTTCTATTATTAAATAAATTGAATAATTTACATGATTTTTTTGTGTTAAAATTTAAGCAAGATATCAAAATTGTGTAAAAAGGAAAATTAAAATAAAAAGTATTGAAATTAATACTATAGTAACCATTTAGTTGTACTCTGTACCTTGCAAAGCAAAAAACTTATATCACTGTTCAATATACAATTTCCAATCAATTTTAACCGAAAATAACTTTATTATATAATTATATCTAAATAATTGAACCCGGAACCAGAAGCGTTTACAAAACGCTGGCTCTGCGCCACGATAGCTTACATTCTTTACATCCTTTCCATGTACAGTATAGTCGTAAACGACAAAAAAAGCTAAAACAAAAAAGCTTATTCTTATGATTTTTAATTTGTTAATCCAATTTGAGGATAGAAAAATACCTAAAGAAAACATACAAGAATTTGAACTTAGCGGGATTTGAACTCGCGCCATCTTACGAATCGTGAACGAATGGAACGGCGGGCTTGCACACTTCGCAATAGAGCTTTCAAATCCCGCTGCGGTCAAACTTTTATATGTTATCTTCAAGTAACTTTTTTGAGAAAAGAGCTTTTTTGTATATTATCAAAAGTTCGGCGTAACACACGTCCCGTACGTAATCATTTGAAAACCCATACATCGATGCTTTCCGCGTCCCCCGAGTACACAGGAGTAAGCATCGAGGTCGATATTACAGCGGCGGTGATTTGTAAACGATTTAGAATATACTTAACAAGTATATTTTCGTAAGCTGTTACGACGTAGGAAGAAAATATACCAAATTTTATTTTTTGTTATTTCGATACTTGACGGAGAAAGCAGGAACTAAGCTACGGAGTGTCTTAACACTAGGTTCATATGGTTCCTGCAGTTCCCTCTGCCTACCCTGCAATATGCAGGATAAAGCGTGAAGCTAAGAAAAAAAAAGAGATACATTTTTTATCCTTTCTTAATTTCAAATTTAATGTTCAATAATTTAAAAATTGATCACAATACGTTGCTTGTACCAAATAAAATCATGTTTAAAATTTACAGTACGGAATTAAAGCAGTAGAAACTCGATTATCTGACCCTCGGTTATATATATATATATGTATATTCGATTATCCAGATTTTCAATTATCCGAATGCCTTACAACAACCATTAGTCCGGTTAATCGAGTTTCTAGAGCATTATGAAAAAAGCATTAAAAGCAGTACGAGTTATAATAATAATAATATTTATTTCATAAAAGAGCTGTAGCACAATACATATTACATCAGATTACAATTAGACTAAACTTAACTTAACTTAGAATACTACGACAGTTGGTTGGGGTACTGTCCTCTTAGATAGGTTACTGAATAACCTGTAATAAAGAGAAACAGTGCCGTATCCCACGGGGTTGTTCAAAATGTTATTTTATGAAACGGTTAACAAGTCGTAATAATACTGTACTTAATTAAAATTACATTTTTTTTTTATTGAATGATGTGATGTGAGTATTCGTATTTAGAATGTGTATTATTATTGTGTGTGAGTGTGTAGTGTATGTGTTTATACGCGTGTATGTGTGTGTACTGAGTGTATGTATGTATGTGTTTTGCATGTAAGTAAGTGTAAGATTTTATAGTGATGTCTCCATATAAAAAAGTATAAGCACAAAATATTTGAATAAATAATATTATTTATAAAAATTGTTTAAAATTTACTTTGATTTTAAATAAAAAGGTACTCTCAAATTTTGATGGCGCAACTCAAAACAACGGTGTTGGCATATTTCAGGAAAACAAAAATTAAAGAATCCAAAACAATGCAACTTCGAAATTTATTATTAATTTATTATACTAATACTTACAAAAGTAGAATTGTTCATCAACAGCCGCGTAGTGAAGTTCTTCACGTTGAAGAGCGTCAGACCGCCCCACCTGTCTCTGAACACCAACTCTTCATCTATAAAAAAAAAGAAAATGTTTTATATATTTGTGATTTTTAAAGTGTAAATCCTTACTAAGGATAGAAAAATGGACAGTCTCCAAGAAGTGCGGGATCAAATCCCGCGGCATTTAATTTTTATATTCAAAAAATACAGACATGTTTGTATGTTTGACTTTCAGACGGACAATAAAATGATCGACATGGGTTTCTATTTTATTGTTTCACGACACAGATCCCTAAAAGTAAAGTTAAGTTATGGCGCACCAAGGATTCGATTCATAAAAAAAAATAGTAATTTAAGAGCATACATACTAAGTTATTATAAAGTAGAATACTGATATAAAACGACAGCAAAGTGAACCGAAGAAGTGAGAAGTGAGAAGGAAGTAGCAAGCACATACACACACACGCAGACACACACACACATATTTTATCTGCATACCACTTCCGCCTCGTCCACTGTCACTAGCCTCTTCATACATGCTCTCCGGGGAGCTTACAACCTCTACGAATTTTAAAATATTTTTATTTTTAAATTCATAATATAAAACAAACATAGCTTTTAGAATTCAAACTTTCATTATATAGATACTTAGTTCACATTTATTTCACTTCAAAAGCTTTCAAAAGATATTTTCGTTTTGTACGACACGTCTCGGCCAATCCATCAACGTCACCGCAGCTTTCACACTTGACGACGTAATGTATGGGAAATTTTCGCTTATATTCCTATTCAAGGAAGGCTTGTGATAATAAAGTTGATATTCTGTTCCAATCTTTATTTAGATTAAGCTTTGAGTTTTGTCATAGTAGTTTATATTATAAATTCCATGTGCGCCAAAAATCATATATATATATATATATATATATATATATATATATATATATATATATATATATATATATATATATATAAATATATATATATATATATATATATATATATATATATATATATATATATATATATATATATATATATATATATATATATATATATATATATATATATATATATATACAAAATATTTTCTATCAAAGATCTACAAAACTATTAATAACAATGTAAAAGCTACACGAGTCTGCTTTTAGATCTCCCGCTGAGTGACTGATGAGACATTTGTATGTTTGGCTTGTTTTAAAAGTTACTTTTTGGTAGAAATATATATTTGTCATTATGACGTATATAGTATGACTTATGAACATATTACATATTTTCATATATTTACATAGTAAATGTGTCACTTAAGAAATACGTACAAATTCTAATGATGTTTTCAGTACAAAACTATGAGACAAATATTAATATTTCATAACTTCCAGTGAATATTGAACCGGGATGACGTTCGAGCATATATAAAGAGCTTTAGAGCTTAAATTATTTTGAGTATCTTAAATTACTTCGTTAGTTTCACTAATTGTTCAAGTGCCTTGTCCTATCTATTTAGTATTGATGGAGAGCTTTCGAAGTTCAGTTAATTACAAGTAAGATAGGTCTAAGCACGGACACATATATATCTATATATATATATATATATATATATATATATATATATATATATATATATATATATATATATATATATATATATATATATATATATATATATATATATATATATATATATATATATATATATATATATATACCTGTATATGTATGTATATACACATATACAGGGTGTGGCGATTATAGATATAAGATTTTTCTATCTCTCTTCAACTAAGTATTGAACCCGTAGCCGTCACATTCACAATCAGCTGCTCTCCCGCTGTATCAAAACGGCACCATTAAGCTTGAAATTGTTACAACAAACAGTTTAAAATAACAAGATATCAAAGCTTAGTCGCAGTTGGAGCGACTTCCGGTGCCCATTCATCGTATTCATAGACATAGAGCTGTACAAAGCTATCTGTTAACGTATATATGTATGTATGTATCTAAGTTAGTAAGATCTCAGAAACTAATAGTACAGAACAATACAATTAAAATATTTCACAGAGCTATTGAAATTTAATGTAAAATTTTAACTCATTCACGTTTCACGAAAGTGCAGGTTCAAATCTCGCTTTAGATGAATTCGAATGATTCGAGAATTAAAACGGCGTTTTATTTAAAACGTAGTGTTATTTTTCACTTATTCTGTGAATTAATGGTAGTTATAATTTTATTTGTAGCTCCATCCTCCGTCGTTTGATTTTCGAAAACACAGTATCAAAGATACTGGAGGAAGATCACGTAAAAAATATGAGGACTCCCCGGAGAGCATGTACGAGTATGTTGAGGTTAATGACAGTGGATGAGGCGAAAGAGGTATACAGGGACCGTAGCGTTTGGCGCTCCGTTCTCTCTGACTACCCCGCTAGGGATAGAGCATGAAGCTATGTGTAATTTTAAAATATAACATCACTCTTGTCTCTAACATCGAGCAAGAAGTCACCATTTTAGTTATGTTAGATTGTAATTTTTTTAGTAAATAATTTTAAAGAATTCGGTCTTCTTTTTTGTTCTTTTTTAGATGACAATGTATTTTATTTAGGATGGTAAACAAAAATACAACGATATACGTAGTGTTTCTATTTAGTGCAGAGTGTCTTATCACTAACTTTTCTCTACCCGCGTAAAGCGTGAAGTTAAAAAGGAAACAAAAATAAAAATTTGCAAAGTATTGAAATACAGCGATATTAACTTAGAGCAGCGTTCATTATGACTTGAGCGTTGTTAATTAGCTCATTAAAGTAACATCTTACTTCTTACTGCCAGTCCGTGTAATGCGAAGAAAAAGAAGAAAATATATGGAAAATTGATTTCTTTAGTGAAGTTTTAGCCTTTTTTGTCACTATTTATAGCCTCCCTAGCCTCTTTTTATAGTCTCTTTATAGTCTCTCCTGTAGCTCCTTACTCTCATTTCTCTGTCTTGTTTCTCTCTCTTAATAACTTTAAAAGCTTTTAAAGAAAACGAATATGTCTTTTTATTTTTTTTGTGGGGGGTCGAAGATGGAAGGCTTGCACGCAGCGATCCCTGCCAGCCCTACCTAGGGCTGCAACATTCCATCAGCCACGAGCACCATACGGGAGCACACTGCTATGGCGTCCCCCCGAGGCGACGCGCACCAGTGCGTCCCCGCTGGTGTGAAAAGTGGAGACGAATGCGGCGTTGGGGACCGCCACCCAGCACGCCATGTCCGGAACGGCGGGAAGTGGAGGACGGAGCTACAAATAGCTGCGTGGAATGTAAGAGGAGGGATGGACCAGAAGATGAATGAGCTATTAGATGTGATGGATGAGCGAGATTTGGATGTCATTTGTATGACTGAGACCAAGCGAAAGGGTAATAATGCAACCGATTTGCCGGGCAGCCGCGTCGCTCTCTGGGCCGGCGTTCCAGAGAGCGAACGCGGTTGTCAAGGTGTAGGTGTGTTATTGTCCTCTCGATTGGTTAGTGCAGTGGTAGAGTACGAGGCGATCAACCCTAGACTGCTTTGGGTTCGCTTCAAGCTGGGGATTACAAGAATATTCTTGTTGGTGGCATATGCGCCGGTATCCTCAGCTTCATTGAGCGAGCTTGAGGGGTTTTGGGAGAGTGTCAGGGATGTTCTAGGCAGTGTTAGAGGAAATGAAAAATTAATATTATGTGGAGACATGAATGGATGGGTCGGAACCGCGAGAAGTGGTTACGAAGGTGTGTTAGGTCAATTATGGTGACAGAAGAGTGAATGAGGCTGGAAAGCTCATTTTGGAACTTTGCAAGGAAAGGAATTTGTTTGTGGTAAACACGATGTTTGACCACAAACAAATTCACATGTATACATGGGAGCGCATGGGAGAGAAAAGTATGATTGATTTATTCCTAGTGGATCAGCGGATTCGAAAACAAGTGATGGACACACGTGTGTTTAGGGGTGCCGACTTGGGAACGGACCACTATCTAGTAATTGCTAGATTTAGGGGTTTGTTCGTAGGATGGCGTATTCGCACGAGGTGTTCATACTTGGAATCGAATTATCGCATAAGAAGCTGGAAGCTTCAAGATCCACCGATCAGAGAGGAATATATAGAAAGGGTTTCCGAAAAGCTTGACAGTTGTGAAATAGGAAATGAAAGTGTTGAAGTATGCTGGCAGAACCTTAGGAGCTGCATGGTGGAAGCTGCGACAGAGGTATGTGGTACAAGGAAAAGAGGCTTTAGTAAAAAGCGTGACGAATGGTGGGATGATGAAGTGAAAGATGCTGTAGAAAGAAAGAAGAAGGCATGGCAGGATTATAAAGCCTCGAGTAAGAATAAAAGTATGAGAGAGATTAAAAAGAAAGAGTATAAGCTGCAAAAGCACCAAACGAAAGCACTGATAAAGATGAAGCGTGAAAGAACCGAGAGTAAAAGAGATGAAAGGTTGACGAGCAACTTCCGGGATAATACGAAGCTTTTCTGGCGAGAAGTTAGTGATTCACGGAGTTGTTCGTCAACCTTTAAAATGAAAGGGGTGCTTTCGAAGGACGGTGAGATACTTACAAACAGATCACACGTTTTGCAGCGATGGGCGGAATTCTACAAGGAGATGTATGAATGTGATGACGCTTCTGCCTCAAGTAACAGCGACAAGCTGAGTCTTGATGTAGCAGATGGCGAAATCAGTATAAAAGAAGTTAAGAGTGCAATAAGAAGCTTGAAATGTGGTAAGTCAGCGGGAGCGGATGGAGTTACTGCCGAGATGATCAAATATGGTGGACCTCGCATCTTGGACTTGTTCTGGTTTCTGTGCAATTTATGCTGGAAATCGGGGGAGGTCCCAGATGATTGGCAAGGTGCAGTCATCGTGCCTTTGTATAAAGGCAAAGGTTCACAGATAGACTGTGCAAGCTATAGGGCAATCAGTTTGATTAGCTTAGGTGGTAAAGTATATGCAAAAATTTTAGCGAGAAGAATGCAAGACAGATCCGAAAGGCTACTGTGGGAGGCCCAAGGAGGTTTTAGACCTGGAAGAGGATGCATGGATCAGATCTTTTCCATCCGTATGATCACAGAGAAGTTTTTGGCTGTAAACCAAAAGGTTTTCTGTGCTTTTGTGGACTTGGAGAAGGCGTTCGACAGGGTTGTGAGAAAGAAGTTGTGGGAGATACTACCCCGGTACAATGTGAACGAACCCTTGCTGCAGGCTGTAAAATCTCTTTATAGAGATCACTCAGCCTGTGTGCGAGTAGGAGCCGACATGTCGCCTCGGTTTGGCATCCAATCGGGTGTCAAACAGGGTTGTGCCATGTCGGCTTGGTTGTTCAATTTGTATTTGGATAGCTGTCTCCAAGGACTGAAAGAAAGTGACATGGGTGTAAAAGTGGGTGACTTGAAGGTAAATTGCTTGTTGTACGCAGATGATGCAGTGCTTATTGCATCATCAGAAAGCGAGTTGCAGGCATTGGTCACCATTCTGAAAGACGGGTGTGAAACTAATGGTCTAAACCTGAATGCAAGTAAGACAAAGGTTCTGGTATTTGAAAGAGACGAGGAAAGGACAGAATGCAAGATTTTCGTGAATGGAAAATTATTGGAACAAGTGAACGAAGTAGTATACTTGGGAAGTATGTTAAGTAGAGATGGTAGATACGAAATGGATGTGGAAAGACGTGTTGCTGCCGGTAACAGAACGAACGGTGCCTTAGCTGCGTTGTTGAGACGGCGGAACGTCAGCGTCGCTGCACGTTTGGCCGTACACAATGCAGTTTTGGTTCCGACGCTGTTATATGGCAGTGAAACGTGGGTATTACAGAAGAAGAATGAAAGAAAGATGAATGCTGTGGAGATGTGATCTCTTCGAAGGATATGCCACTGAAACTCCTCAAGTGTCAGTGGATCTTCACTCACTCAATTCTTTTTTCACAATTCCTCCATATAGCATTGATCCCCAAATAAAATCTTATACACTTGACTTGTTATCTCAAAATACCTTACCAAACTCCACTTCATTTTCTTTTAGAACTGTATCAGAGGATGAAGTCAAGAAGTGTGTTCACTCCATTTCCACAAAAGCCTTTGGAATCGACAATCTCAGTCTGGAGATGATTCTTCCTGTGTTGGAGAGTATTGCACCAGTGGTCACCCACATCATCAACTTTTCACTGTTAAGTAATGTCTTTCCTTCACAATGGAAGAGTGCTTTTGTCATTCCACTTCCCAAAACCTCCAACCCCTCCAATAACACTGATTACCGTCCTATATCTATCCTTCCAATTCTATCCAAAGTCCTTGAATCTATAGTCAATAGCCAACTCTTCTCCTTTCTCTCTGAAAACAATCTACTATGTCCTTTTCAATCCGGTTTCCGTCCCTACCACAGCACAGTTGGAGCATTGCTGAATATCACGGAGGACATTCGGTGTGCTATGGATAATACCGAGCTCACCGTTATGGTACTCTTGGATTTCAGTAGCGCATTCAACTCTGTTGATCTCGACATACTTCTTGGTACTCTTCGAGCAGTCAATATTTCTTCGGCAGCTTTAGGCTGGTTTCGTTCTTATCTCTTCGGTCGCCGGCAATGTGTAAAAGCAAACGACGAAACTTCGTCTTGGCTTGATCTCACAGCTGGCGTTCCCCAAGGCGGCGTTCTTTCTCCACTTCTTTTCTCGATTTTCATCAATAACATTTCAAGAGTCATTACTTCTCCTTTCCATCTGTATGCGGATGATTTGCAACTTTATCGTCACAGTAACTTGAATGATTTGTCTGAAATCATCGAGGCATTAAACAACGATCTTGATGCCATCAAAACCTGGGCTGAATCTTTTGGTTTACTGGTTAATCCAAAAAAGTCACTGGCTATAATTATTGGTAGTAATAGACTCAGACATAAAGTCGACTGGGATTCTGTGCCTGCAATTCGATACTCTGGTGTGACAATTCCTTACTGTAACGAAGTAAGGAATTTAGGGTTAATAATCGACTGTAACATGTCTTGGTTACCTCACATTAACGCAATTAGCAAGCGCATGTATTTCTCCTTCCATAACCTTAGGCGTCTCCAATACTTTCTTCCTCACAAAACCAAAATTATGCTAGCGCAATGTCTTCTCCTTCCCATCCTCGATTACGCCGACATTTGCTATTTGGATGTGACTGAGGAGCTACTTAACAAATTAGAGCGACTACAAAATCTGGCCATACGCTTTGTCTATGGCTTACGTAAGTATGACCATGTTTCCCAATTTCGTGCTCAACTTAATTGGCTCCCAATCCGTCTTCGCCGTGATATGCACATCCTTGTTTTTCTCTTTAAGATCTTAAATTATCATAATTTCCCTTCCTACCTACGTTCCCGCTTCAAGGTTCTTCCTCCTCCCTCTCGCTCTAGGCGGTCTTGCGTGGTTCCGTCGCTTGACGTACCTATGAGCAATACCAAATTCCTACAAAAATCCTTTTCTGTGTACGCAGCATCCCTCTGGAATAACCTTCCTAATCCTATCCAAAAAAGTCCATCAATTTTCTCCTTTAAATCCAAATTAAAAAAACATTTACTTGCTTGTCTGAACGATTAATGTCAAATTCAAAGTCAGTATAACATTCGCACTATGTTTTTATAAGAATAAAAAGAAAAATGTGTTTATAGCATAATATGTATGTTTGTGTATGTATGTTCGTATGTATATATTTATGTATATATGTATATATGTATGTATGTATGTATGTTTAGGTATGTATATATATGTATATATCTATTTTTATATATAATTATATACTTATTTATGAATTTATATATTTAATTTATATTTTATTTTATCTTAATGTTACATATTATTTGCACTACTTATTCCCGCTTTCTGAAATTTTCTCACTTCCACTGGTTGGCTGGAAGAGATTTCTTTTAGAAATAAGCCCACCATTGTCAACGAAATTTTCATATGTTTATATTTCGTTTGTAATTATTTTTATGTGCAATAAAGAATATATATATGCGGAGTCAGCTTAGCTGACCGAATCCGCAACGAAGAGGTACACAGGATGGCAGGTACCAGCGAGGATGTCACAGTAAGAATGAAGAAGAACGTGCTCAGATGGTTTGGGCACGTCGAAAGAATGAGTGACGAAAGAATGGTAAAAAAGATATATGATGGAAAAGTGAGTGGTAAGAAAGGTAAGGGGAGACCTCGGTTGACTTTCGAAAACACAGTATCGAAGATACTGGAGGAAGGTCACGTAAAAAGCATGAGGACTCCCCGGAGAGCATGCATGAAGAGGTTAATGACAGTGGACGAGGCGAAAGAGGTATGCAGGGACCGCAGCGTTTGGCGCTCCGTTCTCTCTGACTACCCCGCTAGGGATAGAGCGTGAAGCTATGTATGTATGTATGTATTTTTTTTGTTTACCATCGTATTTAATACCATCTACTGTCCTTTATTTGCCGTCTCTTTTTGTCCACCATTTTATACGAACAAGAAAATATTTATTATTCCATGGATTTACTGTGCTGGTATCCATCACGTTGAAGAGTAAGGAGTTCAGAGCAGTGCCTGACATTTGCGGTGCAAGTGTAAGCTATATGTAGTCTATCAATACTAACTTTCACTATCCGAGCTACTATCTCAAAAAAATTTTTTTTGTCATTTTGTATTAACGAAAACTTATTTTTTTTTATTTTTTTTATCTTCACGCTTCATCCCGCACATGGCAGGGTAGGCAGAGGGAACTGCAGGAACCATACGAACCTAGTGCTAAGACACTCCGTTGCTTAGTCCCTGTTTTTCTCCGTCCGAAGTTAATTTTTCTTTTCTTTTATTAATATTATAGTAGTATAAAAAAAGTAAGTTAGGTATTTATTAGGTGTTATGTATTATTCAAATACTTAATATATGATAGAGGACCGTCATGGCGCTGTAGCGCAATGTCTTCCTATAAACGTAACGCATTCGTGAGTTCGATCTGCATTCGAGGTAAATGGATTATTTTATTTCCATTTCCTCCGCTAGTGAAGCGTTGAGTTCCGCCACTCAACACGCAATGCCTTGAAGGGCGGAAAACGGGTACGGAGTGTCTCAACACTAGGATCCAACGGTTAATGCAATTTTGTTAACTCTCGTTTAGCGGGATAAAGCGTCTAGCTGAAATTAAAAATAGTATAAATTGTAAACATATATTCTCCTGAACACAGAAATAGTAATACATTATGAATTTGAAAAATCTTTAATGACGTGTTGAGCTTTGTAACTTGCACAACGCGAAGTTCAGAACGAGTTAAACTAACTTTTACCAAGTAAGTAACGAAGTGCTATTACAAGAAAAGTGTAAAAAATAAACGTAATATAATTTATATATAAATCAGTCCGTAAGTTATATATAATATGAAATGACTTCTAAAAAGAAGGTACAAAAAAAGATGAAATCATGTCAATCGCTGCTTATTGGAAGAGAATTCTAAATCTTAAGTGATTTTGTGTCATTTCATGCAATTACATAGAATCTCTGTCCGAATACGGTCGAAACCTACGGTTACGGTCTACGTGTGCTTCGATGTTGTTGTTAAAATAAAAATAACTAAGTCACGTTTATTACCTTATGTTATATCTTTTTTATGTATTCTGGCTTTATCTCGCAAAGTAGGTAGAGTGAACCGCAGGAACCGTGGGAACCTAGTGTTAAGACAGTCTGTTTCCCGCTTTCCGCCTTTTGAAGGCATTGTGAAATAGGTGATTAGTTACCTAGTTGTCAGAGCGAAGAAAATGGAAATGAAAAAGTCCATCTTCCCCTCGTGGGAATCGAACCGAGAAATCGTCGCGTTACAGGTAGACGATATGCGCCACAACGGTCCCCATATAAATATTAATTAGGTTGCATAAAACAAAAAGTTTGAAACAATATTTCTGAATTGAAACACTTGAACAACTCCTAAGGTATACTAAATCATAATTAGCTACACAAAAGTTAGGTCTCGACTTACTCAAATTACTTAAATTCATACTGAACGCACATTAACTTTAGTCATTAACGTTTTAACCTTACAAACGACTAAATTAAATTTGTGATCTATAAATCATTTGAATATAGAAAAGTATCGGTCAGGTGCGAGCAGTGTTCGCGCACCGAGGGTTCCGTATCTATTTTTTGACTACAGGTGAAGTAATACACGTGTTCATAACAAATTCCACGATCTTTCTGAAACTTTCAGCTCAGATATTTAAAGAAAATGTTGAAACAGAAATATTTAAAAGATTAAAATGCGTGAAACTGTTGTCATTTTAATTGTATGCAAGATCCTATTGCCAATATCTATGTATGTCACAATTATTATTAAATACATAGATATATAGATATTTAAACGAAACCTACCGAATGTTCATTTGACGAATCAGAAGTACTTGTAAAAGTCTATTTGAATAAAAATATTTTAAATTATAACATATCTCTAACATATATGTTTGAGGACCGTCGTGGCGCAGAGGCGTAAGCGTCTGCCTGTAAATACGACAGTTTGAGGGTTCGATTCCCATTTGGGGAAGATGGATTTTTCTATTTCCATTTTTTTCGCTTTGGAAACTAGGCAAAGCGCGGCGTTGAGTTCCGCCACTCAACACGCAATGCCTCAAAAATGGGGAAAGTGGGGACGGAGAAAGCAGAAACGGAGCAACGGAGTGTCTTAACACTAGGTTCATATGGTTCCTGCAGTTCCCTCTGCCTACCCTGCAATATGCGGGATAAAAGCGTGAAGCTAAAAAGAAACAAATATATGTACTTACACTACGCAAAAGCAAATACTAAAACAACTGTGTTAAAATACCCTCATTTCCAAAAACCGTTTCATTTTCACAAAATTTCTTGTTAAATAATCGTAAATGTTTTCCCAGGATCGCAATTTATGGCCCGGGGTCAGGATGGATGGCGGCAACTTAACCTGCCGACTAATCGCCGTAGAAATTGAGTGAGAAAATTTGTGGTCCCAAGCTCCTATAGATTTATTATGAGTAGCGCTTAAAATTTTATTACAAGGCTATAAAATTATTGGATTGAAAGCTACTTCAAGTTTAGTGCTTTTTGTTTTTGATCGTTTTTCGGGTAGCTTTTATACTGTGTTGATATTATTCGTGGTATTAAGTTCCTCAATCTGTGTAATCATATTAATTCCTTGTAATCGTAATATAATGTTTATTAGTGAGACGGCATCATATCATAGTAGTCGAAGGGAACTTAGTGTTAAGGCACTCCGTTTCTCCCTTTTGGACTAATTTTCAAAACATTGTGTGCCGATTCGTGTAACTTAACACTGGACAGGGAATCGAACCCATGCCGTTAAGCATGGAGTCAGACGTTCCATAAACCGTTACAAATCTAGAAATATTGGCAAATGACAATTGAGAAAATAAAATCTTAAACAAATGTACCTAAATAATATTTTAAGAACGATTAAATTTAATTACAATTAATTAATTAAATTTTAAATTATTAATCGTAATCAACTCGTGTTGTTACGATGTTAACAAATATTATAAATTTTCCAATAGATTTTTCTATTACCATTTTCTTCGCACTGGAAACTAGGCAAAGCGCGGCGTTGAGTTCCGCCACTCAACACGCAGTGCCTCGAAAAGGGCGGAAAGCGGGGACGGAGAAAGCAGGACCTAAGCAACGGAGTGTCTTAACCTGCAGTTCCCTCTGCCTACCCTGCCATGTGCGTGAAGCTAAAAAAAATATCCAATTCGGAACGGTTGAAACTTGTTACAACTTCTAAAGCTTATATATATTTAGAACGTAACGACATAACTAACGCCACTTAGGTTTCAATTTCAACAAAAATTTCAAAAATAACCCATTTTGTAGCTTTTTAACTATGTAAGGTAAATATTTTGTGATGTGGAAATAAAAGTTTATTATTAATGGTTGGATAATACGATAGCTCAGTGGATGATTTTAATATTTTATGTGTTACTCTTAAATCTCTTGGGCTCGACTTACCGCCACGGTATTGAAGATAGTTGAAAGTCCCGGGACGGTTGTATGAGTTGTATTTTTCATTATACATTTCGTTAAGTAACACAGATCACAACATCAACACAGTTTAGCACAGTTCACACCTTCTTATTTTGAATTTTGCATATATTCGCGGAGCTCACGGCGCGTGATTAGCCAACGCTCGGCGAACGGCATGACACTCTAGCGCCGCGGCTTTTGGTGAAACAGCTGGCGGGAATAAAAATGAGCCCAAGATCCTACAATTAATATTATTAATTTAGTTATAAGACATGACATATATAATTTTTTCAGCTAATACTTTTCTTGCTTATTTTAGTAGATAGAGAGAAACAAGTGTCTTAATAAAGAAATAATAATTTCTCAACATTCAATTGTTTCTCAAGATTTTATACGACCATTTGCGAAATTGAATGCTGTTTTTAATTATAACAAAGTGGCCTTGAAAACTTGTGTTTTATACTTTAATGTATGGATTGAATTAACATATACATATATACATAGCTTCACGGTTTATCCCTAGCGGAGTAGTCAGAAGAGAACGGAGCACCAAACGCTGCGGTCTCTGCATACCTCTTTCGCCTAGTCTACTGTCATTAAACTCTCCATACATGGTTTTCGAGGAGTCTTTATGCTTTTACGTGACCTACCTCCCGTATCTTCGATACTGTGTTTTCAGAAATCAACCGAGCTCTCCCCTTACCTCTCTTGCAACTCACTTTTGTTATATATATCTATTTTACTATTGATAAAAAAGAAGTTATAATATTATTTTCATATTAAGTAAAAGTTCCAAGTTTTTCATAATCTACTTTAACAGAAATTAATTTTTTCTTCACCCATTTAATAAAACAAAAGTCGTATTAGAATAATATCTCATTACTTGCTGTATATATTTCTACATATTCTGCAGTTGCTATTCCAAACGCTTCTCGTGACTTGGACTCATAAGTATTTTTTTCATAATCATTAAGTTAGTGTTTCATTTTGTAGATGAAATGTAACATATTTCCAGCATTTCACTACCTAGTGAAACCTAGTGTTAAGACACTCCCAGTCCTGTTCCCGTTGTCATAACTATCTCTGAGTGAGAATCGAACCCACAACCGTCGTCAAAATTGTTAATTCCTGCTTAATCCTAAATCCTACATCAACATATGTGAATTTATATCTTTATTCACCACATGTTGTTTAAATAAATATTAAATTTAAATGAATAATTCGGTTTCCGTTTCCGGTTTCCTCAATATTTTCACTACCGGAAGTGATGTCAATTGATGTAAATTTTAATATTAATATATTTTGACATCAATATTACGAAGTTACGACGTACTAAATAAGATACGATGCTAGTGGGTTCAAATTTTCAACAAGTTAATAGTTCGAATTTTCATAGTATAATTAATACAATAGATTCGTTGTTTTTAAGTGCACAGTTGCACTTTAATATTTAATTATAATTAAAATCTACGGTAGTGTTATGAACACCTCATTTATGTCAATATATATTGTATAGTTGAAATTTAATTATTAAATTAAATGCACTTTGCTGTAACTTTTTTTTAAATTTACGCTTTATCGTGCTTATACCGTACCCTTCCTTCTCTTCCGGGTTGGAATTGAATCCATAAATCGTCGTACTTACAGACAGGTGCTGTGCATCTACGCCAAGATGATCCTGGTAAATATTATGTGATCCTAAAAAAATTTATTATATAGAAGAATAAACAATTTTCGTTTTTTTGTTTGGACAGTAATATCTGTAAGCTCTCTCACTAAATTTTCTCTCAGGGATAAAGCGTGAGGTATAAAATAAAACCCCTGAGCGAGAATTGAACCTATTATCATAGCGTTCAATAAGATAACAACATATTGGTCTTTTCGTATTCAAATAAAGCATAAAGCGTTGTTTGAAAAGAAAACGCATTATCCCATCTGCGTGTTCTTCACAACTTGATTTAAGACTACATCTGTGAGGCTTTACGCTGATTTATTGTAGCATCTGCCTTTATTTATATGTTACTAGTAATTTATATATATATATATATATATATATATATATATATATATATATATATATATATATATATATATATATATATATATATATATATATATATATATATATATATATATATATATATATATATATATATATATATATATATATATATATATATATATATATATATATATATATATATATATATATATATATATATATATATATATATATATATATATATATATATATATATATATATATATATATATATATATATATTTTAGCTTCACGCATTATCCCGCGCATGGCAGGGTAGGTAGGCAGAGGGAACTGCAGGGACTGTGGGAACCTAGTGTTAAGATACTCCGTTGCTTAGTCCCTGCTTTCTCCGTCCCCGCTTTCCGCCTTTTTCGAGGCATTGCGTGTTGAGTGGTGGAACTCAACGCCGCGATTTGCCTAGTTTACCAGAGCGAAAAAATGGAAATAGAAAAATCCATCTTCCCCGACTGGGAATTGAACCCAGAAACCGTCGCGTTACAGGCAGACCTTGCGCCTCTGCGCCACGACGGTCCTCATATATATATATATATATATATATATATATATATATATATATATATATATATATATATATATATATATATATATATATATATATATATATATATATATATATATATATATATATGGTTGCAGGGTCGTTTATATATATATATATATATATATATATATATATATATATATATAAACGACCCTGCAACCATCAAGCGTAAAAGTATAATTAATCAAGATTTCATTCAGGAAAAAGAAATAAAAGTTTTTTCTTTACGTCTCAACACTGTTTTTAACTTAATTAAATTTAAAACCCTTATATTTTAGTATGCTGCACATATTTTTGTGGTCTCTGTAATACATTAGTGACAATATCGCAACTGTGCACTATACATGATTAATATCAGATACAAATCTACTTTAGTGACATTACATAAGCGGCTACCCGGTATTTATAAGTTAGTATCATTTTACTACTCTGGAAGCCTTTCGCGTAAACTCAAATTTTTATTATACATATATAGAATATATATACAAGTAAATAAAGTTTCAGTTCTAGGCACATATCGATAATTTTTTGGCTTAATTTGTTTTTTTTTTATTATTGTATTAATATATATATATATATATATATATATATATATATATATATATATATATATATATATATATATATATATATATATATATATATATATATATATATATATATATATATATATATATATATATATATATATATATATATATAAAGATTCCCTTATCTCTATATGTACTTTATTCCTTCTATTATACCGGATTGGTCATTACACTAACGAGGTCTTCATTAACAGTTAAAAACACCTTGTGCTGCGTTACGTTTTGTTCCTAAGTTAAGTTTTATTACTATTATAGTCATCGCTTTATACGGCTTAATAGAAGAAGATTGCCTATTCACATGGTGGGAAAGTAAATTGGTATGGCCGTTTCCACAGTCTTAATAACAATTAAGATGAAGTGATCATACGTGAAGATATTCAGAGGTCTTGTATGAAGAGGTTAATGGACCGCTGTGAATGTACTCTTGGAACGAGGCTAAAGAGGTATACAGCGTATATTATTCTTTTTTCTCTGGCTACCTATCTAGATGCGATCCCTCTATATATATATATATATATATATATATATATATATAGATATATATATATATATATATATATATATATATATATATATATATATATATATATATATATATATATATATATATATATATATATATATATATATATATATATATATATATATATATATATATATATATATATATATATATATATATATTTGGATACTTACGTAACCAAATTGTATATATATTTAAAACATTTTATTAGGACTGTTATCGTAGTATCGCAGTCACCAGAGACACGCGAAGACGAGTAACGTACTGATAACCAACAAAGTGCTCTGTACTTCTAGATAAAGCTTTAAAGCCGTCTCGAGGGAGCTTTCTGTTTTCTTGGTATAGTAGTGCACTGTGACAACATAGCTACAATATATGTATATTAATATTTTAAAATATTTCTTTTGTTAAATGATCAAATTTAGGAAACGGAGTGTCTTAACACTAGGTGTTTCTATAGGTTAATTTATACCAGGGTATATATGGAATATAGTGAGAAAAAAATATATTTCTGTCATAGAAGAGTAGAGAGTTATTCACAAATTGATAATAGTCCGAATTCGAACTCAAAACATGAGACTGTGTTTATCAAGCATTTACTTACAGTAATATTAAAAATATTTAATAACACATGAATTATTGGTTACGTAGCATTTGGCCGTAAACGGGACGACTGTGGATTCGATTCTCTCTTGAGGATTTTACATCAATACTAAATGAAAAATAAAACAAAAGAAATATATGTTAATACCTAAAAAGTAAAACGACTAATATTTGAACCCAGTATCTCTAATCTCCAGACTAAGAGATTCATATAGATAATACGACTCAAATTGGTTCAAAATGGCGTTCCCATTGCTTTTTATTTGTAATTCTCTTATATTAATGACGATGCCTCATCGTGGGAGTGCTTTTACGTACGTAATTAAATGCTAGAAGATTTTTCATTGATTTCAAGATAAAAATAGAGAGTTTGTGTTTTTTCATTATAGCATTATATATATATTTTTTTAACTTCACGCTTTATCACGCACATGGCAGGGTAGGCAGAGGGAACTGCAGGAGCCATATGAACCTAGTGTTAAGACACTCCGTTGCTTTAGTCCCTGCTTTCTCCGTCCCCATTTTATATTAAGTAAGATATTTTTGCGCAGACGGAACCGCAGAAACCGTGGAACCTAGTGTTAAGTCACTCCGTTCCCTGTTTTCCACCTTTTCGGGGCATTGCATGATGAGTGACGGGATTCAACGCTGCGTTTTACTTGGAATGGAAATGGAAATGAAAAATCCATCTTCCCCAAGTGGTAATTTACTCACAAGAACCGTGGCGTTTACAGGTAGGCGGTCCACTTTTAAAATTATAACTTACATTAAATAAAACAATGGGTGAAATCTTACTGTTCGACTTTCCGGAGTTGAGGCAATATATTGAACAAGTAGTGCAAAACCTGATTAAGCTGTTCAATTGAGAAACCTAACCCCACTTTGTCGTCATAATAATTTCCCCAGCTGGGAACCTGTGACCATCGTAACTAAACGCACAGTATACTTTTTGTACGTAAAATAAAAAAAGGTATTATATTTTCAAAAGTTCTTAATGATGAACTAAGTTGAGGAAAATTGGGTTTCAGAAAGGATCGATACGTCATTAGCACTCCAGATGTGGTCTAGAATATCTGAATTAAAAGTTTCAGAAGTTCAATATAATAACATTGTATATATACGAGTAATATGTAATAACTTTGTTCTTCAATTAGTTACGAAATCAATATGGTTTTTATAAATAATTATAAAGTTTTACTGTACTTATTTGTAGTAATGTAATGTTATATAGTTATTGATCCTACATAATAATTGAATTGTATAAAATCAGTTTCTAGGACTATCCATGGTACGATAATAAACCGATATTACTCTGTTATTTTATTATGAAAAATAGATTCTGAACAGCGAAACCCTGGCCTAGTGCCGACATATATTATCAGCCCAAATTGTATAAAAAAATACGTTTAGGGCGTCTTCACGCGACATCCCGCTTTTAGCAGGATAAGCAGAGAAACCTTAGTGATAAGACACTCTTTCACTCATGTGGTTGATATGACATGTTGTATTTATCACGTGGAACTGTAACAAAGGTCTTTATTTAATAATATATAGATTGATAATTTTCTAAGATATTTTTTTATTTATAGTAGGGTAGGCAAAGGGAACCGCAGCAACCGTGGAACTTAGTATTAAGACAAGTAGTCTTCTGAGGCATCGCATAATGTGTGGCGGAACTTAGCGCCACGCTTACCAATGTACCAGGGCGAAAGAAATGAAAATGAACTAATCCATTCTCCCTGAGTAAGAATCGAACTCACAAATGTCGCGTTTACATACAGAAACTGCACCTTTGTGCCACGACGGTCCTCACGTTATATTAACAAGCATTTTCAAAGCAATAGTAGCAGTAGCTAATTGTATTCTAAAAACTAAGACAATAGAGTGGACCAAAATTCGAAATTGTGTTGAACAAAATATTTCTCCTTCATTAGCAGAAAGGCATTGCGAACGAAATTAAGCGCACCATCTGGTACAGACTACGTTGCGCTAAATTTCAGGAGATCGTGTTTTGTTATTCTATTTCTGTGGAACATTTCGCTTTTCCATAGAATTATTAGAAATATGACCGTAATGGTGCAGTGGTGATATATTTGTCTGTAAATTAAGCCGGTCTTGGGTCGATTTAAGCTCGACGGGATAAAGTATTTTCTCTATAGATAACTAATTCAGGCCACGAATAAATTACGATGTTTTATTTTTTTATGTCTTCACACTTTATTCCGCACATGGCAGGGTTGGCAGAGGGAACTGCAGAAACCACAGGAAGCTAGTATTAAGATACTCCGTTTCTTAGTCCCAGCTTTCACCGTCCCTGCTTTCCGCCTTTCTTGAGGCATTGCGTCTTGAGTGGCGTAACTCAACGCCGCGCTTTGCCTAGTTTTCAAAGCTAAAGAAAGCCAAAGAAGAAAATGGAGATATAAAAATCCCTCTTTCCCGAGTGGGAATCGAACACAAACCGTCACCTTTACAAGGAGATGCTACGCCTCTGCGTTCTGATACTGTAAATACCTTCTCATTGGTTGATTTGGAAAATATAGAAGTAAATTAAAGTATATAATAGATTTTCATTGTAAACTAAATGTATTAAATCGATCCCTAATTTAATAGCACTTGTTCGAACAACACTTTAGCAAACTAATATTTAACTCTGTTATGACTGAGGCATCCTATGTGAGGCAATGGAGGGGGGAATTTGCAAGTAAATTGACTAACAGTTTGATGGCGAAGTTGAAATAGCTTACGTAATACTTGCCAAATACAATCAAATTTGTTAAAATGGACAATAAATTATAAAATTGTGGTGCACCTTGATAGAGGTTCGAGAAGCAGCTTGCAGATCTCCTTAAAGGTTTAAGATGAGGTTAATGACAGTGGAAGAGGCGAAAGAGGTATGCATAGCCGGTAGCTTTTCGCGCTCCATACTCTCTGGCTACCCTGATTTCGATTGAATGTAAAGCTCAAGAATTCTTTAAATCGTTCTTTTATCGTTTAATCGTTCTTTTCGAATAAAGAAAAAAAAATATTTGATTACTCTAAGGTGAAAAACAGGGACCGGAGTGTCTTAACACTAGGTTCGTATGGTTCCTGCGGTTCCCTCTGCCTACTCTGCTATTTGCGGGATAAGGCGTAAAGCTATAAAAAAATATGTATCTATGTTGCTAACGAATTCAATATATAGGACGTTGAGAAACGGAACTCAACGCTGTGCTTTGTCTTAATAAAATTTAAAACGAACCGTGTCCATAATCAAAAGCCGGATACGACTGCGTTATTAGTCATTTTTATCTCTAACTCACAATGTTACTTACTTCGGAATATAATAGGAATGAATGCAACCAGTAATCTGAATGCAAACTATTTACATTTCTCCACATTTTTGTTGTTATAATTATTTAGATTTCATTCCAAAACTGAAAAGACACTAATTTTGACAAAAAATGGGTTATTAACAGAAATTGCACAACAACGGTCGACGCGCAATCTTGAGACTGTCAGTTGCATCAATTTAAGAAAACAGTGGATATGAGGTCGTTTTAATAACAACTTAATCTTATTATTATAAAGCTGAAGTGATTCTATGGTTGAACACGCTTACCACAAGAACTTTTTTTTAATTTTTTTTATACTTTATTGCACAAATTAAAAAAAAATGTACAAAGGCCGGATTTAACGCTATGACAGCATTTTCTGCCAGCCAACCCAGAATAGTGTAGGAGAGAAGTCAGTACTAGTATTCCCTTGTTTCTACTAAGTAGTCACTAGTAGGGTGTGCACATAAAAGTTAAAGAAAAATTTAAAATACATACATTTACAACTTTTATTTTCTTTAATGTATATGTAAAGTATAAACGTTTGGATCGTTGCAGTATTTGAACCTACACTTACAGGAAGTAGTTTTAACAATCTAATCACTAAGTCCTACTTTTTATCTTTTTATGGATAATTCATCCGTAAAGGTAGCCCACAGGCTATATGTAGCCTATACATAGCTTGTGTCAAATGTTATATGGAGTAAGTGGGGACGGAGTAAGCAGGGACTATGTAGCGGAGTGTCTTAACACTAGGTTCTTATGGTTCCTGCAGTTCCCTCTGCCTACCCTGCCATGTGCGGGATACAGCGTGAAGCTAAAAAAAAAAAAATGGAGCTATAAGTTATTTTAATTGATCTACGCGAGCAAAGCCGCATGTAAAAGCTATATATTTATAATATTTTCAATTTAGTAAGCCGTGCGATGTGCGAGGTTCGCGTTATCCAATTAAGGCGTATCAACGCGGGACGTGAGCCAAATCGTTCGTGTAATAAACTTATTTCATATAAAACTTTTTGTATTATACTGTCGTTTTATATATGACAGCTAATGTAATAGCAATGTGTTGAAATTGACGCGAGGGTTCAAAGTTTTTGGGGCAGTTAATATACTGTAAATATAAAGTGGGTTCGATTTCTGCTAATGAGAATGAGTTACTTTTATGTCTCAGTGGTTGTAAGATAAAGTGAGAGTTTCACCACTTAACAAGCCATGCATTGAATTTAGAAAGCGGACAGTAGAGACTTTTGACACTATGTTTTTTCTGCATATCATGTTATTTGCAGAATACAATGTAAATCTGAATACTGAAAATGATGAGGTTTTCATTAATAAAAAAGAAATACCATTAAATAGCAATCTTCTGACTTCGCATTTTTCATAAAAACTTGTATATATATTTAATATCATTGACTATATTATTTTGCTACATTAAAAAAAAAATTTTAATTTTTTTTAATGGGAAGGACAAAATAAACGAGCGGTCGGGTCACCTGATGGTAAGTGATCACCGACGCCCACGGCCCTGTGTAACAGCAGAGCTGTTACAAGAGCGTTGCCGGCCTTTAAGGTGGACGTAGACGCGCTTTTTGAAGTACGTTTTTAGTTTTAAGTTTTTGTATATGCAGTTAGTATATTATTGAGAGTTACAGGGAGTATATTACGACACTCTCCACTATCAAGTCTTCAAGACTTGATGTATACAAGACTTGATTTTGCGCAACCAGAGCTAAACGCCGCGCCGTATTTCAATCGGGCGGGGAAATAAATGAAATGGTTATTATAATTTATTCTCAAATTTTAGGATTGAACCAACAACCATCGCATTTGACGTCAAATATACGAAGTGAACATCTACGCCATGATTGCTTTTATATATTTATCACTAACTCATTACGCCTGTAACATTTCTAACTGAGGCAGTATATTTTAAGATGAAGCCATTTTTTTTCACTACTAACTATTAATAGCAATTTTGTTTTAAAATTACCAAAATTCAAAAAGTTCTTCCTTTATTTATGTCGATAGAAATAAGATAAAAATTAATTTTAAATAATTCCCTTCTAAAATCAGACGTTATCCTGTTCCAGACTTGAATGGTCTCATTAAATATATATACGTACATAATATTACTGTCATATAAAATATAATTGAATTTCATGTTAAATTTCCACCTTAAGTTTTAAACAAAAACTAAATTTGAGGACCGTCGTGGCGCAGAGGCGCAACGCCTGCCTGTAACGCGACGGCTTCTGGGTTCGATACCCAGTCGGGGAAGATGGATTTTTCTATTTTTACTTGCTCTGGCAAACTAGGCAAAGCGCGGCGTTGAGTTCCGCCACTCAACATCGCAATGCTTTGAAAGGCGGAAAGCGGGGACGGAGAAAGTAGGGACTAAGCAACGGAGTGTCTTAACACTAGGTTCCCACGGTTCCTGCAGTTCCCTTTGCTTACCCTGCCATATGCGGGATAAAGCGTGAAGCTAAAAAAAAAATCCAATAAAAATAAATACAAATATTAAATAATAAATATATTCTATGCGCTAATTTAATGTTTCAGTCGAGTTTGTAATAAGAAAAGTTTTACAGTAAAAGCTGTTATTCTATATTTCATTTGATGTGTGAAATATTATAGTTTTCATTTATATTTTATGTGTCTAGTTCATGTCTGTCTGTCGAGTCGTGTCTAATGTCATAAAAGGATTTCAGTTCACATATGTACATACATATACCATTCTTTCGTCACTCATTCTTTCGACGTGCCCAAACCATCTGAGCACGTTCTTCTTCATTCTTACTGTGACATCCTCGCTGGTACCTACCATCCTGTGTACCTCTTCGTTGCCGATTCGGTCAGCTAAGCTGACTCCGCATAGACCTTCGAAGAGATCGCAATTTCTCAGCATTCATCTTTCTTTCTTTCTTTCTTCTTCTGTAATACCCACGTTTCACTGCCATATAACAGCGTCGGAACCAGAACTGCATTGTGTACACTGCGCGGCCAAACGTGCAGCGACGCTGACGTTCTGCCGTCTCAACAACGCAGCTAAGGCACCGTTCATTCTGTTACCGGCAGCAACACGTCTTTCCACATCCATTGAGTATCTACCATCTCTATTTAATATACTTCAAAGTATACTACTTTGTTCACTTGTTCTAATAATTTTCCATTCACGAAAATCTTGCATTCTGTCCTTTCCTCGTCTCTTTCAAATACCAGAACCTTTGTCTTACTTATCAATTTTATTTCTACTTACAATAAAAGACATGATTATTTCTATAATTTCTAATTTTTCTTTTCCATATCAAATATATTTTATCATAAGTTAAATCTGATAAAGCTTTATTTATCTCCCCATTGTTACTTTGCATGCAAACGAACGAGTCAGATGAACAAACTTTCTTTAGAAACTTGTCTTATTAGAGATATCTTTTGCTACACCTTGCATTGTTTTAAAAGAGCTTAAGAACTAAAAGATGTAAAAGTTACAAATTAAATAAGTATACGGTATATATTTCACGGATATAATTGTCTAAGTAAAATAAACATAGACGTAGTTTAAATATATGCTAGACGGTTATAAGTTTGATGACCACTCATAAAAGGAAAGGAATAACTTTAATATTTCTGTATTTTTTTAGTTTCACCCGTTATCCCCCATATAGTAACCAAGTGTTTAGACATTTCTTATCCTACTTTCCGTTTTTCGAGGCTTTGCGTGTTGAGTGGCGGAACTCAATGCCGCGTTTCTCTTGTTGCCACAGTGATGGAAATGACAATCAAATAATAATACATCACGACTGAAAATTGAACCTACAAACCGTCACCACTGCACTATGAAGAGTTTCACGGGTTTAATTTTGGTACAAATTCGGTCAATAAAAGCCTCTGAGTATATCAGATAGAGGGAACAATATAACTTAGAATCTAGAGAGCTAATTTATATGACAGAAGTATTTTAATATTTAAATCTTGGCCTGGATCCTGTGTAAAGAGTGCTTTCGAATTGCTTTCCGTTTTTATATACGTACGATAATACGTATATATACTGATTAATTAGTCATATTAGTCAATACTATTTACATAATATCAATATCGGTCGGGTTCAATCTGCCATCGTGGCACAGTGGCAGTACGAGTGATTGTGAATGGATTGTAATTCAAATGATTAGAAAAGGTTGGTGTTGTTGTGTTTGTTGTAAAGGACAGTGGCCTGTTGCTAACTGGTATGGTAGAAGTGCCTACCCTAAGGGCGCATTTTCATTGGTCGATAAGTCGGTAGTTAGCCCGAATGCGCGGAGTACCCGCATGCGAGCTAACAACCAATGAAATCCACTGGTCGATAACTCGGTCGATTAAACGTGTGCGGGTATTATCCACATTCGGAATAACGACCTTATCGCATGCATTATAGGAATCACCCGCTCCCCGTATGCGGGCCCTGACGACCAGTGAAAACGATAAACACTTTGCGGGCCCTATGGCATGCGTTACAGAAATCTCCCGCATCCCGAATGCGGGCCCTATCGACCAATGAAAATGCGCCCTAATGATTGTATTTGACTTCCAGATTGTTTCGTGGGTACACTCGTTTATTGGAATTACAAATAGTCCCGAAAAAAGACAATAAAGTTTGAGAGGTTGGCAACGCGAATGAGACTTAAGACGAGGGGACAGCGGTCTCACTGTAACCCCTACTGTTGTCTTTCTCCAAGTCCCGCTGGTAAAAATGGCGCAGGCGCTTTGTCCTCAACTCATAGTGTATCTAAAATTTGAAAGTGAGGAAAGAAGTGTCTTAATACTGGATTTAAAAAAAGCAAATCACTTTATTTTATCTTCGATTTAAACTGTAAACTGATTCCATTTAAATCTTTCTTCAAAAGATTTCAAATTTTTGGTACAGATTTCCTTTTAGCCTAGTTATAGAAGTTGTTGTAATACAGCTACATGAATATTCAAGGCAACCGTGGCAGGTTTCCCGTACACCTTTGTTTTGTTATCGTATGCGCTTTAGTTCGTGTATATTTCCTGGGTTTGGTACCTAATTAGAGATTTCAAGTAACTCTTAATAATTAACGTGCATATACATATATATTCTTTTAATAATAACTTTAATAGTCATAGAGTTTAATAGTGTATTATTTTTACTAATTAATGCCTTAAAATAGAACCAGCAGGTTGTATTTTCGTTAAGGACCTAATCAGTTTACAAGGACTTCATCTAAACCTTTTCTTGGGAATTAGTCTAATTAACTTACATAGCTAGCTGACATACAAAAATTGAAAATTGAATGTCACAATATACACATTTTTGGCTATTAAAATATGAAACTACTATTGCAAGTGATAGATTGTCAAAATATCAATATTCATGGTACATATACGTTATACGAGTACACCTTCCATACAGCTGTAGCTCGAATAAACTTCAGCGAGAAATTTATTGACTTTAATGTATATTTTTCTGAACGCGATGCTTTTCAATTTTCTTGTTTATGACATTGATATCTCTTAGCATATTTCAAGATTATATTACATAGTTCTTATTACGATATATGTGATAACTTCATTGACATATGATATAATTCAAAAGATTACAAGAGACAGAGAGTGGAGGCGAGACATATCTTTAAAGCACTTTAAAAAAGATTTTAAGCTGACGCTTGATTTACAAAATCTCACAAGTAACTGTTTATAAATATTTGTTAACTTGTAAATAAATGCAATCAATATCTCATTGAGTAACGAACGCCGCGCTTTGCCTAGTTGCCAAAGTGAAGAAAACGGAAATAGAAAAATCCATCTTCCCAGACTGGGAATCGAATCCAGAAACCATCGCGTTACAGGCAGACGTTCCGCCTCTGCTCCACAACGGTCCTCAGATACTTAACGTGTAAATATTAAGATTTATTTAATTAGTAAGTCCACACGCGGTCTACAGCTGGTAAATTAATTAGGGATAGAGCTACAGGGATAGACCTTTTGTTGATAATAACGTTATATGTTATGTTTTAATATTTTTTAACCTTGATTTCATTTTATTTGAAATATAATTTAATTTAATTTAATTACAATAAAGCCACTTAATTCGTATCCTTTTTAACTTATTCTGTATTATGAACTGTTATCTTATTTTTATTTTATTTATTTATATTTTTTTTAGCTTCACGCTTTATCACGCACATGGCAGGCAGAAATAGGGAACTGCAGAAACTATATGAACCTAGTGTTAAGACACTTCGTTGCTTAGTCCCTTCTTTCTCCGTCCCCGCTTCCGCCTTTTTCGAGGCATTGCGTGTTGAGTGGCGGAACTCAATGCCATGCTTTGCCTAGTTTCCAGAGCGAAGAAAATGGAAATAGAAAAATCCATCTTCCCCGAGTGGGAATCGAACTCACAAACCGTCGCGTTTACAGGCAGACGCTTACGCCTCTGCGCCACGACGGTCCTCTATTTTATTTTTTTATATTTCTTGTTATTTTTTTATACATTATAAGATGGCAAACGAGCAGAAGGGCCACTTGATGTTAAGTGGACACCCTCGTCTATAGACATCCACAGCCTGAGCGGATGTGGATGCGTTGCCTGACCTAACCAAATACCCTCCAAATAACCCCTGTTTAGGGGCTTTCGAAATTTTCACTCACTTGACGAAACACTATTTCTTTATGACCCTTTTAGCTATTAGTGACAGTGTAGCTTTGCTCTACCACTAGAACAAGGGCTAACGTGATTAAAAAAAATATATACATATTTTTTTGATGTTATAGAAATAAATGATACTTTAATGTGGACGTCATTACTAATGGGGGTCAATGGGGGATACAAATTTATGATTTAAAAGTAATTAGTACGTTAGGGTAAGTGGTATCTTAGGATCCATTGTCATACTAGTATAATTGAATTTAACCTAGTCTGTGGCCCAGAATTATTACTTTTCCAAGTAAATAAAATAAAATAGCTATATATTATTCTACTTAAGAAAGTTTTTGTTTTTCTTCTTTTATCCGATTGCACGTCGTCGACGTAATATGTTTGTTATTCGAATATATGTATGTATCTATTTCTATGTAGCGACAATGGCCGTACGTACGAGTTGATTGATTTTACAATAACTTTAGTTTGATTAAGAAAGCTTATTAGTTAATCTGATTTTATATTTGTTAATCCATTATACATATTAATTATTTCATTTTTAAGATTAAAAATGCAAAAGTTTTAATCTTACAAATGAAATAATTAATTTTGTGATACCGTGTTAGAGTTTGTTATTAACACACTTTTTTCACTCTTCGCCTGGTTGTGCATACATAGCTTCACACTTTAAATCAGCGAAAGAGTCAGAGAAAATCGAGCGCCAAACGCTGCGGTCTCTGCATTTCTTTTTCACCTCGTCCACTGTCATTAGCCTCTTCATACACACTTTCTTGGGAGTACTCATGTTTTAACGTGATCTTCCAACAGTATCATTGATACTGTGTTTTCGAAAAACAACCGAGGTCTCCCCTACCTCTCTTACCGCTCACTTTTGCTGCATATATAATTTTAACCATTCTTCCATCACTCATTCTTTCGACGTGACCAAACCAACTGAGCACGCACTTCGTTCTGATTGTGACATCCTCGCCCGTACCTACCACCCTGTATATCTCTTTGTTAAATTAACTAGTTTGGGAAATGAAAAAAAAAAAGATTTCTCGTCTACAGACTTCGCCAATACACTACTAAGCCACAAAGTTCTCTAAATCCGTATTATGAAACACTAAAAGTTAGTTCACATAATAAGGCCTAGGCTATCCAAGTAAAAATTAGCTTTTTTTCCTAAAGACAATATGAGATGGGCAATGTGCAGGTCAGTGCGACCTACTTTCTCTGGCATTCCGCCAATACTGGCAGTTTTCAAACTATTTGCGGGAATATCGCAGGTTGGCAGAGTTTGTTCAGTATTCACTTGTATAAACTGAATAAAGTGGATTATGAGTTGAAACTGCTTTTTTCTTTTTTTGTGTACATATTAAAGAGTTAAAAGATGTGAGATAAATAATAGATCTTTGAATCTTTGATTCTAAGTATAAGTTATAATAATTTCCACGGTGTTGAGTACAAAATGGAGAAAGTTTACACTAGATTCTCTTCAGCGTTATATGATTACAGCTCCAATAAATACAGTAATATGTTATAACGGTTCGTTGCTAACTGTTTTTTTTAATATTCTATAGCATAAAAAATATAACAGCAAAAAAAACACTCAAAAGATTTATTTCTACTTAAAGCTAGTCTTAATAAATTTTAATGGCACTTAAAAAGATTTATGCGGACGACACTCAAAGATTTTACTTAAAATACACTTCTTTTGACGAAAATTATTAGATACTATGGATTTAAATAATTTAAGAAAGCAGTTAATGAACAGTTTTACGCGAAAGTGTAGGTTTGATTCCAATTTGGAAGATACGTGTTTTTTTAATATAATTTTTTGTAGTTGTAATGGAATTGGCGTTTGTCTTCCACCTCACTTGACGGAAAGTGTAGATGAAGACCAAGATAGTACATGCTTGTCCAAAAGAAATCTGTTCATTCTACTCTTCAAGGTTTCAGGGTTCAAGTTAACAAGTAGAATAGTAGACCTTTTCTTGTTTTTTTTTTTCAATTCGATCATTTATAGGTTAACATACATTTATAAGTCGTAACTTGTGAGTCATTTCCCACTCACTGAATTGGACTTGTAAGCCAAGCTTAATCTATATTAGTTTGAGAAGGTTCAAAGGGTCTTATGAAAGTAATATTAATTAAGACGATTGTAGAACCAGAATTCCAAAAATTCGAAACAAACTGGAAGCGAGGTACGGTGTGTCTCAACATTGGGTTTCCAAGCTTCTTGCGGCTTCGTCTGCCTACCTCGTCTATATCTATGTGCGGAATTAAGCGTGAAGCAAAAAAAAATAAGGCGAAAAAGATTCATCTTATCAATCAATATTATATTGAAATTTATCCTAAGAGATATCGATGTCATAAACAAGAAAATCTAAAAGCATCGTGCTCAGAAGAACATATTTTAAAGTCAATAAATTTCTCTATAAAGTTTATTATACTTACAGTCATATGGAAGGTGTACTCGTATAACATGTATGTAGCGAGAATATTGATATTTTGACAATCTATCACTTGCAATAGTAGTTTCATATTTTAAAGCCAGAAACGTATATTATGACTTCAATTACAGTTTTACTATCTATGTCAGCTAATTACGTAAGTTAAGTAGACTAATTTCCAAGAAAAGATATAGATGAAGTCTCTGTAAACTAACTCTCTGTAAAGTCTCTGTAAATTAGGTCCTTAACGAAATTGCATACTGAGCTCTACCTTAAATTTCAGTTTTATTTAAAACAGCAGAAATATGTGATTATTGAACTCTATGACTATTGGGAATATATTAATTATTAGGTAGGAGTTACCTGAAATCTTTAATTGGGTACCTGATTAGGTCCTTAAAATTTGATTTTTTAAAACAGCTGGTTCTATGGTATTAAATTCTGTGATTAAAGTTATTCTTAAAAAATATATATGTATATGCACGTTAATTATTAAAAGTTACCTGAAATTTCTAATTAGGTACCAAAACTCAAGAAATATACACGAACTAAAGCGCATACGATAACAAAACAAAGGTGTACGGGAAACCTGCTGTTGTATTACAGCAACTTCTATAACTAAGCCAAATGAGAATCTGTACCAAAAATTTGAAGCTTTCTTTTTGAGGTAAGACAGAAATAGAATCGGCTTAAATCAAAGATTAAATAAAAACGAAGTGTTATTTTAAGCCTAGTGTTAAAACACTCCTTTCCTCATTTTCAAATTTTAGAGACACTGTGTGTTAAGGACAAAGCGCCTGCGCCATTATTAACGGCTGTCCCCTCGTCTTAAGTCTTATTCGACTTGTCAACCTCTCAAGTCTTTCTTGTCTTTTGTCGAGATTATTCGAAATTTTAATAAAATAAATAACCAGTCTACCCTTTTAGTACCATCATTAGGGTAGTCACTTCTCTCTACCAGTCATCAACAGGTCACTGCCCTCTACAAGCAACACAACAACATCAACCTTTTCTAATCATTTGAATTACAATCTATTCACAATCACTCGTACTGCCACTGTGCCACGATGGCAGATTGAACCCGACCGATATTGATATTATGTAAATAGTATTGACTAATATGACTAATGAATCAGTATATACGTATTACTTTTACAATGGAATAGGAAGGCAATTCAAAGGCACTCTTTACACAAGATCCAGGCCAAGATTTAAATATTAAAGTACTTCTGTCATTTAAATTAGCTCTTTCGATTCTAAGTTGTATAGCTTCATTAAATAATTGATTTTTTTTATACTAATGCATTGATTCATTTTTATTCCACTTATTTCTTGCCAGAGAAATTGATGGAAAAAGAAAATTGTGATAAAAATACTGTGTTTTAATATTTTCATTCAATTTTCACTTTGTACTAAAATTAAACATTCGGGGAGGGTGAATTATTTCATTGCCACTTTCTTCAATCTGGCAACAAGAGAAACGCGTTGAGTTCCGCAACAGTAAAAGCCTCGCAAAGCAAAAAGAGGGGTACGTAGAACGCTTGGTTGCTATATGGAGATAAAGCGTGAAGCTAAAAAATATAAAAAAATCAAATGATTTTTTTAATTTTTTGAGTGCTTATCAAACTTATAATCCTTTAGCGTTTGACATTCAGACTTTGTCTATGTTTTATTTAACTTAGACAAAGTATATTCATAACACTTTTCGATATTTTAGTTCTGAAGCTCTTTTAAAACAATCCGAGGTGTAGCAAAAGATATCTCTAATAAGACAAGTTTCTAAAGAAAGTTTGTTCATCCGACTCGTTCGTTTGCATGCAAAGTAACAATGGGGGAGATAAATAATCCTAGCCTTATCAGATTTAACTTCTAATAAAAAATACTTTATGTGGAAAAGAAAAGTTAGAGATAATAAAAAGAATCATATTTTTCTATAACAAGTAGAAATACGTTTATGAGAGCAATGTCTAGGACTTGTATCCCAAGTATTTTTATGATTTTTTAAAGTGTTAATCCACACTGAGGACAGAAAAAATACTTAAAGAAAACATACAAAAATTTGAAACGCAGCGGGACTCGAACCCGCGCCCTCCTGCGAACCGTGCAGGTGCGAGTTCGAGTCCCACTGCGTTCAAATTTTTATATGTTTTCTTTAAGTATTGTATCCCAAGTGTTGGTTTAAGGGGTCCCATTGTTGTAAAAATAACGTAATAATGGGAAAAATATACAGTGACAGTAAAAAAGCTAGTTATAATGCTTAAAATAAAGGAAAAGTTCGGAAAGTCCAAGTTCTCTGCCACCCTGCTTTAAATAAACTATGAACTCAAGTCGTTTTATGAAATTTGAGACGAAATGAGCTAAACGTATAGATATAAATGAAAACTATAATATTTCACAAATCAAATGAAATATACAATAACAGCTTTTACTGTAAAACTTTTCTTATTACAAACTCGACTGAAACATTAAATTAGCGCATAGAATATATTTATTATTACATGTTGTTGCTTGTTGTACGTACTTTTATTGGATATTTCAGTTTTTGCTTCTAACTTAAAGTGGAAATATTATTGGTTGAAATTCAGTAAAATTTTATATGACAGTAATATTATGTTAGTATATGTTTGAAATGTGACCATTAAGGTGTCTGGGAGAGGACAATGTCTGACTCTGGGATGGAATAGTTTTTATTGCCACTTAACTTGCAATATCTCGAAAATGGAGGAAAACTCACTGTATCCTCATAGTAATTATGCATGAGTGGTAAAGACAAATGCGTAGCGTCTGTCTGTAACCGCGACGGTTAGCGGGTTCGATTCCCACACGAGAAAGATGGATTTTTAATTTCCTTTTTATTTTTTTGGCGTTGACTTCCGCCATGCAACACGTAACGTCCCGAAAAGGCGGAAATAGGGAAACGAAGTGTTTTAAAAAAAATACACTTGCCGTAATGAAATCTTTAATGATCTTATTTATAAGACGTGAGAATAAACCATTTGTTATTAGTTTACCACAATTATGATTTTTTAAAAGATTTGCAATGCAATGGGGGGATAGTGTCGATCTGGTACGTGATTATTGTGTCCTCGATACTTAATTATGAGAAATTCAGTCAATACTGTTTTCATTTAATTTAGTTTAAAAGGCTAACAAGAAAAAAATTGAATTACTAGGGGGTGGCCTCATCGAGAAGTCTACAGAAAAAATCTGAATTGAGGACGACGATGAGACCACTAGTAAAACCATTGCTATAAAGCATAAAACTAAAACAATAAAACTCCATGAGAACAGAGGTGTGGCACACTGCCTGCAAGTGCCATGAATCGTGAGTTCGATTCCCACTCAGAATGGATGGGTTATTTCATTTTCTGTTCCTTTCCTCTGGTAAGTTGCTAAGGGCGGCTTCGAGTTCCTCCAATCGACACGTAATGCCTCGAATAAATGAAGGAAAACAGGGAGAGGAGTTTCTCCTATGGTTCCTGTGGTATCTACTGACTATCCTGTTTTGTGGATATCCAGGATATCCGGGATAAAGCGTAAAGCTAAAAATAAATCTTGACATAATCCATTAGCTTAAGAAAAAAATTTTATTACAATTATATTCTCAATGCATTCTGTGTTCCGAATGTCCATTTCCAATGAAAACGAACTTTAAATGAATTGTCTCATTGGAAGAGTGCCA
This sequence comes from Dione vanillae, assembly GCA_037178615.1. Taxonomy (NCBI): domain Eukaryota; kingdom Metazoa; phylum Arthropoda; class Insecta; order Lepidoptera; family Nymphalidae; genus Dione; species Dione vanillae. The sequence continues at coordinate 410,799 of JAZFAU010000272.1, forward strand.
GAGACAGGGCCTTGGACTGCGGAGTCGCATTGGTAAAAATGCTGATTTAACATTTATGCATACATACATATATTATATTTAAATATTGTTCATTTTAATTTAGTAGCTTTTGGTAATTCAAAGTAAACTTAGGGGGTCAAAGTTAATGCCTTCGCCCGTCATAAAGTTGGAGATATCCTCCCTTTCGATATGGAGTAGATATATTCTAAATATTTGCTTTTTCCTCTTATTTATAATAATACATAGTACTCTTACGTATATATTGTTATAAGATATACACATATTACATGTACTTAAATAATTATGAAATAAATTTCAAAATTTATTAAAAAAATGGGTAAAGTTGTATACATATGTCAATCGCAGATTGTAATGGTTCACTATAGAAAATTGTTCCAGTAAAAAACTTAAGTAGTAAGCTGAGGTTTTAATATTGGATAGTCCATCTATAGAGGCAGGCTAATAGGCTGTATTACTATAGCTTATATTTCACTTAGGCCATAGTCCTTGTAGTACAGTTAATAGACATTTTCATAAACTGGCACAAGCAACGCCTACGCGTAAAAACTAGTACAAAGATAAAAATTAAAAGCTTTATTAAATAATAATAAAAAACACTTTTTAAAAGACACTTTCTACGTATTATTGGATACGTTTCAATTCTTTTCCCTTTTATACTTCTGAGCATTGTAAGTGTTTGACTTAGTTTCTTTGTCAAAGGCCTTTGTGAAGACTTTGAGACAATTTTTTTTGACTTCCAATGGATATTGAGATTTCAACCTTGTTTCATTTAATTAAGCCTGTTGTTATCGAGTCTCAATATATTTTTCTTTCCTTGTTCTTGCAAGGTCTGTTCATTTCAAATTAGTATATTATATTATTTATTATTATTTAAGGGGATTTTATTAATTTATTTTTTTAAAGATAAATAACCTTCTCATTTAGGATAAGAAATATTACTTTTTAAGTGTTTCGGCGTGAGGTTCCGCCACTCGCCGATATAAAGTGGAGAAAGGAGGGTCCTAACACTAGTAATTCTCTTCCTATCCTCTAACACCTATATTTGTAATATAAAACTGAAGATTTTTGTCGGTATGTTTGTTTGGACGCGCTAATCTCAGAAATTAATTTTTATGAAAGGAAATTATTTTTATGTTGAGTAGTCAATTTATTGTGGAAGACTGTAAAATATTACTATCTATATAATATCGCGATAAAACTAACAATTGCAAATAATTACTTTTTAAAATAAAAATTGTGTATATTCAGATAGCGATAACACAGCGTTGCAACCACATAATGTGTCAATATAATATATTATATATATATATATATATATATATATATATATATATATATATATATATATATATATATATATATATATATATATATATATATATATATATATATATATATATATATATATATATATATATATATATATATATATATATATATATATATATATATATATATATATATATATATATATATATATATATATATATATATATATATATATATATATATATATATATATATATATATATATATATATATATATATATATATATATATATATATATATATATATATATACAAAAAACAAAAAGGTATGCGCGAAGATATTGTGGAGATGATTACGAAGCGCGGCGTTGAATTCCGCCACTAAACACGGAATGCCTAGTGTGAAGTGTGAAGCTACAAATAACATATTTGGAATACAATTGACAGAATAACAGTAGTACTAATTGTATATAGAGTTTCCTATTGACTTAATATCTCCCATGAGGCAAGACAGTTTGCTAAAGTAGGAGTAAGGATAAATATTAGTTAATCTATTATATATACAAAAGTTTTGTCAAAGGGCGTACGAAGGAATGCGAAGAGGCTTTTGCGATCCTAGCGAAACTTAAAGAGAGTTCTAAGCTTTTCCCTTTTTTGTATTATTTTACGTCTCCACGCTATATCCCGTACCTGACAGGTAGGTAGGTAGGCATGGTAGGCGGAGAGAACTGCAGGAACCATAGAAACCTAGTGTTAAGCCACTCCGTTGCTACGAGGGTCAAACTGAAAGTTCTTAGAAAATCAAAAACTAAGCATTCTAGCAAGTTATTAGTTTTATTATAACTTTTCAAAATAGCGTCCATTTACATCAATACATCGCTGCATTCGATGGAACCATTGAGAAAAGCACCTTGCCCACTCAGCTTTAGGGGTCTCTTCAACGGCGTTTTGAAACGCAGCCACTGCTTCTTCGGCGTCCATAAAATGTTTTCCTCGAAGTTTTTCTTTTATTTTCGGGAATAAATAAAAATCACAGGGTGCGAGGTCGGGGCTATACGGCGGGTGACCCAGTAATTCCACGTCTAAGGTCGCCAAATAGTCGATCGTTTGCCTGGCGGTGTGTGACGAGGTATTGTCGTGATGAAGGAGGATCCTGCTGCGAGGTCGTTTCTCTCGAATTTTTTCCAAGACAAGTGGCACACAGTTGTTAATGTACCACTCTGCATTAACCATTTTCTGATCCTCTAAGACAACTGTCGCGTAATGACCTGTCTTTCCGAAGAACGAGGCCACCATCTTTTTTCCAACACTTCGACCTCTCTCCACTTTAGTTGGCAACTCTTCGGAAGGAAACACCCACTTAGCATACTGTCTTTTGGTTTCCGGATCATAACAGTAAATCCAGCTTTCGTCACCCGTTAGTATGTCGAACACAGCATTTGAGTCACCTCCGTTAAATTTTTGGATCATTTTTCGGCACCAATCAACACGGCGGAGTTTTTGAGCCTCGGTCAAATTACGCGGTATCCAGCGGGCACAAAGCTTCCTGACCGCTAAATGTTTATGGAGGATTTTGTGCACTTGACTCATACCTATGCCTAGACTTGTCCGAATCTGCTGATAGGTCACTCTTTTGTCAGTCTCTATCATACACCGCACAACACTGATATTATCTTCAGTCGTCGCTGTAGAAGGCCGTCCCTCACGCAAATCATCGGTGAGATTAGTTCGACCACGTTAGAATTCATTAAACCAGTTGTAAACTGTGGCACGAGATAGGGCTTCATCGTGAAAAGCCAATCGAAGTCTATCATAACTTTCTTGTTGACTTATATGACATCGAAAGTCATAAAAAATTATTGCACGAAAATTTTCTCGGCTTAAATTCATTCTGACGTGCACAGACAATTTTCAATTTGCCGCCAAATCGTAAAACAAATGACAAATGAATGAAATGTATACTCAATATTATTGGTAAAGAGTTCTATTTTCAAAATTTAAACTTATTTTTTTAATATAATGCTTTTAAGTTGCCAGTTCTAAAAACTTTCAGTTTGACCCTCGTATGTCCCTGCTTTCTGCCTTTTTCAATATTATTATTATTAATGTTTTTTTTGTATTGATTTCAGTATTTTCATAAAGCCAATATTGAATTTTAGATTTTTTTTAAACTTATCGTCTAATTTTTCAGATAAATTATTTTTCAAAAATCTGACCAACGTTTCGTAAATTGCGTTCTAAAAGCATTTCGTATGGAAGTTAAAAGTTCAAAGGTACTAATTATAAATATGTCCAGCGAGACGGAAAGGCGAGGGCGGGGGCGGGAGCGGGAGCGAGGGCGGTCGCGAGGGCGGGGGCGGAGCGATGGTTCGGAAAACTGAAATGTGAACATGAGTAATTATAGATGAAAAGGAAAAAAATGTAATTAAAGTTTACCTTATTCACGCATTTATTAATATAAGTAGGGTAGGTGGAGAGGATACAGTCATACATTTCTTAAGTACTTAAGTAGTGTATATTATTGTGGAGACCATTCTGGTGTAAATCATGCCTATTAACTATAAGAGAGATTTGTAGGTTCGATTCCGATTTTTCGATTTGGGGTAAATTGCCATTTCCATGCCAGAGTGAGCTATGACAGCCTTTTGAATAATATATACTATACATTAAATTAAATATAGAAATGTTTCACATAAAAATATTTTGAGCTCAACAAACCTTACTAAAAATTAACTTACTTATTTTGTAATTTTTTACCATTAAATAAAATAACCAATCATAAAAGTTTAAAAAATTGAAGGCAAAATTACTATTGGAGAGTTAAATTTACATACAAGTAACGTTTTCAACATTCATATTTAAATGCACTTTGTTAAAGCTGCACTTGAACAGCAGGTAAGCTCGAAAAGCTCTACACGTTGGAAATTGTATTAATATAAACGCTGTTTACTTAATCCTTGGTTTCTGAAAAGCTTTTTTTTTCGATTTTCTCCTTTTAACAGCTACCACAAAGCTGGGCTTTGAAATATTGTTACAAAGTGGTTAAAGAAAATAAAAAAAACATCTTATAGATGTTACTATTTTCGTAATCCTCCTTAAATTATCGCAAGATAAGTATTGCAAAGAATTAAATGTTAAAAACGATTATATTATTAATATATTCATATCATGAAAAATCATTTTCAAATTTCTTTTTTTTGAGCTTCACACTATATCCTGTAAGTTGGGAAGAGTGACTTAAGTGTGCAGACACTCTGTTCTCGGTTGCTTATCTCAATGTTACTGTTATATAAAACCTATACCTTTTTAAGAAACTTAATTTGGATTTATCAAAACAAATTTATTACAGAACCAAGCTGGACCTAAAGATGCTGGGCACGAAGATATCACCAATTATAGCAAAACTAATAAACACGTCTATTCAAACGTGTAATTATCCAACTGAATTAAAAACTGGTGTAGTGAGACCTATACATAAAAATGGAAACCACAAAACATATGATAATTATAGGCCTATAACAATTTTATCCACCTTAGACAAAGTTGTTGAAAAATATATCTGTAATCAAATATATGAATTTTATACTGATAACAATATAATTAATGCTACGCAATATGGATTCCAACCCAAAAAAAGTACAACTCAATTGTTATCTAACTTCACTAACGCTGTAAATAAACATCTAAATGCGAAAAAACATGTATTAATTGTCTTCATCGATTACAGCAAAGCGTTTGATACATTAAGACACGACATCTTAATTGATAAATTAGATGATTGTGGCATACGAGGACCATTAAAGAAATGGTGTCAAAATTACCTAAATAATCGTTCTTATCTGGTAAAAGTCGATACTGAGTACAGCAACAAAGTTAATGTTACAGAAGGAACGCCGCAGGGCTCAGTTTTAGGACCGTTATACTATATCACGTATGTCAATGAGGTGGCTAACTTAATTAAAAATTGCGAAATGTATCAATTTGCTGATGACACATGTATTATAGCGGCGGAAACAGATTTGAATACTGCTATATTAAAATTACAAACGGATTTTACCCTGCTCAACAAATGGTCCCATGACGTAGGTCTTGTGCTAAATGCATCAAAAACTAAACTGATGTACATTAGCTCCAGTCGAAATAGGAGCACAATAAAACCAAAATTAATTGTTCATAATCATTCATGTTTACATTCGAACATAAAATCGTGTACATGTGACGAAGTTGAGATAGTTAACAACCATAAATATCTAGGTCTCATCATTGATGACCACTTTAATTGGGCAGAACATGTAGATAAAGTGTGTAAAAACTTAAGATCAATTTTGGCAAAATTTTCTATCATAAAAAACAAAATTCCATATTTAACTCGCCTATCACTATTAAACGCACTAGCTGAATCTATCATATCGTATGGACTTAGCAGCTACGGAAGAACATCAAAAACGCAATTGAATAAAATCTATCAACTACAAATAAGATTACTCAAAACCGTAGTGACAGACAAAGTTAAAAAATTATGTAAGGGTAATTATCATAGTCTGTTCTCTCACTGTAAAATCATACCAATACACGACAAAGTTAAATACACACTCCTATTAGAAAACTTTTTTAATTTGAATTTACAAAAGAGTATTAAGCATGCATTAGTAACCCGCAGTGTGTCGAACCAACGGCTTGTCGTACCCCGTACTAACAATCTATACGGTAGGCGAACCTTAGAATATCTTGTTCCAACATTACTGAATAATCTTACTGTTGATTTTAAACGTGAAATAAGTACAAAAAATATAAAAGAAAAACTTAAAAATTATTTTTTAAAATAATATTTAATATAATAAAATTAAAATTAATATCTCATAAAAGGAAACGGATCATCCTGTATATGCACTATTTAAATGTTATTTCTTTAAATGCATTATCGCAAAACCGGTCCTACGGGCCGACCGGCCGAGCAGTGCGTCATAAGTACCTATTATATTATTAACATTATTTGAAAATCTATAAACTTCTACCCTCACATATGAGTTATGGAATAAACAAAACAAACTGCAGTTATTGAAAACTTAATGTAGTATATAGTGTAGGTATTATATTTATGTACTAAAAGTTCCGAGTGCACTCAATGAATGCCGGTGTACGGATAAACCCGACAGGGATTTTGTTACACCGTAAGGAAATTGTATTATATTATATAAATAAAAAATATAAATAAATAAAATAAATAAATAACCTAAAAGGATCTTGTAGTCTCATCTTCAATAGCATTCCACGAATTATACACCTTATCTTAATATAACGCGAAATACCTTCGTCATTAATATGTGGTCCTTTTCTAAATTCGTCATCAAGAATACCAACAATGTTCCAAGAAGAATGTCTAGTCTTTGAGAGTAAAGAATGTCTTTGAAGTAAACGAGTACGAGTACGAGGCTTTGCGTTATTCAGTGAATGACAAAGTAGTGCTTGAGCTTTGTTCCAGTAGGCCTTGTTTATGATTTAATATTATTCCAAAGTGGGCGCAGGTTTGAATACCAATTGTGTTTTAATATGAATGGAATTGATAACAATAATATGTTTTTTTTTTTTAAATATAATCCGTCGTGGCGCAGAGGCGCAGCGTTGGGTCTTGCTGTAAATGCGACGGCTTGTGTTAAATTCGTACTTGGGGAGATGAATTATTTAATTTCCACTATCTTCGGTGTGACAACTAGGCGTGGCGTTGAGTTCTGCCACTAAACTCAAACAATGTGTCAAGAAGAGGCGGAAAGCAGAGAACGGAGTGTCTTAATACTTGGTTCCCACGGTTCTTGTAGTTTCCTATGCCTACCCTGCTATGTGTGGGATGAAGAGTAAAGACGAAAATAAATTATACTGTTAATTTTAATGTGGATTATATTAATTATAAGGAATATAACATAGAGGCACAGCGTATGACTGTTCGTGTACCACTAGGGTGAGTTGTTTTCATTTTGCTCGAGCTGGTTGACTACAACTCGGTAATAAAGCGCGGCATTGACTTTCGCCACTCAATCGTTATTGACTCGCACACTCACACACACACACAAACACACACACACACACATCTTCACGCTCTATCCCAAGCGGGGTAGTCAGAGAGAAGGGAGCGCCAAACGCTGCGGTCCCTGCATATCTCTTTCGCATTAACTCACAAATTTTAATAATTATAAAAAGGCGCGGAAAACGGAAAACAGTATGTTATTTTTTTAGTAGTTAGATAATGGGATTTGAACCAGCATCTGTCTCATTTTAGAGGTAACGGCCTCTGCTATATTGCAATTTGAGAATTCATAATAATATGTTAAACAAAATACTCTAGCATTCAAATGTATATAAGTACATATATGTAGAATAACCACCAGAGAAAACTTGGTGTAATGTACCGTAAAATATTTAAGTCCATTACATAGAAAAGGTCCGTCCGCTACGGGACCCTAATTTATATAAACACCGCAAACCTTTCCGAAAGAAATCAAAAGAACCTAAAATGATTGTCACAAACTCACCACCAAGGGATGGAAGTGAATTTATTTGCAACCTTTGTAAGTTATTGTCATAGTGTGTGTAACATAAATTTAATTTATTTTGTAGAAACGTAACATCTTATCTTAACACTGAGTTTTGTCCTTTTATCAAGTTAATAAAAATAAATAATAATAATTCATGTTTCTGAATGGGATGTATGTTGAATTTGCAACCGTCTCGTACCTATATATTCAAGAAGCATTTAACCATACAAATATACATTTTAATGCCTGAATGCATTAGTAAGACGTGGTTACCGAAAAACCCCAAGACGTTTTAAGAAAAAATCATATATTTTAAGAGAATCGTAAAAAGTTTCATCGTCCGTAACGAGTCAGCTGCGTAATTTATTTACTCGAGGGATCATCATTATTAGACCCGAGTTGAACCCTCCATAAAAACTAACAACTTTTAATATTAAAATTACAATTTTTTTAACGTTTCGATGTCTTTGACCAGACGTATCGTATCTTCAATGTTTTATCATTTTACGAGAGACGAATTTATCAGCTATACTAATATAAAAGAAAATTAGTTTGGCTGTATAAATAAAACTTATATTACTCTAACGGCGACAGAAAGGATAACGATCACGTAGATTTCTGTTTTACTATATTATATTAATAATATGAAAAATTTTATCCAATCAATTATTTTTCCTATTAATACTCATACATGTAAAAAATCTAAAAGATAATGTGTTCAAGAAGGCAAAGAAGGCGATTTCGAAGAGAAAGTGAATTTGAAGGCAAATTGTTTGTTATACGCAGATGATGCAGAGCTTAGTGTCATGTAATAAGCACTGCATCATCAGAATCATCATTCAATCAGAATGCGAGTTGCATTCTGAAAGACGGGCGTGAAACTTATGGTCTAAACCTGAATGCAAGTAAGACAAAGATTCTGGTATTTGAAAGAGACGAGGAAAGGATAGAATGCAAGATTATTGTGAGTAAAAAGTCATGGAACAAGTGAAGAAGCTAGACAGTGTACACAATGCAGTTCTGATTCCGACGCTGTTATATGGCAGAGAAACGTGGATTTTACAGAAGAAGAATGAAAGAAAGATGAATTTTGTGGAGATGTGGTACCTTTGAAAGATATGCGGAATCAGCTTAGCTGACCGAATCCGCAACAAATAGGTAGACAGGATGGTAGGTACCAGCGAGGATGTCACAATGAGGATGAAGACGAACATGCTCAGATGGTTTGGGCACGTCGAAAAAATGAGTCAAAAAAGATTTTTGAAGCACAAGTGAGTTGTACGACAGGTAAGGCAAGACCTCGGTTGACTTTTGAAAACATAGTATCGAAGATATTGGAGGAAGTTCACATAAAAACATGAGGTTGGAGAGCATGTTTGAAGAGGCTAAAGACACTGGACACTGGCGAAAGAGTTATACAGGGACCGCATCATTTGGTATCTCTTTTGCTGTTCTCCCGTTTTCTCTGATTGCTTTGCTAGGGATAAAGCGTGAATCTATGTAAGTATGTAAAAGGTCATTAAGACCGTCTTATCTAAGTAGGACATTTGACAGAGTATTTAACTCAAAAAACTCTTTCTGAATAAGTAAAGCCTTAAGCTTAGCCTTGAAACACGTCAATCTGTAATTTTGCCGAAATAATGAGAACAAATAGTAATCTTCTAACTGAGGATAAAGGACTAAGGGAAAAAAACATTGTTTTACCTAACTAAATTAATAGTATATATATTTAAATTGTAACAAGTTATTTTGATTCTTATGCATTGTAACTACAATCTGATTGATGATCTGTTTGTTCCAATTCAAAAGCATTATTAATGTGTTTGTTGTTCGTGTAATGGATATCTTTCTTTACTTTGAGTAGATTTTCCCATTTCATCAGGGGAAAGGGTAATTCTCGTAGGAGGTTCTTTGTTTACACTCTAATGTTTGTCAGGATATCTATATCTAATTGGAATGGCTTTATACTGCAAAGGTGACGAGTTCAGTTAAAACACGATTGAGGTAAATGTTTACAAGATGGCTTATTAGTTCAATTTTCTAGAAACATAATGCAAAAGCAGATAAAAAATGGTTTTTTTTAAAAATCCAGTCCCTGTGCTATAAGATTAAGATATTTGAGATTTTTCTCCATAGCATCTCCAGCAAGTTTCAGCCCACGATACAACCGAAGGGTAAAATAAACTAAAATCAATCGCATTCGTTATCTTTCTTATGCATTTCAATGATTTACCTGATTTTCTGATAAGCCTTCTCACCAGGCCGCGCTTGGAACCCTCGTAACCTTAGTTTTAAGTCATGGAGTGTGTAGGTTTCAGAGGGGCTCAATTCGATATTTACTATCAAATTGGGCTCCTTTGACACTCCTCCGTTCGCTCTATCTGACGTACACAAGTGATCATCTTATTGATTCTAAGTGGAAAATAAATAAATAAATAAATAAAATAAATAATGGAAATGACTCGGTGTTATGATTATAACCTACTCAATGTTCATCAAATGGACAAATATTAATGACACTCCGTTAGACACTCCGTTGCTTAGTTCCTGCTTTCTCCATCCCCATTTTCCGCCTTTTTCAAGGCATCGCGTGTTGAGTGGCGGAACTTAACGCCGCACTTTGCCTAGTTTCCAGAGCGAAGAAAATGGAAATAGTAAAATTCATCTTCCCCGAGCGGAAATCGAACCCACAAACCGTCGCGTTTACAGGCCGACGCTTACGCCTCTGCGCCACGACGGCCCTCGCGTTTTAATATGAAAGTCTTAATAATAATCTCTTCTTCAAATACGATCTATATAAAAACAATTTAATTCTCAACACGCTATGCCTTAAAAAGGCGCAAAGCGGGAAACAAGATTTCACTGTTCCTGTAGTTCCCTAAGCCTACCCTGCTAATTGCGGGATAAAGCGTGAAGAGGCTAGAGGCCGCCGTGGCACGTTAGTACAGAATTTGACTGTAGTCACGATGGTTGTGTTTTCGATTCCCACTCGGGGAGAATGATTTTTTTAATTTACCTTTAAAAAATGCAGCGTTGAGTTCCCCTATTTAAAATGCATTATGTGACACTGCGCGTAATGCGGGACATTTTTGCGTGTTTGCGGAGTTAGACAGAAATTAGGGAACGGTATTTAACGCTGGGTTCTCTGGGCCCTGCTAAAGCGTGAAGCTGTAGGATGTAGAGTGAGACTATTTTTTACAATATGACGTAAAAATTCCTTTTTATTAGAATATGTAATATTTGTTTAATAAAGAAATACAAAATATTTAGAACTATAGGTCCAAGTACATTAAAAAGATTTATCAAATTGCAACATCAATAGTGTTAATATCACTTTAAATTATCTGCATTATAAATTTTACTTGATTATCGCATGTCATTAATCACAATAACAATACCAGATAATATCCATGTGGACAATTTTATACATAATATATAATAATTATAATAATTAATTCGTATATTCGTCGTAAGCCTGAATGCAAGTAAGACAAAGGTTCTGGTATTTGAAAGAGACGAGGGAAGGACAGATTGCAAGATTTTCGTGAATGGAAAGTTATTAGAACAAGGGACTGAAGTAGTATACTTGGGAAGTATGTTAAGTAGAGATGGTAGATACGAAATGGCTGTGCCGGTAACAGAATGAACGGTGCCTTAGCTGCCTTGTTGAGACGGCAGAACGTCAGCGTCGCTGCACGTTTGGCCGTACACAGCGCAGTTCTGGTTCCAACGCTGTTATATGGCAGTGAAACGTGGGTATTACAGAAGAAGAATGAAAGAAAGATGAATGTGGAGATGCGATCTCTTCGAAGGATAGGCGGTGTCAGCTTAGCTGACCGAATCCGCAACGAAGAGGTACACAGGATGGTAGGTACCAGCGAGGATGTCACAGTAAGAATGAAGAAGAACGTGTTCAGGTGGTTTGGACACGTCGAAAGAATGAGTGACGAAAGAATGGTAAAAAAGATATACGATGGAAAAGTGTGTGGTAAGAGAGGTAAGGGGAGACCTCGGTTGACTTTCGAAAACACAGTATCGAAGATACTGGACGAAGGTCACGTAAAAAGCATGAGGACTCCCCGGAGAGCATGCATGAAGAGGTTAATGACAGTGGACGAGGCGAAAGAGGTATGCAGGGACCGCAGCGTTTGGCGCTCCGTTCTCTCTGACTACCCCGCTAGGGATAAAGCGTGAAGATATGTATGTATGTATATTCGTATATTCGTAATGGTCGTTATAGCGTTATACTGTTATCATTTAAACCGCAACAGTTGTAGCTTCGATTCCTACTCAGCAAAATGAAGTATTTTTATTTTCTTGCTTTCACAACTCTAAGTAAGAAATAATAATATAAGAAATAAAAACTTTTTAGTACATATGAGATAATGCTAATTTAGTTACACAATGATAATTTAGTACATATGCCGGTCCAAAAAATCAGTAATAATATGGATTGAAAAAGTAATCTCGTTATAAACATTAATTTATTCATCGATAACATTCAACGATTCAATCATCTCAAAATAATTGAATTAAATGTAATACAGAACATACATTTTAATAATAAAGCTTAGTTGACAAAACATTTCAGGAAATTTATAATGAAAAAAAATCCTGATAATTTTATAATATTTCCACGACCTGTTCCAAATATAGTGATACATAATACTTACTTATAACTTAATATATAATTTTTATCTTTTTAAGTATGTTTTCACCGTTCTTTACTCTTTGTCTAAAAATCACAATTTGAAACAAATTTATTTCCAAATCTTCTAAGTAAAAGCACTACACATAAAGCCTAAATAAAGTTAAAGACACAACTTACCTGTCAACCAAGTACCATTAAACGGCTTGTAATGATCTGTAAGCACATCACTTAGGGTAGGTCTCCTTCCCCTGCCTCTGCCGTCATCACCAGCTGGAGTAAGCAGCGCTATACTGAACACAATCAGTCCCAATACAGCAGCTATGACAAGGAGTGCGATGAGGATGCCGCGCCAGTTCCTTTGTGTTGGTGTTGCAGCAGCTAACTCCTGGAAGAAGAACAGAATGTTTATTATAAGAATAAAATACCAAGAGTTGAAAGTTCTTCCAAGATGACTCCATTTAGAGGACTCTTCTACTTGCATTGTTATTGTTATAGCTTCACGCTTTTGAAATCTGGTGTTAAGATACTCTCGCTTTCCGTCAATTTCAAGCTGTTTTGTGTTGAGTGGCGGAACTCAGTGCCGCGCTTTTGCCTAGTTGCCAGAATGTGGAAAATGGATATAGGAAAGCCTATCTTTCCTGAGTGGGAATCGAACCTATAAGCCGCCACGCTTAAAGGCAGACATTTCGCCTCTACACCAAGACGTACGTCCTTTTCTTGCTTTAATGACAAAATTCGGTGTTGAGCTCTACCAGGAAATACTTGTCAAGCTCTATATTTTTAATATATTGTGAAGATGGTAAAAATTTCTTCATAAGAAAACTAAGCAATTGAGGACTACACGACAGTCTGTAGACGTGACAGTTTGTGGGTTCGATTCCCACTCGGAAAGATGGATTTTTCTATTTCCCTTTTTTTTCCTCTGGCGAAGGACGTTGGGTTACTTTACTCAACGTGCAATGCCTTGAAAAAAGTGGGGAACACAGTATCTTAGCACTAGGTTCCCACATTTCTTGCAGTTCCCTCAGCCTACTCTGCTAAATGCGGGGTAAAGCGTGAAGCTATTTAAAAAAAGAAAAACTAAGCAATCAATAGTCTTTTTGTCATGATGGAGATGAAGATGGGCTGTGATAAAATTGATATAAAATTTCAATCAAAGATTTATTCACCATTTTATTATACATCTCATTAGAAGTATATTACTAAAGCAGTTACTATCTGCCTCTTTACGGACGAGAAGAAAATCTCCTGAGGTTTTACTGTTATTGTTTCCGTTATACGGCAAATGACTTGTATTAAGAAAGAATAATATCATATTTATGACCACCGCTGCTGAGTGCCATGGGAATAGACTTGAAACGGGATAGTTGTAGATTCTATTCCCGTTTGAAGAAACTAATTATGTCCGTTAATCAGCTCTACTAAGACAAAACATGGCGTGGTTTTCTCCGTAACATGCAATGTTATGAAATAAGTAAGAAAGAGAGAGTCAGAGAGAGGGATGGAGACGCTGCCTCTTGAAATTAGGTACTGCTTGCCTACCTTTCGGAGGATAAAGCGTCATTTGAAAAAAAATCACAACCGTTTTATTTGACATTAGAAGGAAGAGGTAAGAAGTTGATCAATAGTCGACATAATGTGTTATAACGTGTTTTTAACCACAAAAAAGACTAATTTGAACCCATGATCATCGACAACGGACTAATATATAAGTATATACTTTAACGTTATCAAAACATTCAAGAAGCCTCGCAAAAATATTATAACAAATTCAGCAGAAAGTACAGCTGACATAATATCCGTCAGTGTAAATAAAACATACAGGTAACAGGCTAAGCTTATCTTCGCTTAGCCGATTTCTCGTTTTTCCTGAAAAAAATAGAAATTTCACGTGAATTTCTGTAATATTTTTAAAAATATATACAGTATATATTATTATTTTCAGTATATATTTTTTAATACGTGATTTATAATTTTTTTTATTACTGCTAAGCTATTAGTCATAGCGTAATATTATAGCCCATAGCCTTCCTTAATAAATGGACGATACAAAAGTAATTTTTCAACACAAACTTGTAGTTCCTGAGATAAGTGTCTTAAAACAAACATACTTAGTGTCTTCGAGTAACATAGAGAGCTGGTGTCACGACACCCTGTTTTTCAAGTTCTACTTGAACCCACAATCTGTATCACTGCGTCGCGATGGTCTCACTTCTTACTGTTTAAGTACTTTATAACTGGGTATTTACTTTTACAAATGCAAATAAGCAAATCTTATGTAAATCTTCATAGGAATTGCAGATTTAAGATATACACTTTTCACTTAATTAACGTAGTTTATAATTAAGTGACTACGGTAGTTGGGAGTTCGATTCGTAACTAAACTGATATTGTTATTATAGAATTTATTAAAATTATTATACTATTTAACCATAATGAACCACACATCATCAAGAGAGAAATAATCAGGCACTCAAAATACACTTTATATAATTATTCTCTATTTCTCTTACAGAAAACGGAGTGTCAAAACACTAAGCTCTATGTACGCACTCTGCTATTCTATATGACATGTAAAGCTGGAAAATAAAATATAAATTCTTAATTCCACAATAAATTACAAAACGTAACAGAAAATGTCTTGACAAAACGTTGCATGATTATGTCATGACAGATTTTTTTAATAATTTAAAAATTAACTGTAGTATATTGAATAACGCCTTGTTTTTAGATCTCACATTACAAAAATATATATGTAATACTTAGGCACAGTGCAACTGAAAAAGGTAACCTTTTATATGTACTATAAATGATCTCTTCCATGAAAACTGGTCTATTGAAAAATTCATACATGTCGCATTGTAAAAACAAAAAATATATATTTATATGTAATATACTATATATATAAGTAATTAGAAAACCTACATGAATACTATATTTTATATAAAATTTTCATAAATAATTGAAAAAAAATTAAAAAGATATGTATAGGTACATTAGATAATAGAAACTATTACATATACATTTAAAAATATGCTTTGAAATTTAATGTGATAATTCGTGGCGGAGAGGGTAAGCGTCTACCCGTAAACGCGACGGTTTGAGGGTTTGATTCCCACTCGGGGAAGATGGATATTTCCATTTTGTTTGCTCTGGAAAACTAGGCAATAGCGCGGTATTGAGTTCCACCGCCGCAACACGCATTGCTTCGAAAAAGGCAGAGAACGAGGACCGAGAATGCAGGGACTAAGCAACGGAATATCTTAACACTAGGTTTATATGGTTCCTGCAGTTCTCTGCCTACCCTGTAATATGCAGGATAAAGCGTGAAGCTATAAAAAGATCAAAAAGCATTATTTATATATTATTAAGTATTTCTACGTGGCACATAACTTCACGCATTACATAGCTTCGTGACTTGGTATCATAAGAAATTTACTAAATACAATCCAATGACTTCATACTAAAAATAGAAACCTTAAATTCATATTCGACAAACTGTATATTTTATTACTTTTTAATTTTATAACTTTGAAATGTGAAGTGGTCAGTCTGGAGAGGTTCCGTCGCGATCATTACCAGCAATCTTGAGAAAATCTTCACAAATCTATATTACTTATTTACGTGATGTGAGTTCTTAACACTTTATATTTAAAAATTGAACTATAAAATATTTTTCATAATATTGCAGAAATTTAAAGAGAGAAAGAGAGTTCTCCGTTCTCCATTCCTTCAAAAATTTCAGACACTGGGTATTGTTTATTCAAACGAGCTTCTTAGTGATAATCAATATGGTTTTCGCAAAGGACGCTCCACTGGAGATATGCTAATATATGCCACTCAAATTTGGAACGAGGCCTTAGAGGGTCACGGTGAAGCAATAGCCGTTTCATTAGACATCTCAAAAGCCTTTGACCGGGTCTGGCACGAGGCACTACTCAGTAAGCTTCCAGCTTACGGCTTACCTACTGAACTCTGTGATTGGATTTGTGACTTCCTGAGGGAACGTTCTATTCGGGTTGTCTTAGATGGATGCTCGTCTGATCTAATGGCAATCAATGCTGGGGTACCTCAGGGATCAGTTCTCTCTGCAACCTTGTTTCTGCTGCACATAAATGATCTTTTAAGACCCGGTATTATTAGCTACGCCGATGACAGCACGGTGATTGAGAGGTACATGACCAACTCGCGAGCTAGTCCAGTGGAAATACGGTCCTTAAGAGAGTCCATGATTGAACGGGGAAACTTAACTTTGCAGTGGGTGTCCGATTGGGGTGACGCTAATCTTGTTAAGTTTAATCCCTCCAAACAAAGGCATGTCTTTTCTCCGCGAAAAAAGTAGCTTCGACTTAACGCCCACGTTCGAAGGTGTATCCTTACCGATTGCTGACCATCTAGGGCTTTTAGGTATTATCATCTCCTCTAACCTGAACTTTGGCCAACAAATTGAGTCTATGGCACAATCTGCGTCCAAGAAAATATCAATTCTCTCTAAGGTTCGGCAGTACTTCAGCTCTGAACAGCTACTTAATCTTTACACTGCTCAAGTTCGATCTTGCATGGAGTACTGCAGTCACCTCTTGGATGGTGCAGCCAAATATCATCTGGAGGCTTTAGACTCAGTTGACCGAAGAGCCCGTCGATTAATTAATAATGAAAAGCTCTCAAATAGCAGACTACACACGCTTGAGCATCGCCGTCAAGTTGCCAGTTTGTCGATTTTCTATAGGATGCACTTTGGAGAGTGCTCGAAAGCTCTCTTCGAACTGATTAAGCCTCATCCATTCCTTTATCGGACAACTAGGCGTAGGCAAAAGTTTCATCCTTACATGGTTGACATACCCAAATGCCGAACTAAACGTTTTAGCAGCTCGTTTTTGGTGAGAGTCGCCAAGATTTGGAACGACCTGCCTGCGTCTATTTTTCCTGATAAGTATAACCCAGGAGCCTTTAAGAGTAGAGTGAACAGGTTTCTTCTGGACGGGCGTGTACCACCTTCGTCTTCATCTACACTTTCCATCAGGTGAGATGGGAGACAAACGCCTGTTCCATTTCAACTATAAAAAAAAAAAAAAAAAAAAATTGTATGGCGGAACTTAGTTATGTTATTAGTGATAAAATATAGAGAAAACAGAGAATTTTTTGTTATTTTTCACACTTAATTACATATTAAACAGCTTGAAAGCTAAACGTAAGGAAATAAATATTTTTTAAACTTTTTGACTATAACAAACTTTAAACCTGTTCTTCTTAGAATACGTTTAAGCATTCTGACCACGAAACCACAAAGGAAGACCTCCACGGTTAGTGGGTTCGATTGCCATCTGCAGAGAATGAATCATTTAATATATATATATATATATATATATATATATATATATATATATATATATATATATATATATATATATATATATATATATATATATATATATATATATATATATATATATATATATATATATATATATATATATATATATATATATATATATATGTGTATGTGTTACAATAGATGCTACGATGTTTTTCAAAGTGCAATCTCAGCTTAAACACCTCGTCGAGAGTCACCCTTACTTCATTCATTATAAAAGCTCGAGACGTCAAGCTTAGATAAATTAAATGTGATAATTTGAAAGTCATTTTGAATTTTCTATGGCTTGAGTGTTGAAGTGAAAATGATAAGGATTCGTTCATTATTTGATTATGAATTGATTATTTCCTTGTTTCACTTTGAGCTGAATATGTTATTTTTCTAGAGTAATATATTAGTAAAGAACGGAGTGTCTTGACTGACACTAATCTAAAACTGGTACAAATTGAAAAAAAAATCATTATCTAGCAGAAAAGTTTTATGTATTTATGATTATTCTTGTATGTATATGTGTTATAACGATATACATTTTTGTTAAGGTATTTAAATATTTCATAGTGTCAGTTTTTTTGTATTATATAATATAAATTTAGTTTTAATTAGTTTATATAGTTTATTTAAATATAATTTGGACTCTATCTCTACTTTCAATTTTGGTATTTAATCTGTATTAAGGTTTCCTCGGTACTAGTCTTTTTTCTTACTATTTATTGTATATTTTTTTATCTTTATTTATGGGAAGGACAAGGCAAACGGGCACTTGACGCGCTTTTTGAAGGTACCCATGTCGTATCGATCTGTAAACACTGTATAATTAAATGATTGTATGATCAAAGATAATTATTTTTAATTATAATTAAAAGATTTTTTTTTAGCTTTCTAGCCTTCAATCCGGCTCATTCTTTAATTCATTCATACTTCACTTGTTGTATCCCTCGAAGGCTAATGCTAACGTAGTCAATTTTACTATAAATTTGTATGAGATTTGAATTTACTACCACAATATAGTTAGTATATAATTTTAAAATTAATTTTACATTTTTGTGAAAGCTCGAATTCAACAGATGTTTAGCATTTTTACTCGTAATGAGATTTTCTTTTGATAGCTAAAGCTGTGATGAAATAAAACAAATATAAGTCGTTATCTGTTTGCTGAGTATTTTTTAAAAAGCTTTTCTATGAATTTAAACTTTAGTTGGTTAGATTGGTTTGTTGGTCAAAAGTTCAGTGGCAAGTCGGAGTAATCAAGGAACATATATTTGTATATAACACATATAAATTCAAAATATTCTTCATTGACATAAATTTTTGCAAGCTTTTTTTGCTATAAAAGTATAACATAAAATATAATGTTCAGTACATTAGAGTTATGAAGTAACGTGACTAAAATATCTCCTTCCCTCGCGTCACACATTTCACATGTCAGCTTAAAAGACACTAAATTACTGACAGCGACAGGCGCTTACCATAATGTACCTATTGGCGTGATCGAGTGGTTCCTTACGTAAATGTTAGGAATATTCTTGACTCTAATAATGAGACAAAGCACGGCGTTAAGTCCCGCCACTCGATACACAATGTCTCGAAAGGCGGAAAGCGTATAACTGAGAAACTTAACACTACGTTCAATTTGGCTTCACTACCTACTACCTATACGAGACGCAGTGTGAAGATATAAGAAATATTCTTTATAAGAAAAACAAGGATATATATATATATATATATATATATATATATATATATATATATATATATATATATATATATATATATATATATATATATATATATATATATATATATATATATATATATATATATATATATATATATATATATATATATATATATATATATATATATATATATATATATATATATATATATATATATATATATATATATATATATATGTATGTATATATATATATATATATATATATATATATATATATATATATGTATGTATATATATATATATATATATATATATATATATATATATATATATATATATATATATATATATATATATATATATATATATATATATATATATATATATATATATATATATATATATATATATATATATATATATATATATATATATATATATATATATATATATATATTGCCACTTGGGATCAATAAATTAATATACAATTTTTCCCTCTTGAACGTAAAAGTAGCGTCCATTTTACTATAAACACTTGTTATATTATTTAACAGTATCTAGAAACACTTCAAATAAGAGGTTAATGTCAGTGGACGAGGCACTAAAAAGGCATAATGGCGATTGGCGCTCCGTTCTCTCTGACTACCCCACTAGGGATAAAGCATTAAGCTATATATGTATGCATTTTAATACGTTAAAATTGAATAACGATGTACTTTTAAAGTTGACCTCGTTTAAAGTTGCTTATAACTATCATTCCGTATAAATATTTTCAGTAACAACTTTTATTGTTTAAGTTATTTGAGATACTTTCACAATTAAAATTTTTAATAAGGCAAATTGGATCAAATATGCAAATGGTATTTTTTAATTTATAACAAAACGCGGCGTTGTGAGCCGCTATTGTTGTGTGGTGGAACGTTTGTCGTGAAATTAGTCAAAGAAGAAAGCAAGGGTCTTTACACTAAGTACTCTTTCTCTATCCAATTCTACAAGATGATGGAAGGATGATTTAAGCAAGCTTCACATAAAAGTGATGAAACAAAGATAACAATATATGTGCTTGAAAGTGAAGATTTCGGTAGACTTGTGAGTTGCTAGAAGAGGTCTGGCTGGCTGGAATAAAAGATATTAGGATCCCTACAGGATATATATGAAGAAGTTGATGACAAAACACAGATCTAAAGAGATAGAGGCTGGAACAATGGACTACTCTGCTGTAAATAAATTTACAATACAAATTAAAATCTCGACCTGAACTAGAACTATCACAAATTCATTTCTAGAACGCACTTCGAAGGCGGCTTTGGTAGAGTCATTTAAAATTTGGTTAGGTAGTGGCAGGAGCTCCGACCGTGAAGGTGAGCGTTAATGCATTTTAAAGGGGCCCTATAAACCTACACTTGGGTCGCAAGTCCCAAGCGCTGTTCGGAGCTCCTCTTCCTACAACACGATGGGCCCGGCACCCGCACGGTGAATCCATCGAATGCTAAGTTGTTTTTTTCTCAAATAAGACAAAAGAAGAAAATAACAAAGAAAAATAATAAATGAAAAAGATAAAATGAAATCGATGTTTTATCTCACCATTCACATCAGTAAAGTACAATGAGGTACAATGATTGACTCTCGTTTAAACACTTTATATTGATAATGGTGTCAATGACGATATAAAAATATTAAAATTTCATTTTCACAATAGACTGTTATTTTTTTGTCTCTTAAGCTTATAATATTCTTCTGATCCAACGCCAAAGAGGCTAATGACAGTGGACGAGGCGAAAGAGGCATGCAGAGACCGCAGCGTTTAGCGCTACGTTCTCTCTAACTAGGGATTAAGGTACGCTAGGGATAAAACGTGAAGTTGTAGTTCAGTCTAGTTCAGTATAGTATATATTAATTGGTGGAATTTAACACCACGTTTTGGCTCAACAAAACGAGTATAATAAACTATACAATTGAAGGCGAATAAAAAAAATATTGGTATTGTCAAATATATTTAATATGAAACGGCAAATAGGAGAAGTAAAAGTGAGTGGTAAGAGAGGTAAGGGGAAACCTCGGTTGACTTTCAAAAACACATTATCTCTGACTACACCGCTATGAATAATGTGTGATGTTATGTATGTATGTACATGGAACTGGAACTAAAAGAAATACCACTGTACCATAGTAGTCTCTAATGCAGTAATAATAGTGTAAATAAGTTTGAAAGTTTCTTCGTTCTGCGCTAAAACACATTCATTAATCACCCGTCACTGGCTTCCTGATAGAGCCGGATGTGAGGCGCTACTTGCAAATTGGCGAAACTATTCGATTTTTCTACAAAACTACTGACTTAGAATAGATTTTAGAATTATGTAAGTATTTTAATGATATTAAGCCTTCAAAGTAACGGTACGATTTTCAATCCAAAATATGATTTAATTTTCTCGATCTGGTAATAAAGTAAAGAACATAAGTTCCTACACTCAGTAAGCAATGTTTTAAATATAAGCTGGTACGCGGAAACAGTGTCTTTACGCTAAACCCCCTCTGCCTATTTATCTTTAATATTTGTTGTGATCATAATTGTTGATTTAAATGATTGAGCAAAGTGGAAAGGGAAACTCCCGCCGAGTATATATATTGTTAGCATATCAAGCATAAGGCAAAATATCTTTGGATTATATTATAAAAATATATATGTATATTTGGTATACTACGAGAAGGATGGATTATTCACATCTATTTACTTTTTTTTTTAGCTTCACGCTTTATCCCGCATAGGAACCGTGGGAACCTAGTGTTAAGACACTACTTTGCTTAGTCCCTGCTTTCTCCGTCACCGCGTCCCCGTCTATTTACTTCTCTCTGGCAATTTAGCCTAATTGTCAGAGGGAAGTAAAGCGCGGCGTTGAGTTCCGCAACTCAACAAGCCAAGCCTTGAAAGGCGGAACGTGAGGGATGGAATATCTTAACACTAGGTTCCTACAGTTCATGCGGTTTCCTTTGACTACTCTATGCGCAGGATAAAAGGTGAAGTTATAAACAAAAAAAAAAAACAAAGTTGAATCAGCAGGATTTGAAAAACATCCAAGCTTTCGTACCACAAAGCAATTTACATATCTATTTAAAATATTTTAATATTGTTATTAACACTTAAAAAAAGTAACAAAAATAATTTAAATTTCCATGTGAAACTTAAACTCAATTTATAAATCGACCTTGAAATTGCGACCTCTTCATATCATCTATATAAATTATCGAAATTTTACACCAACTACACCGTTAGTACCAGTTTTAAATAGAAATAAATGATATTTTATACAAAGAAATAAAGAAATTAAACTCAAAGCTAACTTCGTAGCTGACTAAGGACTATTAATCACTGGTCTTCCGTCCATTAGACGTACGGAAGCAGCAGTTTAAAGTGCATGCTGAGATATATTCGACGGTTTGGAGGGTTATAAGGTTAAGGCCCTCCAGAGGGTGTCTTGCCACTTATCTGTCCGATATTTGGTTTTGGGCATACGGGTACGCGACCCCGGATCCTCGAGCTGCCACTTTCATACCCTCCTCCAGTCCATGAAAGTGGTGTCCTTTCACCCTCACATCCTTCCTCCATTCTTTTCCAACTCATTCTTCACAGTCCCTTTTCTTTCTTGGTTTTTCCCAGTAAAGGGTTTGGAGGTCAGATGGCAATCGCTCCACTAAAAAGCACAAGTCGCCACATAATGGATAGAGAAAATAGAAAGCTGGGTATAGCTAGGACGTCGCCGTTAAACGACGCGCAGGAATATCGTCCTACTCCTGTGACAAGTGGGCAAGGGCTACCTTGTCAGATACGGGCACGGCTAAAGACGTTAGTACCCAAACGGAAACTTCGCTTTGCTACTTGGAATATTGGCTCTCTAACCGGACGTTGCAAAGAACTCGCAGATGTATTCATGAGATGTCGGGTGCAGTGTGCTTTCCTCCAGGAAACTCGCTGGAAAGGCAATAAGACTCGCAACATCGGGCAGGGTTACCGTCTGATATACACTGGGTCATCTTCAGGTCAAAATGGTGTGGCAGTAGTGATTTCTGAAGAGCTACAGAATGGGCTTCTTGAAGTTGACCGCCGTTGTGACCGCTTGATGCGGGTAAGGGTACTGATTGAGGGTGTTACTGCAAACTTGATCAGTACCTGTGCCCCCCAGGTAGGTTGTAGCGCAGCTGAAAAGGAAACGTTCTGGCAGCAATATGAACAGGTTCTACTCGCTATACC
The DNA here is from genome assembly GCA_037178615.1 of Dione vanillae. Lineage (NCBI taxonomy): Eukaryota > Metazoa > Arthropoda > Insecta > Lepidoptera > Nymphalidae > Dione > Dione vanillae. Next base: position 434,568 of record JAZFAU010000272.1, read on the forward strand.
GGCTACCGAAGTAGTCATAGTTGGCGGAGACTTGAACGAACATGTAGGCAGGGTTGCTGAGACGTATCAACGTATTCACGGGGGTTTTGGACATGGACTTCGTAATACAGAGGGAGAAAATATTTTCAGAACCTGCATTGCGTCTGATTTAGCCATCGTGGATACGTTTTTCCAGAAACAGGCTCAGCACCTTATAACGTATAAGAGCGGGTCTCACACAACTCAAATTGACTATCTGCTGACCAGACGGTGCCAAATGGGCAGGGTGACCAACTGTAAGGTCATTCCTGGTGAAAGCCTGATGGCCCAACATCGTCTCCTGGTCATGGACTATAACGTTACGCCGAAAAAGAAAGTAGCTGAGAAGCGTAAGCCTAGGATCAAGTGGTGGTTGTTGATTGGACCGATGCAAACCGACTTTCTGGCAGAGATCGAGAGTCAGAATCTGCTGACTAACACCAACACTGCTCAGGCTGCTTGGGATCGAGCTCATTCAGCAATCATTGCGGCGGGCAAGCGAGTTCTTGGCGTCACTAAGGGTGGACGTGTCATCGATAAGGAGACATGGTGGTGGAATGACCAGGTGCAGGGGGTGATTCGGGAAAAAAGAGCTGCGTTTAAAGAGTGGCAGCACTCCAACTCTCCTGAAGATCGACTGGAGTACATAGCAGCGAACCGTGCCAGCAAAAGAGCTGTAGCCAGGGCCCGCAGTGAAAGTTTGTCGCCATTATACGACAAACTCGAAACTGTGGAGGGGCAGAAGCTCATATACAAACTGGCACGTTCTCGGGAAAAAGCGACGCAGGATATTACAAAATGTCTATGCGTCAAGGATTATCACGGCACGTTGCTTTGTGATCATGCCTCTGTGAAGGAGAGATGGAGAAGCTATTTCAAGGAGCTATTGAACACTCAGCACCCTTATAAGCATCCGCATGAATTACCTCCTAACCTTGGACTTATTGCCCCAATAACCTTTGACGAAACTCGTAATTGTCTTCGACACATGAAGAATGGTAAGGCGATAGGACCTGATGACATACCGATCGAGGCGTGGAAATCGCTGGGCACTCTTGGTGTGCTTATACTTACTCACCTGTTTAACCGTATCTTAAGCACTGAAACGATGCCACACCAGTGGCGGCACAGCTTCATTATCCCCATTTACAAAGGAAGGGGCAGTGTTCAAGATTGCGGTAGTTATAGGGGAATTAAGATTATGAGCCACACTATGAAGCTCTTCGAGCGCATTATCGGTCTCAGGCTGCGCCAAGAGTGTACTATCTCTGAGTCTCAGTATGGGTTTCAACCAGGATCAGGGACTATGGATGCCATTTTTGCCCTGAGAACTTTGATGGAGGCATACAGGGAAAAAAGGAGAGCTCTGCATGTGGCCTTTTTAGACCTGCAGAAGGCATTTGACTGTGTGCCACGTCAGTATATCTGGTGGGCATTGCGATCCAAAGGGATCCCCGAAGCCTATATTGAAATTATTAGAGATATGTACAAAGATTCCGCTTCTGTGGTTAGGACCGCTCTTGGCGATACTAAGCCCTTCACGATTACTGTAGGGGTTCACCAAGGCTCAGCTCTTAGTCCGTTATTATTCAATATAGTACTGGATACTGTCTCGGCCCACATCCAAGACCAGCCTCCGTGGCTGATGATGTATGCTGATGACATAGTACTCATTGATGAGAATCGACTGACGCTTGAGCGTAAAGTGAATTCCTGGAAGGGTGCGCTTGAGAACGGTGGTCTTAAACTGAATGTGTTGAAGACCGAGTACATGGCTTGCGGGAACCCGGACTTAAGCACTATCCGTATTGGATCTGAGCCAGCCGTTAAGTCGGAGACGTTCAGATACCTTGGATCCGTTATGCATGAGTCTGGAGGCATCGACCACGACGTCCATGCCCGTATAAGCGCTGCTTGGGCCAAATGGCGGGAGGTCACTGGTGTGGTCTGCGATAGCAGAATACCGCCCAAACTCAAGGGCCTGATATACAAGAGCATTATCCGACCAGTTCTTTTATACGGCAGCGAATGTTGGCCAGCATTATCTCGGCACACTCAGGAGCTACACGTTACGGAAATGAAGATGCTGAGGTGGATGTGTGGCGTAACGCGGTCAGACCGCATACGCAACTCGTTCATTCGAGGTAGCCTGGGGATCCGTGACATAGCAGATAAACTCCAAGAGCGTCGCCTGAGATGGTATGGCCACGTTATGCGCCGGCCTAAGAACTATGTTGGAAGAAAATGCCTTGATATGTCTATCCCCGGAGTTCGACCGCCCGGACGCCCAAAGAAGCGATGGCTGGAAGTTGTGAAACAGGACATGAGAGCCAATAAGTTGTCCACTGAGGATGTAGAAGACCGAGCGAAGTGGAGTGCACTCAGTCGGAAGGCAGACCCTGGCAAAAGAGGCCGGGATTAATGCCAGGAAGAAGAAGGAGGGTTATAAGGTTTTACATTTTAAGACTAACGTTGAGATCTGCGTTTATATATTGTTAAATTATATTCTAAAATTAATTTTAAGAAACATTAAGAAACGTCGTAGTGCTGAGGCGCAGCGACTGCCTGTAACGCGACGGTTTCTGGGTTTGATCCCCAGTCGGAGAAAATGGATTTTTCTATTTCCATTTTCTTCACTCTGGCAAGCTAGGCAAAGCACGGCGTTGAGTTCCGCCACTCAACACACAATGCCTCGAAAAAGGCGGAAAGCGGGGACGGAGAAAGCAGGGACTAAGCAACGCAGTGTCTTAACACTAGATTCCCACGGTCCTTGGAGTTCCCTCTGCCTACCCTGCCATGTGCGGGATAAAGCGTGAAGCTAAAAAAGAAAAAAAAATTAAGAAACATTAAGAACCGTCGTAGTACTGAGGCGCAGTGACTGCCAGTAAACACGGCGGTTTGTGGCTTCGATTCACATTTAGGGAAAGTGGATTTTTTCTTTCCCATTTTCTTCGTTCTGGCAAGGCAAGCGTGGCGTTGAGTTCCGCCACTCAACACGCAATGTCTGAACAAAAAGACGGAAAGTAGTGAACGGAGTGTTTTAACATTAGGTTCCTATGGTTCCTGTGATTCCCTCTGCCTACACTATTATGTGGGATAAAAACGTGAAGCTATATATGGGATGGAAAGGGATGTCGTGAAGACTGCTCGATTGTCAATCAGAAAGTAGGATTACTTTCAATTTTATAGCTTTGGTTACAAGACACAGCGCAGCGTTAATTTCCGCTACACAATTCACAATATCTTAAAAGGTGGAAAGCAGAAATTGTAGGTTATTCATTACTTTTCAGCAGTTTTATAGTCCTCGCATGAAGACCAAGGTAGAGAAGAGTATTGAGATAATGTGTTTCAAACATTTAACCATAACCAGGGAATGAAGAAAATTAGATTGGAGATAGAATTTATTAGTGTCACTGAGTCACAATGGCTTCATTATAGACTTTTGAGCTTAATCTGAAAGATATAATCCTCACCCTCAATATTTGTAGAGCTTTTGATTTGTAGATTTACTGATGTTTAAAATTTAAATAATTTTAATATGAAAATATATTCTAAATATAACCTATATATGTATATAGCAATATATGCTATTTTAATTAAAATTCACAAACGAATCTCATAGGATTAGTCGGTTATTACTATAAATTTTATATGACTTGTATTTTACATGAACTCAAGTGCTCTGACAATAAGCACTGCAATTGCGGGTTTGATTCCCACTAGCGGGAATATATTTTTAGGTCTACGTTCAAGTAATAAGACAAAGTAGAGTTGAGTATTGCCATTGACACGCAATATTTCAAAAATGGTAAGTGTGGAAATGCGGGTTACAGCGTGAACACGTGAATAGCCATATACAAAAAAAAAACTTCATAATATTAATAAAATAAATATTCGACTGTAAAACATTATAAATTTAATTTAGCAAATATTTCATTTTGCAAGTGAGTCTGAACGGTTAATTCGTTTGATGGAACGTTTACGTAAAATTATGTACGTATTTTATAACAGCTGTTGAAAGTGTGTGTAGTATATTATAGTACCGCCGCTTGTTTACTTTATACAGTAACATATTATTATAATGTGATATCATTTTTTTATTTATCCCACTCAGCGGAATAGTTAAATCATAGGAACCACTGAAACCTAGTGTTAATACACTCCGCTCCCCGCTTTCCGCCTATTAGAGACATTGCGTGTTGAGTAGCGGCACTCAACGCCGCGATCTTACTAATTGCGAGAACGGAAAAAATAGTAATGAATTCCCCTAGTTGGAATCGAAACCACAAACTATCGCGTTTACAGACGGTCTTCAGTTATCGTGTTTGTAATAATGTATTTCACATTAGTGTCCAAGTATTTATTAACTCTAAGTATTTCACATTAGTGACAAGTGTTTAATTACTAATTCTGGCATAACAAAGCGCAGCGTTGAGTTCCACCATTCGACTCATATGTCACAGATTCGGGTGTAAAATGGCCCTCTGTCTACCTTTTTACAAGCGGGAACCGAAAGCTTTGTATGAAAACTTAATTCAAATTTACTTTAAAATGACTTTTCGTCTAAAAGAATATAAAAATCTTTAAATATTTCTATTTAAATCATTAAATACAGTCCCTTCTCAATTATTATTATTGCCATTTCCTAGTTGGTGTTTCATGTACGCCTATATACATCTTTTACATATAGCTTTACTTTTAAATTTATAACTTTAAATCTTTACAATGCTGAAGGCGGAGAGACAATGAAAATATCGAAACAACTCCGCCCTTCCCTCTCCTTGAATTATGAAACAGGTGTAGTCTTTTAAGGAAATTTCAGTATTTTACTTATTAATTTACGTATAAAATGCCGGGACGGAGAAAGCAGGGACTAAGCAACGGAGTGTCATAACACTAGGTTCATATAGTTCCTGCAGTTCCCTCTACTTACCCTGCAATATGCGGTATAAAAGCGAGAAACTAAAAAAAAATACGTATATAAAGCCTGTAGTGAAGAGTTTCGTAATATCGTTTATTTAATGAGACAGTATGCAGTGATAGTAAAAAGGTGTTATCTAGATTTGTGTAGTTATAAAATATATGCTCTAATAATTTTATGACATATATTAATATATATTTTTTTCTTTACCGTTATATAGAGGAAAATTGAGTTTATTTTTTAATGCCTTTATTAAAGTTGGTCTTTTTGATAGGATTTTTCTATTTTTATTCAAATAAAAATTATCAAATATAAAGATCAATATTGCGCGCTGGCGTGTCCATGCAAACGTGATGTTTGTAAAGCTTCTTATTAAGCTACGGTGCATGGGTTTGATTCCTAGTCGCTGACATCTGATAACAATATATATATATATATATATATATATATATATATATATATATATATATATATATATATATATATATATATATATATATATATATATATATATATATATATATATATATATATAATATATATATATATATATATATATATATATATATATATATATATATATATATATATATATATATATATATATATATATATATATATATATATATATATATATATATATATATATATATATATATATATATATATATATATATATATATATATATATATATATATATATATATATATATATATATATATATATATATATATATGTATATATATATATATATATATATATATATATATATATATATATATATATATATATATATATATATATATATATATATATATATATATATATATATATATATATATATATATATATATATATATATATATATATATATATATATATATATATATATATAGAAGTATAAATGTCCCCACTTTACAAAAGCATTACGCTTATTAATAATTCAGTCAGCGGTCGGGCTGTGAGGCTATACGTTATACGTTCAGTAATCAAAGCGATAGTATTCGGTCCTTTGAATAGATCTTTTACAAAATATGTATTTAAAGCTAAAGCCTGTTGTGCTTGAAAGTTTTTAATAGCTTTTTTACTTTCAAGGTTATTTATAACTTTATTATATTAAGAATATCGGTACGATTTCAACACTATCCTATTGTGCTAAGTATTAAATCAATAAATAAATATAAAATACCCACACAAATATTCATAAATGTGAGGAAACGGCTATATAAAGGGAGGATTTTGACAGTTTAATTCAGTACGCCGTTATTCTCCCTCTTGTGAGTTATGAAGTTGGCGGCGGAACTCAACGCCGCACTTTGCCTACTTTCCAAAGCGAAAATGGAAATAGAAAAAGCCATCTTCCCCGAATGGGAATCGAACCCACACAACCTACGCCTCTGCAAGTAGTAAAGTCATAAATAAGTGCAAAAGTAAAGTGTATATGCAGTGTAATCAAAGTGTTAAGAAAAAACAAATGTGATGAGAGTCATCACCTGCTCAAGTCTAATCTTCACTAGCTCTCTGGTAATCTTAAAAGTATACAGACAAAATTATTTGCCAAATTCTAGTACTTGCTTAGTACTTTCTATATCACAATATATTACTCCTCACTCACTGTAATACCAACTTAAGGCTTTGAATATCTGTGCGTTTTGTTGGGAGCGGTCTATATATTGACCCAAAAAGGTTTTACATGAAATATGTTTGAAGACGACGGATATTTAGTTTTATTTTTCTACGTATATTGCTAGAAACATGAAACAGAAATGTGGCTATTAGCGGGGACGGAGAAAGCAGGGACTAAGCAACGGAGTGTCTTAACACTAGGTTCCTACAGTTCAGTACAGGTAGTTAAGTAGGGTAGGTACAAAAACAATACCCCCTTAAAAAGGAAAAGGAAGGAAATCATAATAGGTCGTTAATACAGGCAAACACTTATTATACTTAGCTCGGCTTTTGTATGGCCCAATATTATCCAGTATATAACAATGTAGATAGAGAAGTTAGTGTTAAGACACTACGTTTTCCACTTTATAGCCAAATTTTTGAGGAGGTGTAAAGAAATGAAAATATGGATTCCCACTTAGAGAATCGAACTGTGGTTCTAGTAGAGCCTGGTCTATACAGGTACAATACAATGCTCTGTTGCTTCATACGCGTCATATTATTATCATACTGTCTGTATATTTGAAACATTATATATAGTGTATAAAACAAAAAAACATGGTGAAAAGCAAGAAGACCGTTAAAAATATACAAGGAAACAAAAAATATACGAAAGACAGACATATATGTATATGTTTATATATAAATATATATGTATATGTATATATATATATATATATATATATATATATATATATATATATATATATATATATATATATATATATATATATATATATATATATATATATATATATATATATATATATATATATATATATATATATATATATATATATATATATATATATATATATATATATATATATATATATATATATATATAATATATATATATATATATATATACTACCACTATCTATATTTCACATAAACAACATACGTGTACCATAAATTGCCTTCTTTATTTTTCGACTGTACTCACTTTATAGCTTACATGTATCACGCAACTCGGTTCTCACGTACCTGCTGAATAAAAGAATATATTTCTATTTATAGTTATGTTTTACGAGAATTGTTGTTCAGTGGATATTGTTTTACTAGCATATATTAGCCTTAAATAAGTTATTTGACTGTCCTTAAAATGGGATAAAGTTTTATGGAATACGATTAGGTCTTGCAGGATGCAAGCAACCAAAAGAGATTTGTTAGCAGTTTTTTTTTAGCATTACGCTTAATCCCGCACATGGCAGGGTAGGCAGAGGGAATTGCAGGAACCATATGAACCTAGTGGCAAGACACTCTGTTGGTATAGTCCCTGCTTTCTGCGTCCCCGCTTTCCGCCTTTTACGAGGTATTACGTGTTGAGTGGCGGAACTCAACGCCGCGCTTTGCCTAGTTGCCAGAGCGAAGAAAATGCAAATAGAAAAATCCATTTTCTCCGAGTGGGAATCGAACCCATAAACCGTCGCGTTTACAGGTAGACGCTTACGCGTCTGCGCCACGACGGTCCTCAAAGCAGTTCTTAGCACTTCTTTTCTTGTATTACACTATATGTGACAACACGGGCTACTATAATTTAGTGTTAAAACCCTCTGTTTTCAAATTTTCTCTTATTTTTAGGTCTGTTAAGAGATATTAAACGCTTAAGTATTGCACCGTACATAGTCCTAAGGTTGCAAAAAGTTTTTTTTGGTTTATTCTTGCTTTTTTTTCTTTCTGTTTCAGAATATCTTATTTTATGTTAATAATTAGTTGCTTTTTACATTATTACTTAATTTAAACGAATAAATTCACAAGTTTCTTTGTAACAATATTGTTTTTATAAAAGTACTATCAAATCCTTACATCTCATGAATTTGCAAACTCCCACAAAAGGCCTGGCCCAAGAAAATTTCTCTCCTTATCTGATATTGGGAAATAACTAATGGGCGCAACGAACTTTTGGGACTGTTCAAATTTGATGCCAATATTTGTAAATGTAGGTACAGTTTTGCTGACGAGGATCTAATATCTTCTGTTCGTCGACTTTCTTCAAAGTTTTGATATTAGGTTACTCTTCATAATAATTGAAGATTTATGTTTTAATATGATTTTATATTTATTTCACTCAGTTTGTTGACAGTGTTTGGTTGAGATGAAATTTAATGTACACCTGTATATATATATATATATATATATATATATATATATATATATATATATATATATATATATATATATATATATATATATATATATATATATATATATATATATATATATATATATATATATATATATATATATATATATATATATATATATATATATATTATATATATATATATATATATATATATATATATATATATATATATTATATATATATATATATATATATATATATATATATATATATATATATATATATATATATATATATATATATATATATATATATATATATATATATATATATATATATATATATATATATATATATATATATATATATATATATATATATATATATATATATATATATATATATATATATATATATATATATATATATATATATATATATATATATATATATATATATATATATATATATATATTCAACTTGCAGAGACAATGATCACTTCACTTGGCTCAGATTAATGTAAATTAGTACAGATATCATGTTACACGACTTTGTATAGATTTTGCTGTTCATTTTATTTAGAGTTTAATTAGAATATTTGTTTGTCTTTTGTGAAAAGAGAATTTTAGAAGTTAAACAAGTTAACAAAAGTAATGTTTTTGTTGAAATTCGAGCTGTTGGTTTTAGGAAGTGAAATTTAATGGATGAAAACTCCTACGTTTATTATAATCACAAATTGCTTTACTTTAAGTAAACAAATATTAAATATTCTCTAGATATATCATAGAGAAACATAGGGATTGTTGCATTATATCTTTATTTGTAAGAAAATCGTTTTAAGGCTGTTGCGGTACAAGGGTACATCATTTGACTGTAAACACGATAATTCTAGATTTGATTTCCACCAATGAGCGTACCTAATTTCAAAAATTTAAAAATTGGACGTACAACGTGGAACAGACCATCTTAATAATAAGTTCCCTCAGCTTAGCCTGCTATATCCGGAACACAATAGGAAGTTAAGAAATTTTCTATACATGTGTACATAAATGAAAAGTAGCTTTTATATCATATTGAAGCTTACATTTTCCGGAACCACATTGTTCGTAGTAACCAATTTTCTTTCAAGCTTTCGTTCCGAACTTTCCTTATGCCGAGAAAAGCCTACTTTACCTCAAGTTTGTTATTCGTTGGCGCAGTCGTTCATATTTTATTACCCGTTTGTAGAAGCTGGTTCTAAATATAGTTGTAAAATTATCGAAGACTTGTAATTCTATATATGTTTAAATTGTATATTTTATTTAACGATTATTTCTTTTAACAATATTTAATCAACAGGCAATGCTTCGAAAGGCGAAAGCGCGTACAATGTACTGAACTACTATGCTAAGTAAGGAATATAGATATGTGAAGCTAAAAAAATCATACAAAATCATATAAAATTATATAAAGTCATACAAAGTCATACAAAATCATACAAAATCAAACAAAATCATATAAAAACATACGAAAACCATACAAATTTAAAAGAGGCCGACGTGGCGCTGTGAAACTGGGGTTGATTGTAAACGCGACGATTGTGAATTTGATTCCCACTGTAGAAGATAAGTCATTTTTCTCGTTCTGATGACAAGATTTGCGGCGTTTAGTGCCGTTACTTTACACGTAATATCTCAAGGAATAGAATAACGGAGAATCACAACACTAAGTAAGAAACTTAACCTACACTACGATATTAAATTAAAGAAAATATTTTCATAGACCACATTCGAGTACAACACCAACATTTGTAACGTAAACGTCTTATCGAATTGTTTTAATAAAGTATGTGAGTTTCACGACAACGCCGCTCTCTCAAGTTCCCTGGTAAGTGTGATAAGCGAGTTCGCGTATTATCAAATTTACTTCCTTTGCGTACTAATGAATTATTTGCATTACAGTAGTATAGTTTGTATTAAAATTGAATATTGCTTTTTTTGCCTATTAGAATTTGGGTTAGAAGGAAGTGTTCCTTTAAGTGGTAATACTAAAATCAAAAAACTATTTTTATAGTTGTAACATATATTTTTTCGTTTTAAGTG